>JBBPCX010000147.1:936522-959365 GCA_037974365.1 Hydrocynus forskahlii | reverse complement strand
CTGTTTATACCAAAGAAAACAACAGCGCATACCAAAGAAAATGCCTGTGCATGAATTACAGTACAGTCTGTATGGGCTTACCTTTATATTTTAATTAAGGGTAATATATTAAATTGAGTTTCAAATGAAACTGAAGTGTTTTGGGCGCATATTAGGGTTTACACTATAAAAATAGGCATTTTTAGGCATTTGTTTTCACCAAAACACAATAACGCGGTTTTTCACTATACGTGGGTGCGAAAAGCGGGGGATTACTGTATCGTAGTATATGCAGTTTTTACTCAGTAACTCCACTATGAGTAAGTTACCTTAAAACAGACTCAGACAGGGTTTAAAGGGTTAATGTGGTTTGAGCTGTAGATTGTTCCAGTAACATCACTCACTAATTTATAGAAATAATGAGTAGAGCTAGACTCTAATCCTGTTCAACTCCACAGCTCTCTCTCTCGCTCTCTCTTTCCCTCTCCCTCTCTCTCTCTTTTTAGAGAGAGAGAGAGAGAGAGAAAGAGAGAGAGAGGCATGTGAGGAAAAACATGTGTGTGAATGCACTGGGCATGTGACTGCTGCAAGCCAGTCAGACAGAAATGTGTGTGTATCTGTGTGTGTGTCTGTATGTCAGAGGCTGGCTATGCCTACTGCAAGATTTGCACTTGGGTAGTGAATAGAATCTGATCATTTTAGGCCACAGTGGGTACACATATGGACCCACATACACACATACACACACATGCATACACACACATCCAACACTCCCCCTACTCCCTAAAAAAACAGAGAGACAGAAAGAGAGAGAGACAGAGAGCAAGAGAGAGAAAACAGAGTTTTTCTGACTTGCAATTTGGCTAATGTGTTCAAATCAAAAACAAAACATAAACTACACACACAGATTAACACTCCACTGTTTTAAGCTCATTTACAGTAAATCGCTGTTTTTAGTTGACTGTATGCTATAAACATGTAACAGAGGCCTTAAAGGCCTTGTCATTTCTGGGAATAATTCACACCAGCAGTTTGTATTTAATTTGTATACAATAAAATCGTTTGAATTTGAACTCTCTACATTCTGTGTTGCTCTTGGTTCTTTATTAAGTTGTGGTTTAAGTCCTACCATGTCAAAGACTGAAATCCTACGATGTCAAATTAACCACCAATATAATTAGGAAGAGGAACCAACCAATCACATTCTGTTTTACAGGGGGCAGGGCCTGTTTTGCTAAGGAGAACATCACTCTTATCCGTCTGGAAGTTCTAGATACGTCACTGACTGTGAACCAGAACAGTGGTCTAACCTGTGGGTGTGTGTCATGTGGTCTAATCAGTGGGTGTGTGTGTCAAATGACCTAACAAGCAGGTTAGATCAGCAGCTCTATGGCAAGTCTTTACCGAAGGAGAATGTCCATGTTCATTTGTTACACTGTGAGTGGAAAAAAAACACATCAAAATGTTTTTCATCACATCTTCTACAAAAGTCTGCCGATTTACATAATGTTTGGTGCACAGTTTCTGTGATAAATTTGCCCCCAAAAAGTTGATTAATTACACACATCAGCCAAACAGTATCTCAGTACTAGCTTGCTGAACTAAAGGCTTCGTGTTTTGATTTAAATAAAATGATATCACCGTGTCAGTCAAAGTTATTTACAGTTGTCAACAAACTGAAAAAGTAATTTCAGTGAAAGTTTTACGGTTTATTTAAGAAGCTGTTCGAAGTGTTTTCCCTTGGCACGAACGCAGGCCCTCAGTCTTGGTTGCCACCGAACACTCTGTCAGCTCAGCCCAGACAGAGATGAGACGCTGCTCCAGGCCCTTGATGTCTCGTGGTGGACCGAATCTTTCATAGAAGCACATCTTGGCCGTTTTTTGTTCCAACCTTTCTGTGGGAACACTTTTAGCAGTCGACAACTGCTGTAACCCTTTAGCAGAACCAAGTTCTTAATCAGAATTTGGTCTTCTGGACTGAAAACCATTTTGATTAGCAAATTTTGCAAGTGACATGACATGCTTGTTTACAAACTAATGTCTGCGATATGCAACCAAACTTTTAAATAAGTAAAATTTTACACTGTTTTGACACAAATTTGTTTAGGATACCGTCTACCAAATTTTATTAATATCCGCTGACTTTTGTAGAAGATGTGATGAAAAACATTTTGGTGTGTTTTTTTTCCACTCAGAGTGTAGAATCTTACAGGGGTGCTAGCAGACATTAGCTAGAAGCTCAGAATGATGAGGTTGTATTTTGTGTTGTTAAAAAACTGAAAGGTTTGTTTGGATAGTACAATATGACACTTTCACGTGGCCACTCATCTCATAGACTAACCCTGCTCTCTGGAAGGGTCAGCTAAAAGTCAATGCTAAATTATTTGCCACACCAAAATGACATTTTTGCTCAGTGCTGAGTTTCTGGTCCATCTTTGGTGAAACATATTTCACAAATTACTGGTTTCTATGGTGACTACATCCAGATTAATCAAATCAAGAGGTTGGTGGAGGGGAGGCTCCTAAGTGGCTCTTCTCCGAAGTCAGGCTGGTTTTGACCCAGGTTTGTGGTTCTTTTATGTCAAACCTCAACAAGAAGGCCAAGTAGCCCCAGGTGGGAAAAATGTCTTTCCTCTTTTTTGCCTCTTCTAAACACCCGGGAGGTCATGCAGAGAAAACTGAAAAGTCAGCAAACTCCTCAAAGGCCACTCAACTCAGAAGAAGTGTGTGTGCTTGCCTTCACACTCCCTGATTGGTTGGTGTTACACGACAAGGGTCTGACTTCAGGCAGGGATTGATCATGAACAAGGACACTTCGCTTTCCCACCGGCCTCATCGGATTTGGACTAATCAGACTTTTTTGGTTCGTGTGGACAGGTGTGACCACTCCACCTGTGCTCAAGTGCAAATCACACAAATGAAATGTGGTCAGAATTGGTTCTTCTACTTCTATGGAAGCACCCAAAGAACATTTTCTACATTTGCATGTTACTCACATAATATTTACTAGTGTAAATAGTACTAGTGTGTTAGCGTACATACCTGGCAACACTGGGGTTTGAAAATAAGCGAGATTTTCTGGTGCCTTCAAGGGTGTTTATTTTCTGATCAGTGGGGGGTGAGGTGTCAGGGGGTGATTTCGGTTGCTAATCAGGTCAACCAAAGGTGTTTGGCGGTTGATTTCTTTGTCAGTGGGGGAGGGGGCGTTGATTTCAGTTGTTGATCAGGGGGTCTTGTTTGTCAACCAGGAGGGAAAAATGGGTAAATATAGGAAAATATTAAAATGGGAATACAGCTGGAAAATGGGCTGCAATATGGGAGAAACCCAGAAAAACTAATCATGTCGCCAAAGTAGAAGAAATATTTCAGCAGTGGTGGTAAATGTAGACCACTCACATATTTTTCACCTTCAGTGAGAAATGTAATACATTTTTCCAGGAAAGATGTCATGCGGTCAGTGAAGTTTTCATTTTCAGAGACAAGCAGCTTGATGAGGCCTACATGTAGATTTCTGCTTGCTCCACCAAACACATATTCCATGGCAAAATGGTTTAAATCCCTTACTGAGGACATAAAAGTGAAAGGGAGTCCACTACATTCTCATTCATAAACTCTACCACGGCTGTTTTCCCCACAAGAGAGGAAAATGAGAGGGTTCGCCTTTTAATGGTTTGTTTTAAATTTGGAGAGATAGTTTTATTTTTGTACATGGCACCTCATGGTTAAACAAAGTCTTCTGCTTAACCCATCAGGCCTTATGGCCAAATATTTCACCCTTCAGGTGTAAGAGCCAGAGATAAACTGATGTTGCCAAAAGTATGCGGCCATCCTTTTATAATTTTTGACTCAGGAGTTCTGGCCCAATTCATTGGTAATAGGTGTGTAAATTATCAGAAGGCTGTTACATCAAGCGGGGCAACTACACATTATGGTTTTAGAATGGGACATCCAACACGAATGTGTAGATGTGATAGTCAGATGTCCACATATTTTTGGCCATGTGGTGTAGTTAGATAAATAGACAGATGGAACGAATTGTCAATAATATTATGCAGTAACAGGTGTGTGCTTGAATACAAGTGAATACTAAGGGATTAACTGAAACATAATTAAAAAGTCGAGATCTACAGATATCGATGGTTAGATATCGATGGGTAGTCTTTTGTAAACAACACTGAAGCTTGGACAGCACCAGCGTCTGCGTACTAGATACTTTGCGTGATCTATACATTTGATCCTTGAGCCCACCATCTATTTTTCTTGTGTATTCTCCTTAATTACGGATGCTATGAGACCATATCTTTGTAGGAGAGATGGGTAGAGGCAGGAAAATTGGTGTGTCTCCCTCGTTTGAGCTGCTGTCACCTTGCTGAAGAAACTCCCAGCGTTTGTTGTGTTCACAGAAGACGTAACCAAGGCTTCGGCCAGGAAAAGTTCCGCAAATTCCTGGAAATGACAGAAGGGATGGTCACTGTCAAACCAAGGCTGGCAGAATCCGCAGTGCTCACGTCACACGTGGAAAAATGCTGAGTAAAAACCATTTGCTTTTCAAAATGCCAGTCAGATTACTGGCCAAGATAAAAGTGAGGAGGTGACCCACTTTCAGCAGACTTTACTGTTTGTTTGGCTTTTGGGGCAGCAGAGGTTTTTCCAGTCAAGCATCATACATTACACAATTTCTTGGCCAAAAGTTTATGAACTCCCAATCACTCAGGATTTTTGCCTATTTGCAGGCAATGAGCTGAGTAGAGCCCTGACCCATTTTTAGCCCAGTTCACAATATACACTACTCACAAAAAGTTAGGGATATTCGGCTTTCGGGTGAAATGTCAGGATGAACCTAAAATGCACTATAACCTTTACAGGTGAACTTAATGTGACCTTCCCTAAACGTTTGAATGCACATGTCCAACTGTTCAATGTTTTTGTACTTTTTACACAACTTGCTGTTCTCTGACAAGGAGCTTAACGGCTAAATTCACAACAGGTGTTTGATCCATGAATCGACCAATAATTTTCCTGGTTCAGTCAGAATTAGTATTTAAACAGTCCTCCTCATCATGCTGTTCACATTTTCACATCATGAGACCAAGACAACACCTAACAATTGATTAACAGTCCCTCACCATTGCGTGTCATCAGCAGGTTGCAACAGTGATACAGAGACTGGAAGAGTCACAGAAAGGCATAGAAGTGGACGCCCTTTGGCCACATCCCACACTGATGACCGCTTCATTGTGAACAGTACCCTGTGGAAACGGATGATGAATGCACTCAACTCCAGGCATATTTAAGGGAGGTGAGAGTCACTTAAGTGTCACATCAACATGGCTAGATGACCTGCAAGGGTACCTGACCACACCACCAGGTACAGGCATGGGCCAGGGAGCATGAGCCAGTGGGCCTCAATGCTGTTCTCTGATGAAAGTCTATTCACGCTGAGCAGTAATGATGGCCGCCAATGATGTTAGAGACGTGAAGGAGAGCGCTATGCATCAGCCTTTGGTGGTGGTGGTGTTACAGTGTGGGCAGGTGTGTCTAGTCAATACAGAACTGTCCTACACTTTGTGAATGGTACAGTGACAAGCCCATACAGTTACGTTCCAAGAGCACCCGCGTATAATGAAAAAACGCATTGTTGTGTTGTGATAAAAAAAAATGCCTATTTTTATAGTGTAAACCCTAAATATGCCCCCAAATATGCTCCCAAACACTTTAATTTCATTTTAAACTCAGTTTAATGCATTACCCTTAACGGAAATGTAAAGGTAAACCTGTATTCCTACTGTACAGTTTACACTGAACTCCTGCAGTGCTAGAATGTAAATACCGATGTTACCCCTGTATAGACTGTACTGTGATTCATGCATGGGCATTTTCTTTGGTATGCGCTGTCATTTTCTTTGGTATAAGGAAGTAAATACAGTAATAAATTAATGTAATTTTTTGTAATACATATACAGTAAAATGTACGGGTAATCACCAATAATTTTTACAGTTCAGTAATTTACTGTTCATCGAGCGGCACATCTCATTCAGGCGCCTCAGGGGGAGTCTTATTGTAGTGACTTGCCAGTTAAAGCAGACACTGGACAGCGACTGAGCTCAGCAGCCCCTTTTAATTTATTTACAGTAATAAAAATACAGGGCTTTAAGAAGAACAAAAGAAACTGAAGACAAACACTCGAGATGCTCTGCGGGGGAAATTCTGGACTGCCGCTGCCACAGATGCAATCAGCAGCAAGGAGAATCTTGGATTGGCTACTTTCAAACCTCCTGCCGCTGAGTCAGGGGCCGACTGGCAATCTGTGCGTTCTGGAAAAGAACGGCTGACCGATGCACAGCGGCCGTGCAGCTGGTGAAGAAAGTCCAGGCTGTTTTTTTGTCCCAGTCCGCCCCTGCTCTGAGTACAGCGGTATTTAACCATCCCAAGAAGTGCTTTCTTTGTGTTCTCTGGACAGTACAAAAACATTTACACAGTTATATTTTATATGGAAATGTAGCTGAATTTATGTTTGTATTTATGTTACAAAATTAGTAAATTATATTTTTCTAAATAATTCAGCACTAAAATGCATGAAGAATTATATATTGCCACTAAAAAAGCAAAACAATGTGCAGGATATCTGCAGTTTCCATGAATTTGCTGGAGTTTTCGCCAACAATTATCTGTCGGTTCTAAGAAATGACTGACTCGAAACACTTTAATTTAATTTTAAATTCAGCTCGATACATTACCCTTAAACTGTAAAGGTAAACCAGTATACGCGCTGGACAGTTTACACTGAACTGCCGTCTCCCACAATTAATTCATGCAAGCATGTTTTCTTTGGTATACGCTGCCGTTTTCTTTGTTATAAGCAGGTAAATACAGTAATAAATTAATGTAATTTTTTTGTAATAAATATACAGCAAAATGTACAGGTACTCACCAATAATTTTTACAGTGCACTGTTCATCAAGTGGTGCGTCTTATTCAGTGGCTTCAGGAGGAGTCGTATTGTAGTGACCCGCCGGTTAAAGCAGACACTGGACAGCAGCTGAGCTCAACAGCCTCTTTTAATTTAATTTACAGTAATAAAAATACTGGGCTTTAAGAAGGACAAAACGAAAAACAAGAGAAACACTCAAGATGCTCCACGGGGGAAATTCTGGCCTGCCGCTGCCAAAGGTGCATCAAACTGCAGCAGCCAATCAGCAGCAAGGAGAAATAAATAACATTCTCGAATTGGCTACTTTCAAACCTCCCGCCTCTGAGT
Organism: Hydrocynus forskahlii; assembly: GCA_037974365.1. Lineage (NCBI taxonomy): Eukaryota > Metazoa > Chordata > Actinopteri > Characiformes > Alestidae > Hydrocynus > Hydrocynus forskahlii. Next base: position 952,127 of record JBBPCX010000147.1, on the reverse strand, counting down.
ACAGCAGTATTTAAGCATCCCAAGACGCACTTTTTTGTGCTCTCTGGACAGTACAAAAACATTTATACAATTATATTTTAGATGGAAATGTATCCGAATTTACATTAATATTTATGTTACAAAATAAGTAAATTATATTTTTCGTAATAATTTAGAACTAAAATGTGTAAAAAAAAAACATATTGCCATTGTGGGGATTTCCGTGTACAATTATCATTTACGTTCCAACCCAATATCACGACTTTTCGTGCAGCCATCACGACATAAAATCTATTCAAAAATATGCTGCTATCACGCTTTAGGCCTTTTTTTCATGCTAGGACAAGACTTCACTACCCTATGTATATTAATGCGCAGTGTGTAACACTGCCAGTATCTAACTGGTGACTGTTAGGGTTAGGGTTGGGGTTAGGGTTAGGGACTTTCCCCGTCTCACGACCTTTCAACCTGTTTCAACTGCTTTGCAAACAAAAACGATAAGGAATCAACTCATTATTTCTCTCCTACTGTCCCTCAGTCACCAGTTAGCGCTGATACTGGAGGTGTTACACAGTAAGCATTAAAATACAAAGGGTAAACAAGCGTTGTCCTAGCACAAAAAAAGAAGCGTTGTCCTAGCACAAACAAAAGGCCTAAAGCGTGTTCGCAGTGCGTTTTGAATAGATTGTATATCCTGATGGCTTCACGAAAACTTGTGAGACCGGGCTGTAGGTTCTCAGAAAAAATCCACGTTAGACTGATTCCGCAACTCCTGATCGTAAAAGCGGGGGTTTACCGTACTACCTGAATAACATCATTAATCCAGTCATTGTGTCACTGCATGAACAACACATTTCATCTTCATGGACGACAATGCTCCAACTCATCGAGGTCGCATGATTAGGGAGCGGCTGATGGAGACTGGAGTACCTCAAATGGAGCGGCCTGCACTTTCTCCAGACCTGAATCCCAAAGAAAAACCTATGGGATCAGTTGAGTTGCCGTGTAGGGGCTCGTAACTGTGTACCCTAGAACCTCAATGACCTGAGGGCCGCCCTTTAAGAAGATGGCATTCCTCAGCAGCCAATAAGTCGACTTGTGAACAGCATGAGACATCGTTATGAAGTTGTTATTGATGCTCAAGGGCACATGACGGGTTATTGAGACACTGACATTTTTTGTTGTGGTATACTCACCAATGTTGTTGGCTTTTGTTTCAGTAAACTGTTTGACATTAGGAAATCACCATTGCATGCTTCTACTTAAATGCCCTACTTTCATGATATAATATCACCATAGTGTGAACTTTTTACGTTTTCCATAAATTTCACCCAAAAGCCAGATATCCCTAACTCTTTGTGAGTAGTGTAGTAATACAAGCTGAATGGTCTTTCTATGAATGTTGGTGTCCATACGGTCACACACAGATATTTGGAGCAAATGAAACCAAGTCAATGCGCCTTCAACATGTTTGGATAAGTCTGATAAGAACTGCTGTTGACCTTTAGAAGCCATTCAACTCTGCTCATATTGATTCCTACTGATTCTTCACAAGCTCAGACTGACTCCCTGCTTATCTGACAATTTCTGTTTGGCTGGGGAACAAAAACCATGTTTCTCTGGCCCAAAACCCAAATTCCACACTGAAACCAAACCCAAACTGAAAGTTTAACACAATTGCAAGCCTTTAACTCAAAACCTAAACTAAATTATAAATGTAAATTTTAAACTAAAATCAAGTTCAAAATCCAGCCTCAAATTAAACACAAGTATGAACTTACACCTGGAGCTGAAGCAAAATTTTAAGTCAGACATAAGCCTAAAGCATAACATAAAACCAAAATCCAAAACAAAAACTCAAACTTATATCTGAATCCATTAGCGGTTATTATTATTACGTTTTTTTAAATTACAATAACTTTGGTTCTGCGTTACACAGGAACACCAAATCTCACCATGACGCCTGGCATCTCAAGATTCAACACAACCCGGGGGAACTTTGTATGACAACAAATTACAGTTTGTTGTGCTTCTGGTACAAATCCATGCCTCTTATGTTCTAAGGGTTAACATACTTTTTTAATCACTTGCCACAAGAAGCATGCAAAATTTAAGAAAGGTAAATGATCGGTGGGGCACTACCTCCCTAAATGACCCCCCGATGGTTTTTAAACGTGAAATGGATTACTCGGTCTGCTCATTCAGTCACGGCGTGTAACCAAATTATGAAAAAACAGCTTTTGATGCCACATAATGGATATAGAAAGAGGGCAGCTGTTATGTATCTCAGGCATTGAAATGTTCTGCCCTACATGAGAGAAACTTCTTTTGTCCTCCTTTCATTTGCGTGTATGGATTAAAGAACCCCATTACGCATCCAAATGGTTGCATTATGCCTGAGAAGATGAAGAAAGCTGAACCTTTGTGTGTGTGTGTGTGTGTGTGTGTGTGTGTCTTGAGTCCTTGTCTTTCTGCAAGAGCGCCTTTCAGAGCCTTTCGCAGAAGCCTTATTACCATGGTAACGTTTTTGTGTGTGTGTGTGTGTGTGTGTGTGTGTGTGTGTGTGGGCGTGTGTGTTTAAGAGCCCCAATAAGAAGCCTTAAAGAAAAAAGGCCAAGGTTGACCCTCCGGTCGCCAAGGTCAGTGTTGGGTCAGGTGGAGTGTTATCATTAGCACTGGCATATACCCTCAAATAAAAGCATGTTGAAGTACGATATAAACACAAATATACACAAATGTGTGTGTATGTGTGCATGTGAGTGAATGTGCAAACATTTTAATGCCCCGATCAAATGGCATGTTTTGTTTATACACAGCTAAATGTATATAGCTGAGGTGACAAAGTTCACTTTGACTTTAACTTTCTAAGCGTAAATAAGTTCACATCCTCTTCTCAGATTAATTTCTGCACATTTTAATATGCTAAGATTACAGTTTACCTACTGTATTAAGCATATTGGGAGAACATTTCTGGCATTTAGCAGACACTTTTATCCAAAGCGATTTCCATTCCCTAACTACAGAGGACTGTCTCCTTGGAGCAGCTCGGGGTTAAGGGTCTTGCTCAGGGACCCAGTGGCGGGATGCTGAAGGTAGGATTAGAACCCATGACCACTTGGTCCAGAGGCAAGTACCCACTAGGCCACCACCACCCATGTGCGAAGGTAATGGCACATTTTATATATATCAATATTATATTTAAAATGCATAAATAATTGTCACAGACAGAATTTAATACAGGAAAACTGCTAATTATTTACTGTATTCAACATATTGGGAAAGCTTGACCTGTGCAAAGGTTATAGCATATTTTATATGTTTTAATATTATTAAAAAATAAAAATGTTTCCACTGTATGTGAAACTTAGCAAATGTGTGCAGGCCGGGGGTGCCAAAACTTTTGCGCACAACTGTACCCTTACCCTTCAAATAATACAAGCATGTGTGTGTGTGTGTGTGTGTGTGTTTGTGTGATTCTATCTATAGACAACATCACTAAACCATGGCAACCAACACCTGACCCTCTTACTGCAGGCCTGTCTGTCCGGCAGGTGAGGAGAACATGTAGGCTTCGCTTTCGCTCTCAGCTCCACTAACACAAGTGCTGAAGACCCTCTGGGCTGTAAGTGTCTGAGAGTGTCGGTAACCAGCTGAGATCATCATTAAAGCTTTTACTGATCTGCACCTAAATGGAGCTTTGCATCTGTACTGCTGCTCCATTCAGTTCCAGAGAGATGTAAAAGAAAGGTAAAGCGAAAGAGAGAGGAGCGAGAGACAGACAGACACCCACTCATGGCAAAGGGGCATCACTGTTTCAGTGAGAGGATGAAGTTTAGCCTTCTGGTTACGAATTGAGAAGAAATACAATTCAGTTGACAGAATGAACCATCCCCGACAAAACGTACCCACCCCACCTCCTCTGTAGGGCCCAAGGGTCATCAGGACCGACTCTGAATCCATAGTGTTGCTCCATAAGTTGGGTGAAGAGCCCTTTTATGAGTGCAGATGAATAAACATAAACCTGCAGAAAGGAAATGTGTAACCAGGCAACTGTAAGTTGTGCTGTAAAAATAAATATATGTAAAAAAGTGTGGCTCAGGGTCTCATGTTTTGACTGTTGTTTAAATATAAAGTTATTACTGGAATACCAGATAAGAGTCCCGAGCTTCTTCGCTTTTCTTTTTCTTTTCAGAGTTAAAATCGGTCTCCAGTGGTAATCAGCAGTATGTCTGTGGCGATAAACGCAGAATGTTTGGTACTAAAATATTATGATATTGGTACACGCAGTGTCCTCGAATTAGCCTAATGATCATTAGCCGCACAGAAAAATTCATCCTCATCACATAAACACCGCCCACGATGACCAATTATGGTTAAGTGTTCCATAAACATGAAATATAAAATGTGTCAGAATATTTTCACAGGCCACATTTCCCAATGTGTTAAATTGAACAAATAAGCAGTTATGGTGTATTAAAACGTGCGCTTTTTCAGACATGCATGCCATTTGACTTTCCAAAGCTTTTGCACACAAGCGTACGTGGCATTCAGGAAATTCTAGCAAAAAAAAAGGATTTTTGTCAATGTTCCACACCCAACACACTTGAAAACATTTTTAGGTACATGATCACCAATTTCGGTGGCTAAGGCAGTACTAACAACAACAAGCCAGTCAAAATAAGGCCAAATCAATTTTTCTAATTGATATTAACATTAACTATTTGGTTTTTTTTTTAGACAGACACCATAACCTACACTTTTAAGACTCTTTAACTGATTTTCTATGTATTCTTTTATTTCTTTTACTCTTTTTTTACTTCCTTCTACATCTGTGCTTAATAGTTTTAATCTATTCCTTCATTCCTGTTACTTTTAACAAAAGTTATGAGATCTGACGCTTAAGACATTCAGCACTGTTTCTGTCTGAAATGCTGAAATGTTCAAATTTTAAAAGAAATAAAATAGACATGCCATATTAGTGTGTTTTGTTGCTTTTGCCACATTCGGACTGTGTTAAGACCTCAAGCAATTTTATGTCTATAGTTAGCAACAGGCTAAGTCAGTCGATTCCTAAACATAACTTCAGTCCAGTAGCTGTTTCTTTCCACTGTAATGCTTTAATCCAATTTGTTGGCGCTATTTCCCATCGACACGCCTGCCTGCTGACTCTATTTCGGTTCTGTGTGTGTGTGAATATATGCATGTTCGGGTGACTGGGCAGGTCACAGGGAGGTCAGACGTTTACTAAGCTGGATTATGTGCTCTTTTTTGCCTGCCAAACTGTCCACTGTCCCACTCTTTAAAATCACTACCATCTTCATCTGATGAAAAATGATCAAATTAATCTCCTCCCTCTGATCCACAGCAAAAACACCATCAGCTGAACTGCAGCATCACCACGACAAGCATCTTTGTATGATGTGATGCTGTCATGAAGAAAGGCTGTGGCAGCCTCTCAAAGAGTCATCAAACTTATGAGGCACGAAGATGTGCTTCATGTGGTCATGATAGTACATATAGAATATCTTCTCAATATGCCAAAGATAAGACAGTTTGAAAGGAATAAAATAGTAATTTTGCCCCAACAAGGTGATACATAGCAAAATATAAAGAAATGAGGGATGGCGCAGAGTACTGTATATAAATTCCTTGTGATGTTGTGATGTTGTAACCTCAGTTTAGTGTTAAAACAGCATGGGATTGTCACCTGAAGATCTGTAAACTTCATTACAGTCTCTAATAATCTTTTGATGCTATTATAACTGGTCTCTGTCCAGACAAAGGACTGACCAGAGACTGGGAAAGAAATGGGTGAACACGAGAGAGCTTTGGGGAAAGTTTCAGGGAGTGTGTTGAGGACTACTGGGCTGTTATGTAACACCAGGGCACTGACTGAAGCTGTGCTGTGCTTGGTCAGGTCACTCCGGCAGGATCACTAGTTTACAGCACTGAGAAACCAATCCCAACCTGATTCATCCCACATACTGAACACACAGGGCTCAGCCAGTGACTATCCAGCACTCTGTTTAACCCTCGCAGGTGTCGCTCAGTGATATTCTGTAGAAAGTGCAGTCCCTAAACTCTCAATCAACAACACAATTGCATTTACAGGTAGAAAATGAGATGTTTTATTAAGATGTGATTGAAGCCCACTACTATATATATATATATAAGGCTACCTACACAAGGACTTCTTGACACAATTCTAAACACTGAATAACACAATTCTAAACACTGAAATTAAAAAGCAGTTATGACAGTATTTGCAGAATCACCTAAAATAAATGACATTGTTTTGACATAAGGAACTTTAGAACAAAGTGACGGGCAGTTGTTCCATTTCTAACACTTTTATGAAGCATTATTGGAATTATTGGTTAGAGTGTATTTTAAAGATCTTTGACAGACATTGATTTCCCTAAAACAATATTCATGATATTCATACATATTCGTACATATTTTACAGAGCCGATATGATTCTTTAGTACATCTCTGCTTGATGATGTGGGACCGATGCTTAATAACAATGTCTTTCATTTTGGTTTAGGGACAATATAGTATACTTCACTTCTCACTATTCTGTGAATGTTGAGATGTCAAAACTAAATATAGCTTTTTTAAATATGTAATTAAACAGCTATGTGTTAGGACGTCTCTAAGTCAGTTCCCTACAAATAAATTATTACTAAATAATAACTGTTGGCTTCAGTAAGTTAAAAGGATCATATGTGTGTGTGTATTTACAGAACAGGAAGGTCTTGAGGTCTTGAGAGAGAGAGAGAGAGAGAGAGGGAGAGAGAGAGAGACAGACAGAGAGAGAGAGAGAGAGAGAGAGAGAGAGAGATTGTGCATGTGTGTGTGTGTGTGTGTATGTGTGTGTGTGTGTGTGTGTGTGTGTTTTCTCACTGTGAATCTCACAGGAAGTGACCGCCCTGTTGCTATCATCCCCTGAGGAACAGTCACTCGACCAGACAGAGAGAGAGAGAGAGAGAGAGAGAGAGAGAGGGAGAGAGAGAGAGACAGACAGAGAGAGAGAGAGAGAGAGAGAGAGAGAGAGATTGTGCATGTGTGTGTGTGTGTGTGTATGTGTGTGTGTGTGTGTGTGTGTGTGTTTTCTCACTGTGAATCTCACAGGAAGTGACCGCCCTGTTGCTATCATCCCCTGAGGAACAGTCACTCGACCAGACAGAGAGAGAGAGAGAGAGAGAGAGAGAGAGAGAGGGAGAGAGAGAGAGAGAGAGACAGACAGAGAGAGAGAGAGAAAGAGAGAGAGAGGGAGAGAGAGAGAGAGAGAGACGTGCACAACAGCAACCTCCACCAAGAAAAACACGCCAGCAGGCTGAACACCTGTTACATGTAGATGTGTTCATATTTGTTCATGGTTACACAGACACACATTATTCCTCATGCTTCTCTTTACTAGGGTGGCACTGGAGCTCACAGGGCAAAAGGAGAAACACTAGTCCATCAGAGACAAACACAGACATTCACACACACCTAGGGGCTTAGCATCTTAAACTCATCTGACTTCCATGTCTTTTGATGGTGGGAGGAAACTGGAGATCCCGGTGGAAACCCACACAGACACAGGGAGAACACACATGCTCACACAGAAAGGACTTCCAGTCCAACCTTCTCACTTCTCGTTCTGAGACGCCAAAAAACAAAAAACTGTGTAACTGGTCAGGTTCAGGGTCTGGACTAAAAATGAGAGTCTTTGGAAGTCTTTCAGTCCTTATTCAAAAAGCAGTCTGGATAGGCAGGGCTGTGGACTGAATAGACAGATGTGTTAATTTTTGTGACCTCAAAAAACAATTAAACAAACACATCAGGGTATACTACAGCCATAGCCCCAAAAACATTTTACATGTTGTCTTGACAATAAATCACATCAGCGTACAGAGAACATGCTTTTCATGAGTTGGAAAAACTAAAGTTTAAATGTACCATAAAATTTGCACAGACCACATTCTGTATTTTATTATTGTTATTCTTGTTTTACATTAAGGGCAACTGTGTATTACAATGTGCAGTAGTGTGTTCTCCTGAAGAGGATGTTTACTTTTTTACACTTAAAACAAGACACATGACAACAGAACAAGCTGTTTGATCAGGAGTGCCAGCACTTTTGCACATGACTGTAAATAAAATAGTTTGACACCACTGATTCTCACAGAGTTTTAAGCAAAATCAAAATGAAAGTGCATGAGAATACATTAGATAACCTAGGATGACACACGATAAACAGCCTCGAACGCTCCCACTGAATCAAGCTTAAACCACAGGCACTGCGGCGACCATGACCCTTGCTGCTCTGCAAAGGAGCCTCACACACTTCAGCACTGTCACCTTACTGGAGCAGAATCAGAGCAATGTTGTGACTAACTGCAGCAGCGTTCACCAACCACTTCCTTAATGCATTCATGCTCGGTCTGAAATCAGATCAGGCAGCCTGACCTGAAGGTCAGCGGGTTCCCTCTGTGTTTTGGTGGCAGTGAAAGCAACACAGAACTCTACAGGCAGTGATTTCCTCAAGTAATTCACCTGCTGCTGCATCCCAAGTGATCTGCAGTGCTGTGAAAAAGTATTCTGTTTGTAAACTTATCAACGTGCATTTCACTCAACACCCAAACCAAGTAGAACAGCCCACTCTGCTGCAATCAAAAGAAACTCTGGAGAAGATAAGAATGAAAGTTACTGAAATACGCCAGTGTGTCTCTGGGACTCTGGGAGCCATTATCTCCGAAAAGAGAAACATTGGAGCAGAAGTGAACCTTCCCATTAGTGACTGGTCTACCAAAATCAACACCGAACATCACAGGCCGTGATTTCCCCAAGCAGGCTATTGTTCAAACCAGCCCTAATCCATAACTGCTTTCCCGCAGCTGTATCCCAAATGATCTGGAGTGCTGCGAAAAAGTATTTCTCTTGGTTTTGCATATTTGTCATGCTTTATCATTTCATACCAAATTTAATATAAGATGAAGACAACCTGAGTAAAGTAGTTTATAAGTTAAGATGAAAAAAAACTAAAGTAAAGTAGCCCACTATGCCACGATTGATAGAAAGTTACTGAAATATACAAGTGCGGTTTTGGGACTCTGGGAGCCATTATCTCCTAATTAAGAATCCTTGGAGCAGTAGTGAATCTCCCAATAGTGGCTGGTCTACCAAAGTCTTTCTGAGAACCCAGAAATGGCTCCTACTGGAACCCAAACAGAGAAATATGATGACTCATTGAATATGTAGATTTAGATCTAGGTCAGTCATAGTGGGGTAAAAACTGTGGGGAGTGACACCAAAGAACCCACAAGAACATCTGAAGAACTGCAGGCCTGGTTGGTTCTCATTAAAGGTTCATCACTATTTTTAAGAGATACAAATGATGTACATGGGAGGATAGCAAAGTGAAAACCACTACCTTTGTGATCCCCAAACCTTTGGGAGTGTTCTGCAGACTGATGAGTGGAAAACTGAACTTTTTGGAATGGGTCTCAGTATACCTGATGTAAAGCTACACTCATTGTTCCCCATGTAGAGCTTCATGCTAGCAATGAAATATGGTGGTGGTAGTATGATGGAGGGAATGAGGCGGTTTACTGCTTTTGCCTTAATAAATTAATTCTGCCAGAAGATCCTTCAGGAGAACATCCAACACTCTGTACTGCTGTGACACTGAGGATCTCACACAACACAAAACAGGACTTGTATCACAAATTTGAATGGTAAAATACTGTTTAAGTGCAAATTTGTAAGTGGCAAAACCTAGGCATTTCATTTCTGGCGAAGTTATACACTCAAAAACGAAAGGTGCAAAAATAGATTTTGATACCTCCAAAACACCTGAAAAACCAAATGAATGGTGGCTGTAATCAAACTAGTCCTCTGGAGGCCCTAAATGGTTCAATACGACAAACAAGATTGGACCAAAATGTGGCCCTGTGGTTTCATTGGGAAGAACCAAGTTCAAAGAACTTTACATGATGAAAATGATCATGAAAAAACCTTTTAACTGGTATAAAACATTTATGCAAAGGTTTTTCAACCAAGGTTCTTCACATCTCAGACATGGTTCCTCAATGGCATCACTTAAAGGGTACCCTATGTGGCATGTTGTTTGAAGAACTAGAGACTGTGGTCTCTGTTTTCCAGGAGCTTGGCTTACAACAGGCATATTTTCTTTGTTCTGTCTTTTTGCCGCTCATAATTAGGCCTGAGATCCTGAATGGGTGGCTTACTGAGGCGCTACACAAACACACATTGTAAATGCAGGGCAGAGTGTGGCGAGAGAGAGAGAAACACAGAACCACTAAAGAGCTCTGGACAAACTCATCAGCCTTAGACCACATTTGATCTGTAAACGCTCGCTGCAGGAAAGACCTGAGGAACATGATCAGAGACTTCCAGAACCGGCTCTTTTATCTAGATAAGGTTCTAAAATACAGTGGTTATCTGCTGTTCAAAATGATTGGGTGGCATTGTGACATCACAAAGGGCAGATAACAACTGAGGTGAAAGGGTCCGAACTTAAAAGACTGTAAAGCATAATCAAATATCATATTTCACCTTTTAACGTTTTCTGCACAAAAAGCTCGCCATGAAGTTTTTTATTTGTAGAAAAACACCACAATTTGCTTTCAGATTGCCTGAAGCAAGCCAAAACCTGTTACACGAGTTTGGAAAGGGATTAGGAGCAAAGCCTGACTTCATTATGTCACTTGTCTTAAAAGATTCCATTCAAAGACCAAAGACAAGGTCCTTTCTTCTTCTTCTTCTTCTTCTTATCATTATTATTATTGTTATTATTATTATTATTATTATTATTATTATTATGGTGATGAATGCAATACATATCAGCACATTACAGGTCGCCTGTAGGACTGTCAGCTGTCAGTTTACATCTTGAAATGGTGGGGACAGTAGAAGGGTGTGTTGAGTTTTGTTCTCAGTGGCACAACCCACAAGTAAAAACGTCGAACTGGTCCTCAGGAATTCTTACATACATTTATAATTTACATTTTGACAGATATGTTGAAGAAACTGTGGAGTGGGATGGGGTAGTCATACTTGGGGAAATGGTGCAAGGGGGTCTTTTTATTCTTTAATAGGTGTGAATTGATACAATCAACTCATGACTCCGCTCAGTAGGCACTCGGGGCTTACAGGCTGAAGACGAAGTAACACTGAAACCAATTCAGTTGTCTCTCAATGTTTGTAACTAAATTAGAATGAAGAAAAAATTATGACTATTCAGTTCTGGCAGTTTGGGAAGGCAGGGGATTGAGGTGGGGGGTGTATGTGTTGCATGTGCTGGACTGGGGGGTTAATTGGCTGAGTGGTTTAACACTGTTAACAAAGAAAGTCTAGAAAATATCCTAATTAATAGAAGGATTATTCTCCATTATGCTCATTGTCATGTTTGTGCATTGCGATATTACATATTTAGGTGCGCTGTTACAGTGCTAGATTTAGTCTAACAAACCCTGTCTGTTCACCTATCTCTGGTGTCATTCAGGTACTATATCAACATAGGCATTTGATCAGAATCACAGCAAGGATTCTTGGGAATCTGTAATGTTCTTATCTTAGTTGGTAGTGTGTCTGAAAGCCACATATGAAATATATCTAGTGAGATATAACTTCTGTGAGAAAATGCAAAAAGTGCACATCCGAAAACAGATGGGAAAAATGTGCATGATTGCAAAAGACAAATTAAAGCTAGGGCTGCACAACATATTGTCTGCTCTTTGTTATTGTGATAGCTGTCTCTGCAATATGGATATCACAAAGGGCTGCAATATGCCTCTAACTGCAAAGCAAAGTGGCATTTGGCAGATACCCTAAGGCCTTTGGGCGTTTGTGGCACCAGGTGAGAACCACGTGAGCGCCACGTGAGCAGACTGAGTGCCGACCGTTTTTTTGCTCTTTGGAGCAAATCACAGTATGCACACGGATGTTCAGCACCGGCGCTCGGTCAGCTGCGCGTTCGTGTGGCGTCAAAAAAACGCCGCATGCAATGTTTTCTTGGCGTCGATTTCTGCCGAAATCCTGATGAATGCGAAGAAAACGTCGGTACTGTGTTTACATGACATTCGGTTGATGTTCTGGAGGGCTGAATATGTCCCATGATTCAATTGGTCTGGGAACCACGACAAATAAAGTTTTGAAGGAAGATGTAAAACTACACATCCCAACATGTAAACAATCTAGAGAGAATAATTACTGCCCCCACAGGTGAATACACGAAACTACACATTGGCCTGCAGGCTGGCGTTAAACAGCGTCAGACAAACGCCAGTGTAACACAAGTCAAGTGCAGATACAAAACGCTACAAAAACGCCTATGGCGTTCAAAGCGCGTTCATTTACACAAGATTCAAACGTCCATGTGGATGAGGCCTTATCCAGAGCAACCTACAATCATTAGTTACAATCATTAGTCCCCTTGGAGCTACTGAGGGTTAAGTGTCTTGCTGAAGGACAAAATGGTAGAAAGGGGGGCTTGAGCCAGTAACTTTGTGGTCATCGGGTTTACAGACAAGTGTTTTACCCACTAGGCTACTACCACGCTCAACCAAGTGTGGTGGAGTTACTGGGTGTTCTGATGGATCATGTACAAAAAAGTCTATTTTTTAACCGTTAGTTTAACCAAGTGTGTTGGCGAATCAGTACATGGATAGACGGATCTGAACTGTAGTCAGAATAATGTTTTGGTATCTTATTTTTCACATATGGACAGCATGAAATATATGGAATTTTTGAAACAATATTTACAGACTTTCACCCTTTTTAATTCCAGAAAAGTGATGACATGGGTCCTTTAATATTGTGAAAGACATCAAAGATGCAATATGTAGCAGTAAAATCGCAATATGTATTTTGTCTACATCATGCAGCCTTACTTTCACTGGCTGATTATATTTTAGACTGTTTTTGCACTGGGCCCCCAAAAGATCTCAGTTACATCTCTGGCCAATCCGCAATTAATTTGCACATTAACTGAACTGAGTTTTTTTGTTCTTTCCTTGTGATGTCACAACACCATCTAGACCAACAGGTGACAATCAACAGTCCAGCATCTTACAATTACAGTGTGTGTGTATATGTGTGTGTGTGTGCGTGAGTGTTTGTATTCTGCAGCGTCATTCTCCAGCTGCGCCGCGCCGCGCGCTGCCCCACTTTCGCGGCCCGGTGACGTCACAGCTCGCCCTTTTGCTTTGGCAACCACGGTTACTAAGCAAGACACACACACATAGGCGCGCGCCCTGCTCGCTCACTCTTTCGCACGCACACTGAGAGAGTCGCGGGCTGTGCGTGCGCATGTGCGTGCGGCAGAGAACGCACACATTTTTTTTTGTAAAATACTGTAAATAAAACAAAAACAAAACATGGTGAATAAAATATGAGTAATACAAATATTCTTATTTATAGCCAGTAAAGAACGACTTTTGAGCTGTGTTGTTGGAGGTCGAGGTTTAATTTGTGAGCTGTAGAGGTCTAGCTGTGTAGAAGAAGTGTTTGTTTGGTTTGGCCCCTAAATATCAAATCAAAATCACGTCACAGACGGTAAAGGTGCAAATAACTCTAAGCCCCTGATAAAAAATATTTTATTCAATATTTATAAGCATGTATGGTTAACGGCCCACTCAGCTGTATATGTACTTTACTCGAGTCATGGTCCCTGTTTACACTTCCAGGTTGCTTATTTTTGCTCACAGGTTTAGAATACTTTTTTGTTTAACATCTTATCTTATTTTATGCCGGTGTACTGCTGCTAGAAACTGAATTTTCCAGAGGAATCTTCCCGAGGGATTAAATCTTATTCTTGTCTTTGGCTTTGTCTTTGGGTTTTGCTGAAAACGTAGCAATTCAGATGTAGTATTATTATTAATAGTAGTAGCAGTAGTAACTGTAGTAGAAGCATTATATATTTTTACTAGTAGTAGTAGTAGTAGTAGTACTACTAATAGTAGTATTATTTTTATTATTGTTGTTATTATTAATATAATAATAATAACAATAGTAATTATTATTATTGTCATTATTACTGTCATTAGTAGTGTTTTTGTGATTATTATTAGTATAATAATTATAATAATAATAATAATTATTATTATTATTGTTGTTGTTGTTGTTATTATAATATTTATTTTTATTAGTATCGTTTGAAGTCAGTATGAATCAGTTTCTATTCTGGGATCATTTGATTATTTCTCCGGGTCCTGCGTGCCGGAGAGCTGTGGAGCGGTGGAACACATGACAGTCAATGTGCCCGAGCGGCGTGGGCCGCGCGCTGATTGGCTGAAAGTAGGTCACCGCGAGAGCGGCCTCGCGCTCCTCCGCGCCGCCCCACCGCCTCTGTGCCGCCGCAGCGAGGAGCACTCTAAATGGTCCAAGGGCGCCCAACGCCCGCGCAGCGACCAATAGAAGCGGACCGCGGTGACTCGGATCGAACGAGTACCGCTGTTACCGTGGAGACGGGGAACAGTGGGGCTTTCCGAGAAATGGACTTAACGTTTAGCGAGCGGACAAACTGACGGGGAAGGACACTGTAAAAAAAAAAAAACCCACACACACACACAGAGACAAGGCCACACACTCACTAGCTGGTGGCCTGGTGGTTAGGGAGTTGCACCTGCAATTAGAAGGCCGTGGGTTCGACTCACAGCACTGCCAGTGGCACCACTGAGGTACCCTTGAGCAAGGTACCGTCCCCACACTGCTCCTCCGGCGCTGTGTTCCTGGCAGCCCGCTACTTCACTTGGTGAATGGGTTAGATATATAGAGAGAATTTCGTGCAGTTCACACTGTGTGCTGTGGTGTTGTGAGTTCACGCGTGACCAAATGGCCACTTTCACTTAACACAGAAACACACGCATACAAGTCTAATGGTGATAGCAGTGTCGTTATTATCAGGTGTCAGTTATGAGTTCATTACCTGCCTCTGTAACCCCCGCTACTGTTTCCGTTTCCTTCCGCAGAGCTTGGAATAAAAGCACAACCTGAAACAGTAATTGAGAAGTTTAATTAAAGTTTAATTATAAGCGCTGGGGCGCTCGTTTATGTCAATAAGCAAAAAAATGTACAGTGGAAAAGCAAAAAACAAAAAACCAAGCCAGCGAGCGCGCCAAACGAAGTTTTCTTTCTTGAATATTCATGACTTCATGCGCGAAGCCACGCCTGCTGGGCCCCGCCTCGCCGCTCGTGACGTCACGGACGGCAGGCTTCGCACGCTCCATTTTGGCTCCGGCAGCAGCAGCGCGCGCGCAGAGCAGAGTAGAGCAGAGGGGCAGGAGCGCCGTCCGTCCCCCGACCCACCCGGGCTGTCTCTCGGACCCCCGCCTCTTCTATCGCTTGGGCTTTGGCCTCACTCGGTCACTTCGTTTGACTTTTTTCCTCCCTTTCCCCCCGTGGACAGTTTTTCTCCTTTCGGTGCATAGCAATGGAGAAAATGTCTCGACCTATAAACTCAACTTTCCTACCTCCCACCCACGGCGTGTTAAAGTCCCTGCTGGAGAACCCAATGAAGCTGCCCTTCCACCACGACGAAGGTAAACGCAGCCCTCCTGCTCAAACACTTTTAAAATTATTTTATACACACACACACACACACACACAGATATATA
>JBBPCX010000147.1:913740-929748 GCA_037974365.1 Hydrocynus forskahlii | reverse complement strand
TCTCTCTCTCACTCTCTCTCTCACTCTCTCTCTTTCTCTCGCTGTCTCTGTCTCTGTCTCTGTCCCTCTGTCTCTCTCTCTCTCTCTCTCTCTCTCTCTCTCTCTGTGTCTCACTCTGCTAACAACCTGCACTAAAGCGTCTTTCACAATCCAATCTGGTGCAATGTCTCGACTTTCTGATCTATTTATGGATATATTTTTGCTTTTTTTGAATTGAAAAACTATTTTGGAAATATTCAACCATTAATTACTATTATTTCCTATTTGAGTCGTTGATATTATCGTCTGTATTATAACGATCCTGATTGATCCTCTTTTCTTTCTTCTTTTCTTTTTATTTTGATGTTTTTTTTCTCTGCATGATCTCTGCTTCATAACAGCAACCTCAAGCTAATTGTAAATGTTTTATTTTCTTTTTTGTTTGTTTCCCTTGTTCTTCTGGAGCTGGATTTTAGGAGGCTTTTTGTTTGTTTACTTGTTTGTTTTTTCCACACACAGATCTGTATAGTCCTTTTGTAGCTCGATCGTTGGCCCTCTCTCTCTCAGATGGCTGTCTGAACGTATTGAATGTAAAAGGTGTTTTTAAAAAAAGGCGCCCGTATGATGGTGTTGTCTATAATACTATGGTTAACTCAGTTTGTTTACTACAGACCAAAACATGCAGCACAACACACACACAGACACACACAGACACACACACGAACGATATACTGGGTTAAACAGAGATGTAATGTTTATATGAAACTAAGTTCTTCTTTTTGTACAGTATTTTTCTTATTCTGGCTTCGTATTTTCAAGGCACAGCAGATTCAGAATATTATAATAGAGAATAAACAGAATCTATATATGATCAGAGTCTCTATATATATATATAAAGTTGTACTCAAGGTTAGGTTGGATAGCGTTTTGATAAGAAATTATATCTTCATGAGTTCTAGAAGCGAACTGATCGAAGTGAAGTTGTATTAAAGTTTCCCAAGCTCTAAGACCAGGGCCCGCGTGTGTATGTGTGCACTGAGCTCCTCGCAAATTCCGGGTGCTGGATCAACACCATGCCCGGTTTCAATCCAAGAAAACGCAGCCGTGTGCTCAAGTTTTGATGCACCCTGTTCAAAAACAAAATGTTTTTTGTTGATTTTCTAAGTGAAAATGTTCATTTTAAATGCTGATTTTAACATTTTGAAGGATTAAATGACATTAAAAAAGCACATTTACTTACATTTCATGTTTTATTTTAGCAAATAAAGTAAATTAAGATAATGAAGTAAATTATGCAGAAAAGTGCATATGTTTGTTCGCTTTTTCACTTAGAAAATTGGCAGAACATATTTTGAAAGAGGTTGTTCGGACTCCTGCATGCAAATATAAAGGTACAGTAAAGAGATCTTGAGTAGAGTCTAGGGACCCAAAGAGCCCAGTTCGATACTTTTATGTTTGAGGAGTGATCCTGGACTGGTGGTAGAGGCTAAGCCTGCGCTAAACGGGATCTTCAGTACTGACCTGACACTGCTGTTTAGTCCTAGGCTTAGCTTGTAGGCGGGGAGCTGGCCAC
The DNA here is from genome assembly GCA_037974365.1 of Hydrocynus forskahlii. Lineage (NCBI taxonomy): Eukaryota > Metazoa > Chordata > Actinopteri > Characiformes > Alestidae > Hydrocynus > Hydrocynus forskahlii. The sequence goes on along the minus strand of JBBPCX010000147.1, from coordinate 928,196 downwards.
ACATACGCTGGGGCACCGGATACGTTGGGGGCCCAGAACTGTGACGTGATGTTTGGGCATTAAAGACTTTACACTCCTTGTTCTCTTCCTTGGATGGAAGCCTTTAGCTTTTTTCCCTTTGTGGGATTTGCAGTGCACAGGACATTTCTATAGCCACTCATCTCTCTCCATCTCTGTCTCTAGCGAAACCCTTTCCCGTCTGCTGTTGGGTGAAATTAGTTTTAGTAGATTAGGCATCATTAGCTCCAGCCTTGGTCAGAATAGGAAGACTCCTTTATTCCTCGTTCGGGACGCTGGAGACGGGACGTCCTTCAATGAACGTCATGTCCCCTGACGGTAGAATCAGTCTTTGCGGTTCCCAGAACAGAAGGAGTAGTTGAGCTCAAATCTGCATAGTGTACGTTTTTTTGAATCGTGAGCAAAAGTTTGTGCACCCCTGCACCATTTTTGTTGATGTTTTTAAGTGTAAATGAGTTACACATCCTCTACAGACACACAATTCTGCATATTTTAATGCACAATTACTGTTTATCATCTGAATTGAGCAAACTGGGGTTAAAACACAATTTGGCCTTGAGTAAAAGTTATGGCATGTTTTACTTGTTGACTTTTTTCCATTACGTTTAAGCTGAAATTGTGCACAAAAATTGTGCAGAATTTGCAGAATTTTTGCATGTTTGAGTTCACTTTAGAGGCTGTAGTTTACCCAGGAGTGTTCAGACATTTGCAGATTGAACATCACTTCAGTCCAGGTCTTGCCGAGTCCAAAACACAGCAACCACGCTTTCGGAACAAAACCTTGTATCTCTAACTTTTCTTGTAAAAGTTGACGTAAAATATTTTTTGACCCAGTTTTGATGCAGTGGAAAGGGCAGCTGGTGTTTTTAAATTTTGTAAAAAAGTTTTTAAAAATGGACATATAGGTTTTTTGTGCAGAGTCTTTCGAAGACCACTTTAGAGTGTGAGGATATAGCTGCGCTAATCAGGGTATACACTTCCATTTCTTGTTAGCTACGTTTAGCCTCAGAGCTCCGTCGCAAAGCTAAAGGGGGAAACAAGTCATTTATAATTAGTTTAGTCTCCACTGCAGAGCAAATCCACTGTTTTTTGTATTTATTTAGATGATGCACCGCCTCTCCTGCACTCATCCGCCCGTCCTCGCTGATCCCAGACCAGTGTTGGCTTTTCTCTTATTATGGGTGACGGTGGGATATGGGGTGGGCTCGCACCTATGGGTGACCCCAGCACGCGTAGCGGAGCTGGAGTGTCTACCTTTCCTAGTTCAGGCCAAAGTTAAGCTGTGCACAACCTTAGATTTGTGAGTTTTTCTTTTATTCTGTCTAGTCTATATTTTCTCTCTTTTACTGACTTCTTCTCTTGTATTCTTTTGTTTGTTTGTTTGTTTTTTGTGCGTGTGTGTTTCAATGGGTTGAATGAGGTATATGCAAAGGGTATTGTGTGTGTGTGTGAGGCCCTATCTGTGTACAGTCTGTGTAAAATGAAAATAAACCCAGGAATAAGCCAATACAAGCTCTCGTCAATCCCCCGTTCAGTTACCTTCCTGCTAGAGGACAGAGGACGTCCACCCATAATTGCAGAATTTCAATAATGTGTTTATACTTAGAGGAGGGTCAATAGAGATAAACATTGTTGTATTAGATCGGAAGCACCCCGATATTTTAAACGAAGAGAAATGCTTCAGAAGCAGTGAATGTGTGAAAAATTGATCCTATCACTATTCTCCAGTGTCTCCACTTGTTTCTTTGGGCCTAAGGACGTTTTCTGGAATTTCCAGGAGTGCTTGTCATCAAAACACGCAACTCCAGGTGATTTTGGCAGGTGAACAAGTCTCAGTCACCTCTTCAGCAGAGACAGCATGTTCAGGGCTTGTTCGAGTTCCAACACTTTGTCATTTGGCTGCTCAGGCACTCAGTGGACGCCACGGTTCACCAAGAACTCGTCCTTAGCATAGCTTAAGCATTAGCATGAGCATTAAAACTCTCTCAGGGTAGGACCACCAGGAAGAGAAACAGTGGTGCACCCCCCTCCCTTCGCGCGCCCTCCCCTTCTCCTTCTTCTTCTTCTTCTTCTTCTTCACGACCCCTAAACCTTACTACCTCACGAATAGAAGCAACATCTATAATTCTGAGTCTATTGCAGTGCCTTGAACCTGTTTCAGCAGTCACTCATTCCCTCCTTCTCCTCGTTTCGAATGACTCATCACACATTCACACAGACTTGCACAGTAAGGGCTCCCTCTTTCCCTTTCAGGTATCTGCTCTTTGCAGCCCAGTCCCCAATCACAGGCTTCTGCCCTCCCCCAGACCCTCCCTCCAGACTTCACCATTCAGCTTACGCCAGGGTATTGTGAGGGTCATGACAACCTCGTGGTCTCTGAAGTCTGAAAGGAGGGCCCGAGGAAGGGCCCAGGTACTGGTGGAGAAATTGGACCACGTTATTATAATATTATTATGACCATTTATTTTTCAGTCCATTCACTGCAGTAGACTTGTTACAGCTGTATTGATGGCAACACCAAAAGACTGTTTAAAGGAGAGAAGGCAGTAATAATCTCGAGGTGTGTTTTAATCTTGTGTCAGAAGCATAAGTCTCGATGTCTTTATGCTCCTGTGTGCCCGACCTCCTCCTGTTGTCTCACTGTAATTTCAGTGTGTCTAATAAAGTCCTCTCAGTTCCTCTCACAGGCTCTGTCCATCCTTTATTTCTTGCCAAGGCCTTTCTAGTAATACTGGTGTGAGTACAGGCTTATGAAGAGATGCAGGTTAAGACAGGGATGCAAGGAAAACCTACATCAAGTTCTCTGGCTCAGCTGGGAAATATACCTGTAGCTGTGAGATTAGGATCAATTTTGCGTTTCAGCCCAAAGCAAAACCCACAACTCGCCAAACAATTAAACACTTCTATCTGTTCTCTTCCCCCTGCAATGTGAAAACCAATTTTTTCAACCAAGAGAAACACACTAGCCTTTCTAGCTAGCCTTTTTTGTTTTCTCCATTCTGGATTGGTAAATGCAACATCTCCCCCCTGCTGCAACATAAAACAGTGCATAATTCAGCTAACACCCTGAAATGTGACACTGTGAGGTTTGACTGTACTGTCCTGGGATCTTTTAGGGAAGTTCAACTGAGCAATCACATTTTCAGTTAATTTGGCTGACCTGGTGAGAAAAGCACTTTGAATTGCTGCATGCATTCCAGGATGAGTAGCGTTTATTTCATTTCTTATCAAAATGATGCTTATCAAAAGTTGACGCCAAACCAGGAAAGCCTTTCTTTTATTGGTAAGCATGTAGCTGCTTGGACAAGCAAATCTCTCAGCATTTCATCACATATTCACAGAAAATGAGAAAATATGACCTTTTAGGGTGCGATCCGTACCACGCCCAAGCATGTTTGACCCCCAAAATGCAGTTATTTTGGCTAGTGGCCAAGTCCACTCGAGGAGGTGGACCCAAGCGTGGGACACATTTAGTACAACGTTTAACCAAACCTGAATGTGGAACTTGGACTCTGGTCTCTGGGACAGCGTCTGCTGGAAATCTGGACAGGTTGGAGAATACAGGAACGCCTTCACAAAAGATCTCCCAAGATATTTGGTAAAATTGGTGAACCACTGAATGACAATGGTGAGGCCTAGTGAGAGTATACCCTTAGTAGATATTTTCATAGTAAAGTACTAGTAACAAAGGACTAGCAAGGTTTAGGGCTGTTTCAGTATGGTAATAAAATGTTGGAAGACCAGTGCTAAACGTTTGTGCTAAAAGCTATATGCTGAGTGAAAATTTGTGCAGAAATTTACCAAAACTATATAATTGGTGGTAGATAATATTGGTTTGTGCAATGATGAACGTTTGACAAAAAATTGGTTATTTTTTCCCATAAAGGTGTAGCCTGACGCCCCTTAAATTCACCATCAGTAAACTTTAGTCCCAGACTGCAACTGCAACTTGACCTCTGACAACAGGCAGACACCTTCAGTGTGTCTCAGTGTCAAGTACAGAGGATAAGAAAAAGATATGAAGAGACTGGAGACGTTTTTGACAAGCCCAGGTCAGGCAGACACCACAAGACAACTGCTCGGGAGTCTGTTGGCTCGAAAACCCAAGGCCAGCCCATTTTCCACTGCAGCAGAGCTCCACGAGACCTGGTCATCTGAAGTCCCCATGTCAACCAGAACAGTCAAATTCTGTCTCGAAATGGCCTCCATAGTTGAATCAGTGCCCAGAAACCAGCACTAAACAAAAGACAATTTAAAAACCGTGTGGCATTTGCCAAGGCCCACAGCCTGGCAGAAGGATGGACGCTGGAAAAGTGGCAGAAGGTGGATTTTTCAGATGAATCTTCTGTTGACATCACGGTCGCCACAAATATTGCAGGAGACCTACTGGAGCCTGCATGGATTCGTGATTCACCCAGAAAACAGTGAAGTTTGGTGGCGGAAAAATCATGGTCTGGGGTTACATCCAGTATGGGGTTGTGCAAGAGATCTGCAGGGTGGAAGGCAACATCAATAGTCTAAAATATCAACAATCTTAGCTACCTCTTATATTCCCAACCATAAAAATGGTCAAATTCTGCAGCAGGATGGTGCTCCATCACATACTTCCATCTCTACAGCAAAGTTTCTCAAGGCGAAGAAGATCAAGATGCTCCAGGATTGGCCAGCCTAGTCACCAGACATGAACATCACTGAGCATATCTGGGGTAGGATGAAAGAGGAAGCATGGAAGACGAATCAAAAGAACCTTGATGAACTCTGGGAGGCATACAAGAATGCTTTCTTTGCTATTCCTGATGACTTCAATAAATTGTATGAATCCTTGTTGAACCGCATGGATGCAGTCCTTCAATCTCATGGAAGTCATACAAGATATTAAATTTGGATCTCACAGCACCACTACTTAATTTGCTGATGTTATGTAACATATTTTTGTATTTTAAGTAAATTATTTGTTCAATTTTCACATTACTTTCTGTACTGGCTTTTGTCTTGCCAAAATTTGACCTTTCTGTCTTCATTAAATGGTAAATCTTTATTTTAGTGCATTAAACATCACTTAGGAGGGTTTTAGCTTTCATATGAGCTATTTCTGAAACCAACTGATTAATTAAAAGTCAGGTTAATAGCAGGTGTTTCTACAAAATGGAAAAGCGACAAGACTTTTGTCAGGAACTGTATAATTTATATATATACACAGACAACTCTGATGATAAAAATTTCAAAAGTGTCATTACAAATAATTACACATAGAAATGGGACATTCTGCAAGATTCACCAAGGTTGGTCTTCCTTCCCTAGGTAGAGGCCCCCCACTTTGTTGTACATACTGTACATATTGAAATCATGCACATATTCACAGGTTTACTGTAAATTGACAATAGGATTAAAGGCATAGTTCAAATGATGCTAAACAATAAATGAATGTCACTCCAGCGTGCACAGAGAACCAGAGCCAATGTGTTAAAGCCGTTATCGTTTATTAATACTTTAGAAACATGTTAAGAATGGGACACAAATATTGGTCGTGTACAGCACCAAACACTGAATGGATTAGGAGGATAAAGAACTAGCAATGCAGGAGCAAGTCTTTCTGTCTGGTTTTGAGGTCAATACAGAAGTATGTGCCAAAATTGGAGCGTACAAATATTACAAAAGCTGTGGGATCCGGCATATTACCAGAACCAGATCTGCTCGAATCAATATCCAAGCTCCTGAATTCACCAGCCACAGTGAAGGCAGCTTAAAGCAAAAGCACAAGCGTTCCAACACGCTCACTTCAAGCTCGCTGAAGCGATGAGGACCACGCAGCAATTCATAACGATCGTGCCAAGCGAAGCCACGAGATGTACAGCCAGCCTTGTTCAGTGAGAACGCAAATCCAGAGGACGTCTTTGGAATGAAAATACTGATACCAATAAAAAAGAGCAGCTTATCTCCGAGTTCTCCATTTCCCTCCATTATTTCTAACCCATTAAACGCACCCGAGAGCAACGGGGACATCCAAAAGGTTTTTCTTTGTATGCCAAACAGAGAAGTACAAGTTTGACCAATTCATTGCCTCCACTTTGGGACGGAACAAACACCGTCTTAAACGGCAATGCGTTGACCTCAGGTTCCCAAAATACCTAGGTAGCGCTACACAGATAACTTGGGCTGTTGGAGAGAAAAGGAGGTCACACTGCTGTAGTGACGATCCTAAAGTTTAAAATGCTGTATGACAATGTATGACATGACAACTAATTGTTGTGGTAACCTGGCACTTATATTATTGGACATAATCAGTTATAACGCTATATGACATCTGCAATGACAGGTTTATGGCATGGTTATGTCAGAGTTGTGTGATAATGCTGAACAGCCCGATATAATCTGGACAGGCTTGAAAGGAATTGCTCATCCAGACATGCTAATGTGGCTCAAAAGGTAGCATCTTACGCAGCGATGTTAGCATTGAGTCCTCAGCAAACTTAGTTTGGTAGTTTCTGTCCCTTTTAAAACTTTAAAAGAATAGTTCAGCAAAAAAAACGTCACTCACGAACAGTAGAAATCAATCAAATCAGCCTAAATCCAAATTAGGTCAGAACAACATATGATTTCACAATATAAGTCTCCGCAATACTGATATTGCAAAAGGCTGCAATATGCAAATGAGCCTCTGACCAATCACAGTGTTTCTGACATGGCAACCAATCACAGGAGAGTTACTGGGTGTTCTGATGAATCGAGGTCTTCATGTAATCCAACAAATATGTAATTATTAAATGGTGAAGGTGTTGATAAATTGGTGCAGGAATGTAGATAGAATCATGAATGCCACAGAATAAGGAGACATTTAAATGTGTTGGTTTTGTGACATCACAAAACTGACTGAAAATAGGCTGTTTCTGTGGCTTATTTTCCATGTATGGACTGTATGGATGGAGAGAGTAACCATACCATTTGAAACACTATTTAAAGACTTGATTCTGATTTTTTAAGTCCAGAAAAGTGATATTGGCGTTTTAATTTCTTGAAATACATTGGAAATGCAACATGTAGCAGTAAAATCACAATACTAATGGCCATATTGTCCAGCCCTTCTTCCAAAAATTCTCAGCGGATCAGCTACATTTAGGCTTAAAGTTGTGGAAAATTGTATAAATTAGATTTTTTCAGATAACTATTCCTTTAAGACCCCTCCTCCCACGCCCTCATCAATAATGTTGAGACTTTCTACTCCAACATGCTGAAGGAGCATCTGCTCATTAATTATGGTCATTTTCATGCTTCTGTTGGCCTCCCAGTACAGATACAGTACAGTTTCTTCAGGATCCCTTACAGTAACAATGGGGACAGTGATCACACGAGCTACTCAAGAAGAAACGAATGTGTGAAGTATCAAATATAAGTGGTTCTCCATGTTAAAAAAGCGCTTCTGGAAAATACAGCACTTTCAAATACTGCTGAATATATTACAACACAGTGGAACAACCTCGCCAAGAGAAGTCCATGAGGCTGTACGTGTGAAGAAGTGGAAAACGCTTCAGTGCAAAAAGGTACACGCGGACACCAAACGCTTGTTCCAGAAAACCGGTTCGAGATTAAAGTGGAATGTGTGTTTGTTCGATTGCTCCAAAAACATAATGGTAAATGACAGAAACAATGAGTTTATACAAAAAAGAAAAAAAGAAAAACAAAGATAATACATAAACGACTTAAACATCTGGCCTCAGTTTGCAGTGGGCTGTGCAAAAATACAGGTCAATATGGAAGGAAAGAAAGAAAAAGAGAAAGAAAATGAACTGGTTGATATAGAAACAGACGAGCTGTGCAGGGCACCTTCAGCCATGGTGGGAGGCATGTATACACACACACACACACACACACTCACTTGCAAGCGCGCGCGCACACGCACACACACACACACCCACCCACAGCCCCCCACACACACAGTGCACCGTTTCTAGATAGAAAACAGTAAACAATACACGGTCGTATTCGTAAACTTCAGTAGCTGACATTAGTGCGCCCTGATGTTAGTGAGCTGCATGGATGGCAGCAGCTGCAGGTTGAGAGCAAGCATGTGCTTCTGTGTATGTGAGGGTGAAAGTTGGATTTCAGGCGTCTCGGATGTTGTCGCTAGACGAGCTCCTGTAGAGGTATTTCCAGATAGCGTAATAATGCACGGCTGCAGCTGCGGCGACAAATACATGCCAGATAGCGTGAGCGAACGGGATGACGCCATCGGATTTGAAGAAGACTACGCCCAGGCAGTAGATAAATCCCCCAAAGGCCAGCTCGTACAGCCCGTCTGTGTTGTTCTGCAGGGAGAAAGAAGACATGTTAAACATCTTGCGGTCTACTACGCATCTTTTTATTTTACTATTTATTCTGCTACAGGAATCTTTTTTTTATTTTTTTATTTATTTTATTCTTTTTACTGTGCAAACTCAAGAGGGATATGTAATTACTGGTTTTGATGATCTGTTGTTCTCTGCATATGAAAAACATGAACCAGCAGTTTGACTTCACAATTCCGCCACAAGAGGGAGCTGGAGACTGCATGACAGAGCACTATATCAAGCACTACTATAGGGACCAGGAATGTCTCCCCTATCACTATTCCTTTTAAAATTGACATATTATCCTGCCTGGCTTTGTTATTACTAATTTTCAAAGGGTTATAAATAAAAATAATGTTTATGTTAATTTTATATATTCTTAATATACTATAACCTATTAACATTCATTATTTTTTTGTTGATTCTTATTTCTTAATAAGCAAATTTGTATTTTGTTGGCTGTTATTAGATGGGCTAAATAAACACATAACACACTTGCACACTTCTGGTACTGCATCAGGAACTGTGTTTATAAGACCTGCAGCAGGTCAGCACTAGTCTGGTACACTAGTAGACTAGACACTGACAGCACTTTGGCAGAGAGAAAGAAACTTCCCTAAGCAGGTTGCCTGAAACAGAAATTATTACAAATTTAAACAGAAGGAGAAAACAGTACTATGCAAAAGTTTGAAGCCTATGCAAATTGTCTGAAGCCCTATCAGCAATGGGTTTCTTTCTGCCAACAAAACACAAGAACATTAGAATACATGCAAACAAACAAAAAAGCATAAAAAAGTATCAAGATTGCTTTTGTTCTAAAAAGTAGTTATTTTGTGAGCTGGTTAGAACAATAATTTTCTGCTCTTTGCCTCCAGTCGTGTGGATTTATAAAATTCCATAAGCAACACACTTAATTTAATCTAATAAAGTAAAAAAAGAGCCAAGCCAGGTATTCGACTGGAGCTACAAGTAATAACATGAGGAAAAGAGGTCTGGAAAAGGTTAAGCGAACACTTTTCCATACATGAAACCACTACTTACTGTACTGATGTTAATTGTATTTTTTGCAATGTTAGTGTTTTAATACTAATTCAACACTACTGGCCAGTAGTAAATAGCTTTTAAGTTTAATTTTCTCAGGCGTCTAAGATTTCTGCACAGTACTGTATATTATTAAATGAAGGGAAATAAACCAGTTCAGTGAAGGACTCAGGCTACACTTTGCTTGTAAACATAATCAGTGTTCCGATGTGACACAGAGTCATCGCCACAACATTTCTCAGGTCTTCAGGAAAAACTGTAGAGCAACACCTACCATTGAGGTTACCACCAGTGCTGGGAAGAAGCCCATGGTTAAGTAGAAGGCCAGTTCGACAAGTTTATACCTGCAATAAAACAGCACAAAATCAGTGAACCAGAAACACTGGAGAGGATGAGTCACTATGACGCCTGAACTTCTGAATGAATCAGTAGCTTGTTTAATGCATATTTTAAAAGGGCAACTGTCCTACATTCTTCTTATAATTTATTTATTATAAGCCCACACATAATGTCTGCTGGCACATGTCTTAAAAACAATCCTAATTCACTTCTACAGGACCATTTTCTCAACCCTTCTTTACTCCTCAGTATCAAACAGGCTCTTTTTGTTGCTGTGCCTTTTACCAAAGACGTATGTAAATGAGCTCTGCTGTAACTGGTTGCCCTGTATTGGGTTTCAGTGTATTGGGTTTTAGCCAAAAACTGCTGTAGGCTCAAGAGGTAGATCTATATTAACATGGTTTATGACATCACAAAAACAGCTGTTTTTTGTGGTGTACGTTCCAAAAATGGATTGTATTTACTGGGGAGAGAACCATATGTGTACTATAGCTATGATTACAGAAAAATTTAATGAATTAGAATAAATTAAAATTTCTATGACATAGACTCTTTTCCCAATTAACTGTTCAGGAATACAGTAAACCCCAATTTTATCGCAGTGTAGCAGTCGCAGCTTCAGTCTCTAAACCCCTACACATTTGCATTATTTTTGCATTTGTGATGTCCGGGCTCGTCCGCCACACCTCTTTGTCTTTGTTCTGGGTTCATGGGTTCATAAAGCAAAAAAAAAAAAAAATTAAAATAATCATCTGACTGAATTTTTTTTTTTTTTAAACCAAATGCTCTGCGTCGCAGACCCATACCACCTCGGCCATATCGCACATTTCATTTAGCCAAGCCCATCTCCACTTATTCTTTACTGTTTTGTCATAGTCCGACACATCTGTACCTTCCTTTAGCAGAAGTGCATCCATGCTGGCAAAACCAAAAGCAAATTGACGCACGAGAATGATGCAAATCGAAGCGCCTATGTCCTGTAAAATATGGCTTTACAGACTATTTACAAAGCCACGTTTACAAATAGCCTAAACTCATGCTGGCTGAATAGTGCAGGCTGTTACTTATAAAGAGTGATGCTTCAGTCTACTTTAGGCATGCACTTAGGCCACACCTGTCAATTTTCAACTTTGAAAATAAGAGATTTTTCCCAAGATCCTGACCCAAAATACAGAATATTTAGAGCAGCTTCCCATTGTCATTCCTCTGTTAACAGCAAGAAAACTCCAAAACTGCTATTATTTATTTATTTTTAATGGAGCATAAGCTCTCGCAGCATTTACGACATGGGAGCCACTGTCCTGAATCTTGAGCTTCTGAGTTTTGGCTTCTTTATCTATTTAAGCAAAGGGTTTTCTCCACTATTTTTCCGACCTTTTTTAGCCACTATTAGCGTTCTTTTTTGAAAATGTAAAATATACTACTACTAGCCAATTATTATTCCCTATTATTATTATCATTATTATTGGATACGCCAGGCAACAAGAAGCCCGTGCCATTCGCCACAGATATTGTCTGTTTTGGGATATTTAGCGTAAACTATACAGTACGAATACGGGTTTACCTTTACATTTTCTTTAAGGGTAATGTATTAAGCTGAGTTTTAAATGAACTTAGTGTTTTGGGAGCATATTAGGGGGCATATTTAGGGTTTACACTATAAAAATAGGCATTTTTAGGCATTTTTTTTTTTTACCACATCACAACATAACTCCCGCGATTGTCAGGGGTTTACTGTATTTTCATAGTTTGCCACGGGACAGTTACTTTTATTTTTACTGTTTGATAAAAAAAAAACTGATTTATTTCTACATAACTGATTTGGTTACTTATATGAGTAGTGTTGAACATACTTCTCGTGGTAGTTGAAGACATACACTGTTCCCGCAGCCGCCATGAACCAGACGAACCAGCGCATGTGAGAGGCAAGAGGCCCCAGCTCCCTAAGGTTTAACCTACACACAGACACACAAAAACAATTGACCAAGGTTATATTTCACAAAATTCATTATAAAAAGTATTCCTTTGCCTTCATTCAGACTCACAACCTTTCATTCGATCTCTCACTCACTCTCTCACACACACAGGTAACATTTTGGCCCCACAGTAGGGATGTTTCTTTAAGGGTGAGGGCATAGCAAATTAAAATATTAATTTTATCTCTATCAGGATGACCACTGCCACAACACACCTACCAAACAGGTTTGAGGCTCTGAGCTCCCAGTTTTAGTGTCGCCCCACCCAGAGACCATTAGGACAAGCATCACTACACTTACACATTCAAGATGATCAAAATTAGGCCTTAATGCTAACCTTTTGTCATAAATGCAGACAGCTATGCTCTTTCAGGTTCAATGGTTGTGTGAAAAAGGCCATAAATATTCCTCATCAGCGCCACTCTAATTGGCTGTCAATATTTTGTTTTGGGAGTTTAAGTGTCCACTTCCCATGCCCTAGCTATGTCTCCCAAACACACCAACCTGCTAGTGCTGGGAGGAAGTGGGCGAGTATTTGCTTTCTCTACTGCATATTTTCAAAGTGCTGAAACCAGAATGCCAGCCTAATGTCACTTAGTGTCACGCTGGATGATAAAAGGAAAATGAAGGCTATCCTATCCACTCAGGCAGAGTGAGGACAGTGATGACACCATGGACTCTGTTCACATGAATAAACAAATCAAAATCACCCACACAAACACAGCTGGAACTGTAACTGGTCAGAATGCTCAAATAACTTTCATAGTGCCAATTGCAGCCTTCTGTGATATTTGCGTGTCACTTGCAACTGACAATGTCTACTGTGCAACACAAACACACTCTTACCTTTAACCTATATTCAAAGGCCACACCTCCCCTGTCTCTTTTGCCACAGACTCTTGTGCTACTTTTGTACACATAGAGCACGCAATCCTTGCACTTCTTTCCATGCACCCTTTCACACACATTGAGAGCAGGCTGAGACAGCAAAGGCTGTGCAGTTACTTTTCATGCCTTATTTTCGTTTCTTTGATCAGTGTTTCAATAAGCTACAGTGGAATATAATGCCAATAATAAACTAACCAGCCTTATTTGACTCATCAGCTAACTGACAAGCCTCTCCAGAAGCTAAGACGAGTGCACTGGAACGACTGAGAACCATATGACGGGACTCACTGCAGATGTCAGTGGGAGTATTTAGATTATATAGAGCCTCCAAACATTCTATTCTGCCATTTGTGTTTTTTTATTTTATAATATATACATATATATATATATATAAAAAAATCATAGAAAAAAAATAACGTGTTAAAAAATTTTTTACACAAATTGTCATGGGTCCTACTCGTTTCCAGGCACTTTAGGCAGGCACACACGCACCAGTCATAGTCAAAATGATCCATACTTTTTATTTAACCAAACACAAAACAAAACTGGCTTGAGAGCCAGACTGTAGACTATAGTTTTCCTCTAAACAAGAGACACTGGATCAACATCAACTAAAGAAAAAGCTGGGTAAGAGATGGGTTGACTGACTCCAGACACATGAACTACAGAGGTTTTTATACAAAACAGAACTCAAACCCCCCCACCAATAACTAAACACAATCACTTCACCAAACACACCTCAGCTGTGGCTAATGACTCAAACACCCAGTGAACCCTGTCAACATAGAAGTCCACCAAATACACAATGAACATAATGGCGACCTCTAGTGGCCGCCAACAGTCACCAAACCCCAGCCTACCAGGCCAGACACTGATTAATTGCACCACGTGACTTTAAACCAGATCGGTATTCTGCCGAAACATGCTACCCATGAAGATACGCTACAGTGCCCTTCTGTGCATGTGCAGTTCCAGTCTTGGGATTCAATGCTACCTAGGTCTGTCTGTGCTATCTTGTGTTAGAGACTTGTTCATTTGTGCTATCTTGCGTTGAAGTCACTGGTTTACAGTAATAAATATCTTAAAAGCTCTTTTAATTGTTACTTTTGACTTATACATGTGCTTGTTTGCTTCTACATGCTGTCTTCAGTGCACAGTTCATGGGCATATAAGTGTGTGTCGCTACTGTGGTCTGTATCTTTGCAGTCATTGCATAAGCAAGGAAACATCAGCACTGTACAGACATCACATGATCTGAAGTAGCCTGTGTCCTGCTTCACGGAAGCATTTCTCAGTGTTAGAACCTGTATAAACTGTCTAAACTGGCTCTAGGTACCTCTAAAGATCTATCTATCTATCTATCTATCTATCTATCTATCTATCTATCTATCCATCTATCCATCTATCTAGGCTTATCTATTTTAAATAAAATATATTTTTCTCAGATTATGCATATTATTTTTACTATTTCTCATTATTATCTGTGTTATAAACTGACTTTAAACTGTATGAACTTAAAGGGAGCGTTTTTTCACAGGGTAGCACAATTGATCAGAACACCGTAACTATTATATTAGAGGGTGATGTATGAGTGAAACACATGAGCCGCACACCCCCACATTGTTCTTGCTGAGGCACTTTTTCCCCTCAGTATATGTTTTTCCCCTCAGGTCATATTTTTAATTCCTCTGACCATTACTGCACATGAACAGCGTGGTGAGTTATTAAAATCTGTAATGTTGATTATTCATTCACTCATATGTCAAAATACATTTATACTTTTAAATACTTTTACAGCAAAAATGTATGAGATTAATCTAGATTAATCACATAGCTTGTAACTGATTCGTTTTTTATTGCGTGACACCCC
>JBBPCX010000147.1:896281-913640 GCA_037974365.1 Hydrocynus forskahlii | reverse complement strand
CACACACACAGTCTGTGTGTGTGAGTGTGTGTGTGTGTGTGTGTGTGTGTGTGTGTGTGTGTGTGTGTGTGTGTGTGTATGTGTCTGGTCAGCAGGTCAGATGCTACACTTAGGTCAGGTATGAAAGAGAAGACAAAACAGCACAAAAACACTCAGACAAGAGTCCTCTCTCTCTCTCTCTCTCTCTCTCTCTCTCTCTCTCTCTCTCTCTCTCTCGCTCTCTTTCTGTTTTCTTTATATCTCTCCTGCCTAGTTCTCTCTTTCATATAATTTATCTCCCTCTTCTTTCCACCTTTCTCATTCTTCTCATGTTCTCCCATCTTGTTATTTTTGTTTTCTCTATCTCTCCTGCCTATTTCTCTCTCTTTGCATCTCTATTTCTCTCTTTCTCTCTTGTCATTCCTCTCTCCCCCTTCTTCCCTCTCTATATTTCTCTCTCTCTCTCTTCCTATTCTCCCCCTGTCTCCCTCTCTATCTCCCATCTTCTCCCCTCATTCTTTATTTGTTTTCTTAATCTCTCCTGCCTATTTCTCTCTTTCTAATACTTTCTCTCCCTCGTCTTTCCCTCTTTCTATTTCTTTGCATCTCTCTCACTCTCTCTCTTGCTTTTTCTCTCTCATCATCCCTCCTTCCTACTTCTTCCCTCTTTATATTTTGCTCTCTTTTTTCTAATTTCTCTTTCTCTTACGCTCTTCTCTCTCTTTCTCTCACTCTCTCTCTCTCTCTCTCTCTCTATCTCTGTTTCTCACTTTTTCTCTCTCTCTCGTTGTCCATCTCTCCCTCTTCATCTTCCCTCTTAATTTTCCTTTTTCTTTCATTAAATCTACTCAATATACCAATATACAAGGTAAGACGGAAAATAGAATTTTTGTACCAACAAAATGATTCAAAGCAAAATATAAAGAAATTAAGTGTGGCTCAAGACTTTTGCACAACACTGAAGGTTTAAGTCAGTTGTCTTGTAGCCTCAGGAGCACTGGAGGTTTTAGCCATGAAAACAGATCTGTCAAACAGCCTGCGAAGAGCAATTATATGACTATTTTCAGTGTCTACATTCCTCTTTCTGTATTTAGCAGCACTTTAGGGTCTCTAAATGATCTTGCACCCACTTCCACTTCAATTCAACCCAATCTGCTGATGTTCTAATGCAACAGCGCCATCACCTGGCATCTCCTGGCTAATAAAGGGACTCAAATGGGTAACAGACTGTACATTTATTTGTTAGCAAAGAATATTGAGTGCAGTTTTCATAAATATGAAGTGAGTAACACGTAAATGTGGGTGCCAAAACTTTTGACGGGTCACCAACGCTCCTCCTGGAGATCTGCTCTCCTGTCATTTTGGCTTCAACCTGCATCTAACTGTCTGGCCCCTTCCCTTACTCAACACTCCAGCCAGTCAGGGACTGAGGTTTAAAAGCCAAAGTAGGAGTTCGAGATTGTGGTTGGAACTAGAGATCTCTGGAAGGTGGATCTCAAAGACCAGGGTTGACCACTTGTCTGGAGGTCAAAAATGATTTGATATTTGACCACTGAAGTGAATGAAACACATTAAAATATTTCCAAACACTTTCCTTAAACCTATAGTCATGATGGTGAGACGTTGTGTGTGGTGTGTGCATGTGTGTATGTGGAATGAAAAATAAATGCTTCTCCAAGAGTGGGTGGGAAAAAGATTTTTTCCCATTTTCAGACACACTTCTTTCTTTTTTTCAAGGGTTAAACAGAAGGTTGCAGCTGATTGTTCAGTTTCCTTTTTCCCCACCCTTCCAACATGCCAACTATTGTTCTCACTGTGGGCGTCCAGCTTCAGACCCTGCAGAGACCCTCAGAAGCCACACAGTTAGGTAAACCAGTCACTTATGCTTGCAAATGGTGCCTAATGAGTAAAAACATCTCCAGGCAAGATGTTCCTCAGACTGATAAGGAGAATTAGGCCACTGTTTATAGCTCCGCCTTACTCACAGCTCTATAAGCAATAGGCAGCATGGGGTGTTGTTGAGTGCTGTGTGTTTTGACCGGGTATGGATCCATGGTTTTGTACAGACGAGTGAGTCTCCACTGACCATACAAGACTTTAGACAATCTGCACCTCTGCGTCTCTTGTAGCCTCCCTTCACCCTTTTAATCAATAGTGAGGACCCCCACAGGACCACCAGTGAGCAGGTACTATGTGAACGATGGATCATTCTCAACACTGCTATGTTAGTGACGTGTGTGGGTGGGCAGCAGGTTTTTAACTCCGCCAAGTCTTTGCTAGACTGAGAATAGTCCACTGACTAAAAATATCCAGCCAACAGTGCCCTGTGGCCAGAAACCGACCACAAGTGAAGGCCTACAGGATGACCACTTCAGTATATTCTACACCTACACCTAAACCTGACCCTGACCTTTACATCAGTCAGGGTTACATACATTTGTCCCCTAGAAAAAAGACAATTTTCAATCGGTACGTATATTATTTACTTAAAATAAACTGGTGGCCTAGTGGTTAGGTCATTGCCCATGTGATCAGAAGGTTGTAGGTTTGAATCCCAGGACCACTAGTGGCACCACTTGAGAAAGGTACTGTACCCATACACTGCTCCCCAGGCACTGTGTTCCTTGCTGCCTGCTGCTTTACTTGGGTGAACAAGGTAAACACCAAGACCAAATTTCATGAATGTTCACACTGTGTGCTGTGGTGTGTTCACGGATGACAAATGGTCACTGTGCAAAAGTCTTGTGCCGTCCCTCTTTCTTTAAATTTTGTTTTCATTCACCTTGCTGGTGCAGAAATACTATTTCATGTCTGTCAAACTGTCTTATCTTTGGCATATTGAGTCAATTAAACGAAGTTTTACTGTTTTACTGTGGCAGGCTCCAAAGGGACTGAAGATGCAACATGCCTGGATTAAGGTGTTACAACCACTCAGCATTCAGCACCACCAGTATACTGATACGGGACTGATCATCTGTAATCATCTCCACCTGTTTCTTCCCTGGCTGAGGCCTTAAGATAGGCCTTGTCCACACGTACACAGGTATTTCTGAAAACTGAGGTTTTTCTATGCATTTTGGCCTTTCGTCCACACGTAAACGGCATTTTAGGTCACTGAAAATGGAGGTTTTTGAAAACTCCGGCCAAAGTGGGGATTTTTGAAAACTCTGTTTTTGAGTTTACATGTGGATGAGAAAAACGAAGATTTTGAAAAACGGACCGCCCTGCAATATACTGTGCACCACTCAGATGACGTCACAGTATGCGCCGTGTTTACATTAAATTGTCATCTACAATGCACAACGTTTACAAATTACTACTTCTCTTAACCTTGTTAGACGTTTTGGCATGCTTATACTCATGCACGGAGTTACTGTCCATCCAATATGAAGGACATAGACGTCAGAGTCAGCTTTGATTGCTGTTATATTCAACACAGACACTGTCTCTGCCCAGCACCCGCCGCAAACGTCGTCGCGGGTTTTGGTCTAGACCCGCAAATTTTTTACATGTTGAGGACCTCATTGCTGTGACTTCACCTGTAAGTGATGTAAATAATAAAGTTGCACACTTTATCATTTAGCTGACAAGGGGAGGTCACGAAAGACAGGTAATTCTTTCGGACTATCGAAACAGGTGGTGTCAAAAATAGTAAGACATGTTTGGAACACAATTTCGGTTCACTTGGGCCCTATGTGCATACAGTTGCCATTCACCGAGTCCAGAGCTGAGGAACTTATAGAGGGGTTTTACCGAGCACATGAAATTCCTCAGTGTCTCGGTGCCGTTGATGGGACCCATGTGGAAATAAAGCAACCATCCAGAAATTCTATGGATTATTTGAACAGAAAAGGGAAGTTCTCTCTTAATATACAAGCCACATGTGAGTACAGGTATTCATTTCTTGATGTTGTTGTGAAATGGCCTGGCAGTGTACACGATGCCCATATTCATTTTTTGCAAATTCCATGCTGAACACACATTTAAAAAATGGCACAATAACCTCTTCAAAAAAACAAATTCTAGAACACCAGGAGGCTATTCCGTTTTTTATTATTGGAGTCCCTGCATACCTGTTGCTTCCTTACTTAATGAAAGAGTTTGCAAACGGTGGAAACAATGTTCAGGAACAGTTGTTTTGGACTATCCTTGTGTCAAGCTCGAATGGTCATTGAATGTGCTTTTGGCACACTGAAAGCACAATTTGGAGCATTGCGAAGGCGAATGGACCTTAATGTAAAAGACCTGCCCTATGTCATCTATGCATGTTTTGTGCTCCATAACTATTGTGAGGCCACCAAGGACACAGTGGACGAAAACAATGTCATTGAGGCAATTCAGCAGGACAAGGAAAACCAGCCAGTCACAGAAATGTCTTACAGACCTGACTCCATCACAGCAAAAGCGAAGAGGGTCAGGAGAGTTCTTACTGATTTTCTTGATCCGTAAAAGGGACTGCTGGACACTGGTCAAACCTGTTCACATTCTGCGCCATGTGATCCTTTTTTCTAGGGTTAAATGTTGTTTACAAGGCAAATTTATGTATGCTATATTATTTGCCCAACCTTAAGTTGAGTCTACAACAATAGTTATGTGCATTATGTTTTACATTTATCAATCACTCAAACCTCTGTAAAGTTTTCAGACTTTCTGTATTAAACTGTTGAACTTGCTGGCACTGCCAAAACAGCAAATAATACAAAATCCGAAAATCAACTCTTTTGTTATTATCACTTGAAAATGACAAAGTAATTCAAAATTAGCTGTCTTTTCAGAAAAGCACTGTAACATTACTTGTTAGAAAAAAAACTAAAAAGGCATTATAGAACAATGGAGCTGCATAACAGCTAATGAAACAGTTGAACTATTCAACAGGTGTATTTCAACACTCAAACATTTACAAAATCTAACTTAAAGCATAATGAAAATAAAACATAACAAATAAAACAATAAAACATAAAACAAATAAAACAAAAAATAATTTAATACTTCAACGGGTGCATTTCAGAACTCAGAACAAAATCTTTACAATGTCTATAACATAAAGCATAATGAAAATAAATTAAGAATTTAGATGAAGCCCGAGGAGCCTTCTTCTTAAATGATGTAATTAGAAGATCATCCTCAAAAAGTGCTTGTGTGAAAGAAAACTGCCCTTATTGCTGCATGGAAGAAGTTGTGGTAGTGTTGAGAGGGAATGGGCCAGGGGTGGTGCTGGGCAGAAAAGGGCCTCTTACACTTTGTAGTGTAGGTGCTCATGCATAGATGTGCCCACCATGGCAGGATGAAAGGTTGTGGTGGTGATGGATGCATGACTTCTCTTAACAGTGAAAATCCATCTGCAACTGAGCTGATAAGTCTCTCAAGAGTTGCTGATAATTTACCGTAGTGTTCTGCGGCTTGCCTCTCAGACGTCTCGATCAAGTCCAACATTCTCTTTTTCATCTGCATGTTGTCTTTAGCTAGCTCCTGCATTTCAGTTAAAAGCCTTTTTTTAAGTCTGTCCTGTCGATGTCCCTTGAGTTTAGCCTTGACAAAGGGTACAGCAGAATAATGAAAAGTAAGCCGGAATCAACATCACAGTAGCGCATTTTCTTATGTACAATAGTTAAGTAGGTTATAGTTTTAAGATGTATTTCGACCATTCCTGTTTCTTTTTTTTTGAACACTATTATTTGAAGACCTATTACATTTGCAGACTCAGATGAATGTAAACCATCTAGTTCATTTTTATGTTATTAGGCTATCGGCTACAGTAAAAAATTACATTTATGGCATTTAGCAGACGCTCTCATCCAGAGCGACGTACATCAATGCTTCCTTTGCTAGGCACTAGTTTAAAGTGTTTAACTGCTTCACTAGATAGCACCAGAAGGCATGTAGGTTAAAATTACTTTATTAACATTTATGTACTATACTTACGTGCAGTAAATCTCTCCTGTCCTTCGCAACTGACGTCACCAAATCGGGGCCCTCAGGCACATCTGAGATATCAAGTGTAGACGAAGTGGACGATGAATATGAATGATGAGAAGCTGAATCAACATCTGCCGTTTCTATACCAGACGGAATGGTAGTCGTCGCTGGCAAACCACCCCATATCTGTTCACACACTTCAAAGTACAATGGAACTACTCGGCCATGGCTGCTTTTCCGACCAGAATCTACGGCTTGCCTGCATTTCCCCCTTATTGCCTTCAGCTTCGTTGTGATGATGGCCCTGGTTATGTCCTCCTTGCGATGAGGACGCCCCCTCCCGCCAAGGCTTCTGATTGGTCACCAATGCTGTACGGTTTAAGGTTATATCGCCACCAGTCCTTCAGGAAACCCAGAGAACTCATAATAACAATAAAAATACAAGGTCTGGCTCTTTAAAAGCAATCTTTTGTGACATGGCAAAAATAAGCCTATGAAGAGAAATTTGACTCTACCACTTGTGAGGGGCCATAAACATAGAGGGGCACCTGCTCATGACCCACATCTGTAACAAGAAATAAGGCATTGTTTTCTACACAACGGCAGTTTCTGACTTCCCCCATCTGTTTATTGAAGCTGAAGAATATTGAGGAGCAGCTGGCAGAGGAGAAGTTTGCCTCCTGACCATTGCTTCATAAACAAACCACAGCAAGTGTCGGACAGGGGATGACATTGCAGCCTGGCACTAAACACTCACAGCATTCTCTCAATCTGTCAACCTCCAATCTCCAACCTCCAACCTCCTGGTACAGCTCATGCAGTACCACTCAAACATTTTTGCACACACTGAGATTTTCTACATTTGCATGTTACTTAATGTTTACTAAAAATACACTATTATTTTCTAACATAAATTTAGTTTGTGCACCATTTGAGTCTTTATTAGCCAGAAAATGTATTTTTTTCATCCAACACCTATACAATCCACCTGATTCTAATATGGATCAAAAGTGATAGATATTTAATCAGCTATTAAGTGATGAAACAGTTTACTCTTGCATTTAAAGGACAGTCTACAGTTTGACTCATTACCACACAAGCAGTTAATAGGATGGCAGACATGCACTGTCAGATTCTTTCATTTTTGAAAGAAACTTGTTTTATTGGACATAATTTAATTTATAGTTGTTCACTCAACAACTTTCAAATGCCTAACAAGAATGAAAATCTAGTTTATGAAATAAATGGATAAAGAGGTAAAAAGTGGTGTGCAAAACTTCTGACTAGTACATACCTCTCGGTGCTGCCTAATATTTTACCTTTATTTTTACCTTTAAAATAATCCCCCACAGTGGCAGTGGAGATGATTGTGAACCTTCCAGAAAAGACTCCTCCTGAGGCCTCAAAAGGAAAACGTCCGTTATCTGGCAACTCATAAGAAGCAGAAGGCCGCCCTGGTACAGAGACGGGATAGTATGAAGGAGTAACCTAAGCTTGTTCGCTCTCTTATCTCTGCCCCTATGAGGCAGTGAGATAGTCCTCCAACCCCTCCTCGCCCCATGCCTGGATGAGAGAAACGCTGATAGCATAACTGCACTCAGGAATGAAGCTCTGCCTGGCTGCCACTGGTGGTAGCAAAGCTCAGGGTCCCTCTCTCACACACACAAAGACACACAGGCTGTTATAGTTGAAAATGTGTTTTAATTGGCTGCTTAAAGTACAAGTTGCAACCTTGAAATCAAACTTGTGTCTACTGAAGGCATGCCTGGAGACCTAGACCTGATTTCAAAACATACACATCTGAAAAGGTACAAAAAAAAAAAAAGCCTCTTGGTACCTGGACTGGACTGAATCCACCACAACGGTTACAATTACTGTTTATTTGAGATAAACAAAACCTATATGTTGAAAAGGCTAGACACATTATAAAGCATGTTACCGATGTAAAAAAAAAACCAAAACAACAGAATGTGTGTACAAAATCCCAAATTTTTGTTCCCTGTAGAAGGTGTGAACTTATTTTTCTATAGAAAATCAATCTAAACAGGTTGCATGACCAGGGGCTTCATACAACCGCACACTGACCAGAGAGGACTCTGTTAAGCACCTCATTCGCCAAACAACAAGGCACTTGAGATTTGAAACATGTGGACCATCTGTACAGATAAATTAAAGTTCCTTTCAGTTAAACAACAAAAGACAACATGAACTGGAGGAAGAAGCTGCCTGTTTTTTTTTCACATTCATATTCTAAAGCTTACCTCATAACATAAAAACACACACGGAGCAAGAAACAATAAATAAAGGTGGAAGTGTTGTGTACTATCAGAGAGAGGGTCATCTATAAGCCAGAACAGAACACCACTAAACTGTTTGAGACCACTGATTATAGCTCTAGGAATGCAAAAGCTTCTCAAATCTAAACCTGGCCTCTTTAGATGAAACAAAAGAAACAAAAAAGTTTAAAATAAGGCTGGCTCAAATCGAATTTTAAACACCCTAAATATCCAATATTTTAGAAGGAGTACTCAAAAATTCTCAAAACCATCCGTAAAAAAGTGTTACAATTAACAATGATAAAGTATTTCTAAAATTACAGTTCAAAATATGTCCAGTAGGCAGCAACAGTATAATACAGTGTAATAGAATAAACTATACTATACTGAACAGTAGGGTGGATTAAGCTGAATCCCAGCTGCTCATGTGCTGTATGCTGCTACTGAAGTCACAAATTTAGCCTCATTTAACACAGCTTTTAAGAGTAGGAAGATGGCAAAGATGCAAAGGATTTATCATTTTACTTAAAACAATCATGGTTTTAATTTAGGTTTTATTTAATTAGGACAGTTTTATTTGGACAGTTTGCCTGTTTGTGCTTTGCTACAATGTGTTGAAGTTCAGGCTACAAAATTTTGTAGCTTAAAAAAAAAAAAGACATATATTTAATATAGAAACAAATACCAACACAACAGAAAATATTATACGGGCCAGCCCCAGTTTAAAACGGTCTTTTTCTGTAGTCTTGTGCTCTTGTAAACAATATTGAGAACATTAAGCCTTTTTCGCTGCAATATCCAGGATGAGCTTCTCCTACACGCCTTAAAAAAAACAAACGTGTTTCAGCGAGGCAGAGTAGAACCATCTGTAGAACCATCTTAAAAGAACCTACATATAATGTAAAGGTTCTTCACCAATTTATGGCTTATTCCAAGAGCCTTTATATCATGTGGTGGTTCTTTACATTTTACTGTCTTATTACCTCATTTACAAAAAAAGGGGATCTGAAAATGGTACTTTTAGGGCAGTCGTCACCAGTCTTATATAGGGCTGGTGTCCACTAAAATCAAGCAGAAACTCAAATGGTTCCACTTGTTCGATCAGTTGAGCTCCTGCCTGGTTGGAATGAAAAACCTTTCTGGGTAAGACTGGTGTCCCTGTTCTATGGCATCACGGAAAAAAACACTTTCGAACGCTTGAGACTGCGGATTTAGTATAAGACACATTGGTTGTAAAACATGCATAATCATGTGATTTACATGTATTTCTTCGCTTGCCAAGCACTACTTAGCAAAGAACCTTATTGAATACCCTTAAAGAGCCTTTTCTTTACTGTATACCAGATTTTCCAGTCATAAGCTTGGCCAGAACTCACCAACCGCCAACATCAGACCATTGGTGTTTGTTGAGAAATGTTGGGAGAGCAAGGCCTAGGCCTTAAAGGAATAGTTTGGCATAATAAAAAAATGTACACAATTTTCCACTCAGTTAAAAGCTAGTCATTCAGCAAAATTTGCTAAGATTGCCTGCAAACACAAGAAGCCAATAATTTCCCAATTCCATGATAATGTCTTCTCCAAAACTTTTCTCCAGTACCAGTTCTTCATAAAGGTGGAACAAACTTGTGGGTGTGGTTTAGGACACAGTATGATATACTGTGAGCAAAAGTGAACTAGAGACGGTCGTTTCAGACAACACCAGGGCTGGAGAGGAAATTTAGACCAGATTCTTCTGAATTTGACAAAAACTAGTACCCTGAGAAGTTTATGGGTCTGCTGTCTAAGAATATAGGCCACAGCATTCAGCTACAAACTGCAGTTTTGTTAATATTTTATAGCTCATAGTAAGTCATAATGTGTCCTGAACCACAAGCACAAGTTTATGGTACATCAAAGATGCAAAATTTAGACATGTCTCAAACATG
This sequence comes from Hydrocynus forskahlii, assembly GCA_037974365.1. Taxonomy (NCBI): domain Eukaryota; kingdom Metazoa; phylum Chordata; class Actinopteri; order Characiformes; family Alestidae; genus Hydrocynus; species Hydrocynus forskahlii. The sequence goes on along the minus strand of JBBPCX010000147.1, from coordinate 903,544 downwards.
TCGTGGCTGATTGACTACTCTCAGGGTACGCTGAAAATTGTGCAGCTTTGATTTTTTGCCAAAGCAGTCCCACATTAGATGATCCTGAGACAGTTCAAATCTGACCAGGAAAAAAAATACAATTCCAATTTTAAAATCCAGGAGAGTAGAGAACGTTTCCAAAGTCTTCCAAGCACCAAAGTGGTTTATGGTCCAGCTACTTCCTTCAGACTTTGTGAGTCCTTGTCTTGGCTTGTTTTTTGCCTTGCCTTGCCTTCTTCTTAGAAAAGTGAAAAAAAAAAAAACCTTTTCTAAAATAAGGCAAGGCAAGACAAAAAATGAGCCAAGGGTTAATCGAACGATCAGTAATTTCGGATACTGAAAAAGCCAACGCTGGTGGGAGACTCCTTCACTGTGACCGTGACGAGGTTGGCGGTGACGTCTGTGACGAAAACATGTTCTATCAGGCTGCGCGTGGGTCTCCAGTCCTGGCTTGCATGCACGCCAATCGAGAGATCTTGCCTATTGCTGGTGAATGAAGACTCTTGCTCGGACTCAGAACTGGTTCCTTCTTCCCCTGTGCTCATTTCGCTCAGCGTTTTCGCCGTCTTGCTGCCATCTTTGGAGCCATTTCTGTCCAAGGAAGGTGGAAAACTTAGACCCTTCTGGGGTCTGCCTTGACTTGCTTTCCCCAACCTCTCAGCAGGGTCACTGGAATCTTCTGCTTTTACCCTGTCCACCCCAACCGGGATGCTATTATTGCGGGTCCCCACCATCCCCAGTGCTGCTGCCTGACTGGCTGGATTCAGCGAAAGGCTTTTCTCTTGCATCAGACCCTTTCTCACTGTGGTTCCAGAGTTCCGACTGATGGAGCCTTGCTTGCTGCAATCAAACGCAGAAGTGTCACTACCTTGTGCCATTTTGCTAGCACCATGCAAGATGGCAGGCTGGAGGCTTGTGGCCTGGCTACTAGGGCTTTTTATGGAGGATAAAGAAGTAATTGCAGGTTTGTTGTGGGTGGGTCGCTGCAGAGGACTTTGCATTGGCGTTTCCTGCTTTTTGGTCCAGTTAGGAGCTCCCCCTGTTGTCTGTCCATTGGTGTTGCAGGCTGCAAGCTTTGGGTTGTGTAAGTTTAGTGATGCTACTCCCGGAGACTTGCATGCTGATGCTTTTAAGTCTAGACCACCTCCTCCACTCCCCATGTCTGAGAGTTTGAAATCTGCCGTGCTTTTGCCCTGCGACGGATGCCCGACTGGGCGACCGGGACCCACAGTACCCAGAGAACTCTTGGTAGAGGTACTGTGAGTAAAAGATCCTCTGCTCTGCAGAGCAGCTGGATCCCTGTTGGCAGCTCGATTCATGCCTGTATAGTTGAAACTGGCAGGCATGAGTGGTTTCTTGATGCTGGCTCGCAAGTCAGATAGTGTGTCTTTTGGTAGGGGCTTTCGTGAGCTCTTGGCCTGACTCTGCCGCAAGGCCTTCAGCTCTGGAGCCAGGGGCTTCCTGCCTCGTTTCTTCTTTGGAGGGTCCTGCTTGGCCACAACTGTCTGAGCCTTCTTCTGCGGAACGGGGTGCAGCTCCCTCGGACGAGGGCTCGGCTTTGGCTTCCTGTCGCTGTTGTCGTCGTCATCGTCATCCTCTGATGAAGAGGAAGAGGAGGATGAAGAAGAGGATGAGCCGGACGAAGACGAAGATGATGAGGAACTACTTGATTTTGAGATGGCTGGAACAGTTTCCTGCCAAAAGAACAAAACAGACTATATTAGAGTCTGACAAAAGCAAACCACAAATAGCAAAAATTCTAATCTCTAATTTTGTGGCGGTACAATTCCAGCCCTGGGTGGACACGTTATTAATCTCTCTGCTCTATTCCACTTACTTAAACAGGGTAAATAGCTGCCCACCTTGTGGTACAATCCTTTCTACGCCCAGATCGTAAGGCTTATTATTCAGTAACTACACAGAAACAGTGCAAAACCATGGGGTCTTGAGAAATGAGAATCTTCAGGGAACCAAAAGTGTGTTTTTCTATGGCTACCCTCTAAAGAACCATAATTTTTAAGCGATCAGGGTCCGTCTTCTTTTAAGACTCCAGGGTCCAGGTGACATCCTTACCATTATTTTCCGCGGTCTTCCGCGAGGTCGTTTTCCTCGCTTCCGGAGCAGCAACTCTCTTTCCTGTTCCCTGAACACACGACAGAACAGCAAGAGTTAACTCTCCAGATTTTACATTTCAAAACACTTAAAAATACAATAAAAATGAACACGGACAACTATCAACTTTCATAAGCATCCTGTTGCCATATTACGTTCATGAACGTCTAATTTTGGATCCCTGGTTTATATGTAACACTGTAAAACCAGGTTATAAGAACTCTTTTAACCTGGTCTGCTGTTTGAAAGAATAATCATGTAAAAGTGAATTACAGTAACCCCCCACTTTTACGTGGATCAGGAGTCGCAGAATCAGTCTAACGCGTATTTTTTCTGAGAACCTAACTGATAATTGTACGCGGAAATCCCCACAATAACGCAGAAACTGCAAATATTCTCTGCTTTCTTTCCGCTTTTTTTCATGGCAATGTGTTTTTTTGTATGTATTTTTGTTCTAAATTATTAAGAAAAATATAATTTACTAATTTTGTAACATAAATATTAACATAAATTCAGCTACATTTCCATATAAAATATAACTGTATAAAAGGTTTCTGTACTGTCCAGAGAACACAAAGAAAGCGCGTCTTGGGATGGTTAAATTCTGCTGTACTCAGAGGCGGGAGGTTTGAAAGTAGCCAGTCCTAGAACGTTATTTATTTCTCCTTGCTGCTGATGCACCTTTGGCAGCGGCAGTCCAGAATTTCCCCAGTGGAGTGTGTTGAAAGTTTCTCTTGTTTTTCGTTTTGTCCTTCTTAAAGCCCAGTATTTTTATTACTGTAAATTAAATTGAAAGAGGCTGTTGAGCTCAGTCGCTGTCCAGTGTCTGCTTTAACCGGCGGGTCACTACAATACGCCTCCTCCTGAAGCCACTAAATAAGACATTAACAGTGAACTGTAAAAATTATTGGTGAGTACCCGTACATTTTACTGTATATTTATTACTAAAAAGTTACATTAATTTATTACTGTTTTTACCTGCTTATACCAAAGAAAATGGCAGCGCATACCAAAGAAAACATGCTTGCATTCATTAATTGTAGGAGACGGCAGTTCAGTGTACACTGTCCAGTGCGTATACTGGTTTACCTTTACATTTTCGTTAATGGTAATGTATTAAGCTGAATTTAAAATTAAATTAAAGTGTTTCGGATTCAATCAACCGAACTAATAATTGTTGGCGCAAATTCGTGGAAACCACAGATATCCTCCACATTTTTGCTTTTTTTTGTGCTAAAATATCAAGAAAAATATAATTTACTGATTTTGTAACATAAATATAAACGTAAATTCAGCTACATTTCCACATAAAATATAACTGTGTAAATGTTTTTGCACTGTCCAGAGAACACAAAGAAAGCACTTCTTGGGATGGTTAAATACCGCCATACTCAGAGCAGGGGCGGACTGGGACTAAAAAACAGCCTGGACTTTCTTCACCAGCTGTGAGCTGCGGCCTGCATCTTGGCCAAGAAAGACTGTACAATATGTCACTACAAGACGTCACTACAACACGACTCCTCCTCAAGCGCCTGAATAAGATGCGCAGCTCAATGAACAGTAAATTATTGAACTGTAAAAATTATTGGTGATTACCTGTACATTTGTTACTAAAAATTACATTCATTTATTACTGTATTTACCTGCTGATAGCAAAGAAAACAACAGCACATACCAAAGAAAACGCCCGTGCATGAATTACAGTACAGTCTATACGGAAGTAACATCGGTATTTACATTCTAGCACTGCAGGAGTTCAGTGTAAACTGTACAGTAGGAATACGGGTTTACCTTTACATTTTCGTTAAGGGTAATGTATTAAAACTGAGTTTAAAATGAAATTAAAGTGCCTTGGGAGCATATTTGGGGCATATTTAGGGTTTACACCATAAATATAGGCATTTCTATACGCAGGTGCTCTTGGAATGTAAGGCCTGCGAAAAGCAGAGGTAGGGCTGTGCGATATGGCATAAGATTCATATTGCGATATAAATTGAACCATAGACAGTAGACAGTATATATTGTGGTATATAATTTGATCTGTAAATTTAAATGTAACTGATGTTGAAAGGGTAAAATATGTCGATAGCAAAGGCATTGCTGAACTTACCTTAATATTTTTTTATTCCCGAACAAATGTAGTCTACACAACCAAATCAGAACAATTTAGGATCAGGTTTTTTTGCATGGATATGGGAAAGGCTGCTTATCAAAATGCTGTGTGTGTGTGTGTGTGTGACTGTGTGGAAATAACGTCTCGTCTCAGACAACGAAAATGAATTGACATTTTAGCGTAGTTTTTATTTTGTAAACCATATTTAGTCTCGTTCTTATTCGTCAACAATATTACATTATATATATTTTATTATGGTTATCATCACATGACCGGCATTTACGTTGCGTCTCGTCACGTGATAAATGTTAATTGACGACGATGTTTAGTCATAATTTTCGCTGACGAAAGCAACACTACGTTAAACCACTCTTTTTAACAAGCTGCTCCTCTGTGCACTCTGTGCTCTCGCCCATTTTCCAAAACTAATGCCTTGTGCTACAAGTGGGCGTGGTTCCGCGCAGGTGACGCAACTTTGTCATTTTCGCGTGGAGCGGATATTTCTGCCGGTATAATCAAAATCTCTCCCGTCGGCCAAATTTATATTGCATACCATTTATACCGTTTGTGCCACACAGTACTAAGCAGGGGGTTACTGTATAGCTGTTTCACAGCCTGAAAAATACACAGAAAACAACTGTATGTGGCAGTCTAAAGAATTCACAACTTATCTACGTGGACCTGGAAGAAAAACAGAATATAGGCGTTTTTAAGAGTAAAATGCGGTCACTCAAGTTGTGAAATCTAGTTCCTGTTTTTCATGAATTAACAGTCTCGCCTCCACACTTCCTGCAACAGCCTCCCTGCACCTTTTGCACGAAACATCCACTTTTTTGTTTTCTCAAAGTGTCTCTTCTAAGAAGCGCTTCATACCTCTTATCAAGAGTTCAGAGTTTTAACTGTTTAAATAGGTTCTTTTGCAGTTAAAATTATTCCTTGGCAGGGGGAGGGGAGAACATGGCAGAGGTGCCCACAACTAAAGCTGGAATGTTTAAATTAACCCTTGGGCAGCACTAAATTCCATAGGCACGTCCACAGCCCAGAATGGTGCTCTATTTATGCCTGGCCAAGCGTTGCAGTCCATATTGTTTGCACATGGAGGAGGAACATCTTGCTGATCGCTCTCACCTCTTGTTAAATGCAGCCAGCAGTCTTGGGTCAAGTAGGTTCTCCTGTGGCTCCCAGCTATTGTGCCTGAAAACACAAATCCAGAAAGCCTTTAGCACTCTTAGCGCTCCACCCACCCATGCAAAACAGTAAACTCTTTTGGGTGCAACCCCTTGAATGTTATTTGGGTATGATTTGGATGAGCTTCTGGAACTGTGGTTGGGTTGGAGAAATAAAAAAACTGCCAGCACACTGAAAAACATAAATCTGGTACATTTCACTCTATATAGCCTGTTCCGACTCTAAGGCATAGGCTGAAAAACTTTTTAATGCAATTTCCAAACTAGTACTGGAGGAACCAAAGCACCAATTCTGCAAATGTTTACATGCTTTGGCTAAACACACGCCCAAGGGCCCACCAAAACCACCAGGCAGAGAACTACAGCCCCTTCATTAAATGAAGCCAAAGGATGTTTTGTGTAGTTTAAGAGCAGGGAGTGGGATTTTCAGGATAGCTCACACATCTCACTTTGCAGAATTTGGCAAAAAAATGCTTTGATTTTTGGAATCGTGTATCTTTCAAGCAATTGCAGACCTATTCTGCTGTTCTATTTATCCGTTCGTCATGAAATGTCCACACAATGTAAAGGAAAGTTTTCATTCAGTACACATACATTATATAACATATATATATATGTGTGTGTGTGTGTATATAATATACACACATACGTAACAACAGCAGAAAGTTTTAAAGGTCTTCTCTAAATAGCAATTTGCAACAGGTTTTCCATCATAGAAAAGAATCCCAGACAAAGAAACCCACATGTGCATTAACACTGCTCTCTGAGAGTCACTGTTTAACACTGGACCCCTTTTCGGGTATTTAGGGTCTACAGTGAGGTAAAGTACCGACCACTTCTCCGGTCCTCTGATCAGAAACATCTCAGCGGTCACGGCCCCATAAACAAAATCATTATTGATTAAACTCTCAAGCTCACAGTAACAGATTGGGGTCTGACACGTGGGGCAGATCACCTTATAGACTGTCAGCGTAAAGGGCGCTCACAAACCGTGATTAAAATAATCGATTACGTTCCCTTTATCTATAGAACCCCCCCCCACACACACACACCAGAGGCAGTGTGTGAAAGCAGATGGAATAGTGGGGTGTGTGAGTGATGGGGTGGGGGGGTGTGATTGACAGATAAAATGCTCACTGAGTGGGATTAAGAGCAACAATAGAGAGAAAGAGAAAGAGAAAGAGAGAGAGAGAGAGAGAGAGAGAGAGATGCTTCCCATTTTGTAATTGCCTTGGCAGTATTGCAACTAAAGCAATTAACTAAAGAACAAGCAAGAGAGCTAGAGTGAGAGAGAAAGCAGGCATGTGAGTGTAAGTGCTGTGTGTGTGTATTGACTAAAGGGGAGGGAGCGGGGGGAGTGGTAATTGTGAGAGTGGTGGGGGGCAAGCTGGGGCAGCTGGAGTTCAGCAAAAGCCCCAAAGAAGCGCGCGACGTCTCGAGGGGGGCACAGGGCCAAAAATGGGAGGAGTGGGGGTGAGTGGGAGGTTTTGTGTAGAAGCACAGTCCGAATTCAAAAAGCCTCCAGGCTTCAAAAAAGCAGCCCATATAACTCGGATAACTAAAAACACATGAACGATCAGAGGGGACATCACTGCGGAACACAGTCAACGAGGAAAAACGGGTCGGAGAGACGCTCCAGACAAGAAAAACAACAGTTTTCAAATAAACCGCGAAGGAAAACCTCGTGTCCGTTAGGGTGAAAAGTTCCCAAACAAAGGAGCAACAGGAGGAAACTGTAAAACAATAAAACAATATATATAAAAAATAAAATTACATTCTGTTCGCGTAGGATATATAAGTGGAACTCTGCAGCATGGGTATAAGTATGAA
>JBBPCX010000147.1:876408-889427 GCA_037974365.1 Hydrocynus forskahlii | reverse complement strand
GTAAACCTGTTTTTGTGATGTCTGGGCCTCGTCCGCCACACCCCATTGTCCTTGTGCTGGTTGTTTATGTTTGGGCGTGGTGCTGAGCAGCAGAGGCTCATTCCATTCAGGTGTCTAATTCCCTCGCTAAGTGCCACCAGTTGTTTGACACTGGGAACAGTTTAGCCCTCACACAGAACATCACCATTATTAACATTAATGTAATAATCATATTTATGGATTATTCTAATATTAGCTCTCATAAAAGCACATAGTGTCCTGACTGTTAAATAAATCAGTTTGCATGTGCCTTTTGAGGTGCAGCAGGTGATGAAAGCACATTTTTGACTCTGCCTGTTTGTGTTGACTCATCAAATGTTCTCAGTTTGTGAAAGTCAGTTTAAAATGAAGCCTCTTTAGTGGGAAAGTCTTCAGTTGCCCCCCGATTTCCAGTTCTGACAGTGACAGAAAGAGAGTAAGTTACTAATGTATGATGACATCATTAAATAAATAGATACATAGATTGATTGATTGATATAAACACATTACTGAATTAATAATTAATATTTCATGTGTTCTTTGTATATTAATACATTAATAATGAAAAATAATATTTAGGTGTGTTCTCGGTAGATTAAGACATTATTAATACATGAATAATATTTAATTGTGTTTTTTTGTAAATGATTACATTAATAATAAATGAATATTCATATTTAAGCGCACCCTCTAAAGTTTTACATTATGAATACATTAATACTAACATTTAAGTCTGTTCTTTGTAGATTAATGCATTATCAATAAATCAATATTAATATGTGTCTCCTCTGTAGATTAAAACATTAATTAATTTATATTAACATATGTGTGTTCTCTGTAGATGAATGCAATATTAGTAAATTATTATTAATATTGAATTGTGTTCTATGTATTTATTTTCAGCTGTGCCATTACTCCAAGAGTGCTAAAACCTTTCCAGACAGACTGGGCATTTAATGTAAATAACTGTATCATGTATTTCATGTAAATTATTTTTTTTTGTTCTCACCTGTTTTCTCTCCGGCTATGTTTCAGGAATCTCCTGGTCACAACGACCACAAACACAATGAACAGAAATCCAGCGACTGCAGACAATCCGATAAACACACTGGTGAGAACATCACGTCCAGCAGTTTCACCTACAGCACGCACACAGACATACACAAATACGCACACACAAGGTCATGCTGGGTCATCTGCTGGGAAGTACCTTCTTTTGCGAGGTCCAGGTCCAGTACCGTACGCACCACCATTCAGCACAGTTTGGTGATCTGCTCAAACACACCTGGATCAGCTCACCTGTTCAGTTTACTGAGTGTTTGAGGAGGAAAAATACCAAACTGTGCAGAGGTCACTCTTTTTCCTGTGTTATTGTACTTTCAAAAACACAATAATGATCAAAGTGATGTATAAAAAATTGCATAGAAATTTTTCATTACAGTGCATAAAGGAAGGCCTAGATTGGGAGATGCAGAGGAAACTCTTTTCTTTTTCTAAACATAAAGGGAAACTACAATAAACAAAAACTAAAATTAAAACAAAAACTAAAATAAAACAAAGTAAAATTTAGAAAAGTTAAACCTAAAGTGAAAGTAAAATTAAACCAAACAAAACTTAAAAAACTAAACTAAACTAAGCTAATCTAAAAGTCCATAACAGTAACTGACACTACATTAAAATTGAAAACCAAAATAGAAAAAACAAACACAGAAGCTCTAAAAAAATAGTCTTCAAAGCAAGGACCAGTTAAAAGTGATGACCTGCCTGCACTAAGCTGCTGGAGAGGGATATTCTAGTTTTTTTAGGGGTCTTTCTCTACAGTCAGTGTATAAGGTGTGATCTGGGTTAGTATAGTATCTCACCCCCTGGTGGTTCAAAGGAGATCAGCATAGCTCGCGTGGCATCTAGGTGCCCGTCGTTAGGTTCAGGTGTGATTGCCAATAGGTGACACATCAATGGGTAGATGTTCACCGTCTCAAAAGGTTCCACCTCCATGTTCTTCTGGAAAGCTGGCCCCACCGCCCGGAAGAACGGCTTCATGTCCATGTTCTCGTTGTCAAAGCCATGCTCTCCCTTGTTGAACTGCACTGGAAAGAGCTTCCAGCAAATAAGGGAAAAGATAAGTACCATTAATCTTTGCAGAAGAAAATATTTTTCTATGTTTAGCATCTTTGCTGATTATCTCCCCTTTGCTAGACTGTACCATAGAAGAATCATCCTTCTTTTCCTTTAATGACCCATCTTTCATTAACCTTCAAATGAACAGTCCTTTAAAAGTCATTAGAAGTTCAAAGAACCTCCACATACAGTACTGTGCAAAAGTCTTGATCTCCCCACTTTCTTCATATTTTGCTTCCAAAGAGTCTGAGATTCTTGTATTTTAATGTAGTCTTGAGGAACAGTTCTCCAGGCTTCCTGAAGGACTTAGAAAGCCTTTCATTTTCAGGTCCAGTCTCTTAACCTGACCAGTTTTTAGAGGAAAGTTTTTCTTTGTTAAGCCTTTGTTAAGCCACACTTAAGGCCTGACCTAGTGAAGAAACAGGTGCAGATTATTCCAGATGAACAGGCCAGTGATAAGTATCCTAGTGGTTCTGAATGCTGAGTGTATGAAAGACCTTTAACTCAGTGCCCTGTATCAGGGCCTGTTCCCATTTCTTGAATTTAATCTCCTCAATGAGGCAAAGGTCAAAAAGGTTTGACCGGCAGAAATCCAACAAAGCGATTAAAAAAAAAACTATAATAAAATGTGTGGTGGCTTAAGACCTTTCCACAGTACTGCAAGATAAAAGTAAAACCTTTTACTTTTAAAAAAGTTCTGAAAACCTTTAAAAGATTCTTCATTTGCACAAATCTTATGAGACATAGTTCTTTATGAATGGGTTCTGTATGGGTTAAGTAAGTTCATTTTACCTTAAGTTTTTCTGTGGCCTGTGTTTTTTGATTATGCCAGTAGTGTTAGTATAAAGCTGCAGCGCTTGTTGATGATGTCAGCAACGTGCGATTATGGCGCTGTGTTCAAGAACTCGGGAAATTCTGTCGCTGTGTCTGAAATCGCACACTTCGAGCACTATGTTTTAGTGCATAGTGCGTCCACACTGACAACCAAGCTAAAACTCAGTGCTCTGAAAGTACCCGGGTGGTGCATTCCTAACGGCCAAAAAACTGAGTGTGAAACGATGGACACTACTCACACCTAACGGACGCCATTTTGATTATGTAGCGAAAGGGGAGGGACTTTTGACAAGTTGTCAGAGATGAATAATGGCGGCCAACAGTGAAATGCCGGTGCAAGCCCAAGCGGAGGCAACTGCTTCGTATAAATGTAAGTAACGTTAATTAAATTATTTTACTGATGTATACTGCGGTGTGCTGCCTGTCACTCTCTCTCCCTCTCTGATGACAGATACGGATCATTTGTTTGAGTCTGTGATTATACCGACTTAGAAGAGTTCACACATGTAAATGTTAGCAGTTTTTTAGCCTGTTAGGCAGTCGTAGATAGGTTATACATGTTATAAATATTCTATATTGTAGAAGAGAATCGCAACCAAATGTTAGTCCGACACTTCCACTAAGTGCAAAACGTCAGTGTTCCATTTGGGACAATACTTACTCACAGCAGTGTGCACTACAGAAGGAAGTGCTCAGTGCGCACTAGGCACCACATTCCAGTGCACTCATATCCAGTGCACTCATTCATAAGTGCATGATTTCAGAAACAGCGTATTTTTACGTCTTGAAAGTTTAGTGTAGAGGAATACAGTTTTTCTACCATGCCTAACTTATCAGTATTTGTTTTGTTATCATGCACCTGTGGATTATTCCTCATATTACTTACTGGTATGGATCAATGACTTTCAGTTCACATGTAGATTCAATTCATTCATACTAAATTAAACGGACCATACAGGTTCTTCACTGGTTTTGTTCAAAGAACCCTTTGGTGGCGTCTTTATGTTGTATAATTAAGCCATAAAATCTGATGAATCTCATTCAGTCGTTGTTAAATACTCCATATATAAATACATGACCAAAATGGCTATCATGATAACATGACAGTCTCAACATCCTCCACAAGTGAAGGCTGTTAACACACAAATCATCAGAGTATTGAAACTTTTCACAGTGGGGGTGAATGGCACCAGATGTCCTGCCTTCAAATGTTTATGGTTGCATTGTTCTAACAGAGTTTTGAGAAACTTTTGGTCATAAAACTAAACCTATTCACGGTGGAGGGATAAATACAGGGTGTTGTAAGTCAAAATAGTCCGTAAAGAAAACTCATTTCATTAAGATTCTCCACTATTTTACCATCATCAGCATCCATATAAACTCTCAGACACATGGGGCTTCATTGGGAGTAAATAGTGAATAAGATGGCTGTATTTGTGTTGGAGACATCTGGTCCTATTCACCACTACTGTAAAGAAATCTCTACACGGTCTCTACAGTGAACTGTTTCACACAAAACACTGTCAGAATCACTGAATTATGGTGGAATTTTAAGAATTTCCCTAATAAGCACAGCTCTTCACCATTATAAAATCAATATAGTAAATGGCCCAAAGTGGCCAGTTCTCAGGACTCACTCCATTAATGACATATCCTGTGTCGGACCAGAGGATGATGGGTAATATGCGGTCATTTTTAGCGAAATGCAGCCTGTTTGGCATCTCCTCCTTCTTGTAGACGTGAAGGTGTGGATGTGCACCCTTAAGAGCATTATACACCTTGTCCAGCCTCCCTTCTTTGGGCAGGAGCAGACCTGTGGGCCCGTAATCCACCAGGTGGAAGACCAGGTCTTGGAAGGAGAATCCTGGAATCTTGGAGAGGATGATTTCCTCCACCTGTCCGTTCCGGAGGACCGTCGACATGCCGTGGTCAGCAGTGATGATGATGTTAAGGTGGTTGGTGAGGCCGTGTTGTGCGACTGACCTGCGCAGGTAGCCGACGGTCCGGTCCACCTGTTTGACCATCTCTTTCCGCTCTGGAGAGTCCGGTCCAAACTTATGACCCGTGCTGTCCGGCTCACCGAAGTACAGGGACACAAAGTCCAGGTCCCTCTCTACGAACCAGCTGCCAATCACCTTATCCACGTTCTCGCACCAGGCTGTCTCATTGCTGTAGTTGTAGAACCGTGGCTCCACCTCCCTCACCTCTGCGCTCTCTCCCTGGTACATAGATGCCGTGCCAGGGAAGTGGAGGGAACCAGCCCGGAGACCCTGAGCATGAGAACATCATGAAACATCTCCAGTGAAGTGGCAGCATGTGTTCAAAATGTTTACAAATATGATTTAACATATTTGTCAACTGGGGTCAATTTCACTCATTAAACGTTTCATGTCTCTACATAATCTCTACATAATCTGATAGTTATGTTCCATAACTAAAGGTACTGAAGATGTGTAAGGTACTGAAGATGTGAATGTTTAATATGAACATAACACAGCCAGAAATTTCCCATACCCACACAAGAGACTGCAAATACATTTGTTAACCGACTCAGCAATGTTTTAAAGGTATCACAGAAAACTGATTTTTATTTCTTAAAACAAAAAAGTGTGATGTGTTGTATGGACACCATTAAACTTTTGCTTCAGTAGATAGTAGATGTAAACTAAGCTGCAAAAACAGAAGTCACTGTTGTGATGTCACATCTGCAGCTTAACTTCAAATAAGGCATAACACAGGACCAGAACAGCGCTCATTTGCATGCCTCAGTCTTAAAGGCACAATAACAAAGTCAGCCTGTTTAATATTAAGGCATAAAGAGAGGCTGGAAAATGGTCATGTAGCAATGAAGACCATTTTTGGTACATAAACCCATACAAATTGTATAACTATACCTAACAGTGGGAAATAAGAACAAGACAAATGTACGGTTTGGGTCCTTTAATAAATAACAGAGGTCATTGGCCTCAATAACGCACATTTAGTTGCTTGTATTTTATTTGCCAAAATTCGACTTTCTGTAAAATGCTGAGGCTGTGTCAGGTGTGCATACCTGTCTTTGAGCAGTGATCCAGATGGGCACTGTCCCATTGTCCCACCATTCATTCACAAACTGCGTCTGGTAGTAGGGCTTCTTCTGAGAGGTGGTGGTGTTGAACCACATGTTGTGGATCACCCCATGGTTTTCAATGTATTTTCCTGCAGAACAAATGTGCCAGAAGACTCTGTGCTGTAAAGATCACTCCAGCATGTTCTGTGAGTTGTGGTGATATTAGTTTTTATTAACAATTATTTGCTGCCATATTACACAAGAAAAAGTTTCAAAAACATCTCATGGTAGATAAAACTCTTATTTGTTTAACTAAACACTGATTTGTCTGTCCACTGGGTAATCATGATTCTTCAGGGACGTCCAAACCTGGTCCTGGACGGCCCATGTCCAGCACAGTTTTACCTGCTCAAACACCTATTTCACCTCAGGGGTCATTGTCAGGTTTAGCGAGTATTCGAGGGCGGGAACCACCAAACTGTGCTGAACACTGACCCTCAAGGACGAGTTGGTGAGCCCTGGGCTAAAATAAATTCAGCTTGAGGTTAGGTCTGGTTAAAAGGAAGGAAAAGATCAAATGAAGGAGATTTAGCTCAGTAGGCAGGAGATCAGTCACCCTTTACATGAGCAAGCACAAAGTTTGGGCTCACATACAGACTTCAAAGGGTTAAGTAAAGAACATTCTGTCAAAAAATGCTTCACACAAAAAGTCAGAGATTTTTTCAGAGATTTTGAGGTGAATGGAACTGGATGTCTGCCTTTACAGAATTGTTATTCCATGAAGTGGTTATGGTTGCGCTGCCTGAGGCCTGAAATTGTTCTACCAAGGGGTTTGAAAAGCTTTTGGTCCTAAAACTAAACCCATTCATGGTGGAGGGATACACGCAGGGCGTCACAAGGGCAAATAGCCCCCAAAGGAAACTGATTTTGTTTAGATTTGCCACTATTTTACCATAATCAGCATCCATATAAACACTCAGAGACACATGGAGCTTGCGGGTTGATAGTAAATACAACTGCTTTATTTTAGGTGGAGACGTCTGGTTCCATTCACCACCAAGTTTTCTACTTAATAATTTAAAGTCATTATTAAGCATAGCCTTTAACTATATTAAAATCAGTACAAAAATGACATGGCATGGATGCTTTAGTAAACAGCTTCAGTTGATCGTTCCAAACAAAAATTCAAAGCCTCTTTAGTCAAGGAAGGTTATCATACAAGAGATAATAGGCCACATACTGAAAATATTAAATTTATTGCAGTCATATGCAAATGTTTGTTGAAGGACGTTTTCTTGCTTTTCTCAGTGAATATAAGCACAGGCCTGGTATGTTAAATATAGTAAATAAACAGAAATGGTGCAGGAGTGTGCTCTCTTTTGAGGACATGTACTTGTTCACACAAAAAAAACCCAGGTCATTTGACCAGGGGGAACAAAAACTTTTGCACATGACTGTCTGTTCGTGTGTCACCTCACCTGTGAGAAGAGTAAAGTGAGTCGGGCTGGTCATGGTGACAAAGGGGGGGGTCACGTAGGGGGCCTTCACCCCGTCTCGAGCCATTGCGTCCAGGTGAGGAGTGTCCACATCCCTGTCATAGTCCCACCTGAAAAGTCAGGATGATTTTTAATGTGAATGAATACCAGTTTGCTTGTACTGGGAGTGATCTTCGGACATTGCCTCACCTAAAGCCATCAAAGGAGACCAACAGCACTTTACTGCGGCCTGAGCTGCGACGCCCAGCCGTAGGCATGCTGAGGGACTGGGTGCACAGACACAGGCACACATACAGCGTCCACAGCATGACCATATCTGCTCACTACACTGATTCGATCTTGCCTGCCGCTGGAGTCACGTCTCGCTTTCTCTGGTCTGCTGTCTCTTTCTATCGTACTCATGTGGTCTTTCTCAGTCTCCCCGGCTAATGAGCAAAGGTTGCCCTCGTTATCTTATCTGATCCTTAGATTAGAGAGGTGTTGTTTCAGCATGTTATTCTGTGAAACTAAGATGTCTCAATGGATCAATCCCAGACTGTCCATGCACACTTGTACAACTGTGTTAGTGCCATCACCACAACACCTCACACATCTGGACAAAAAGTTTTTGTGAGAATGCTGTTCACCATCATTCTCTCAGCTGACTCCTGGGCCTGGTCACCTCCCTCTGCAGCCAAACCCTGGACTTCCTGACTGGAGACCTTAGTTGGTCAGGGTTGGGAGCACCATCATCCCCAGCACCACAACACTTAGCGCGGGGGACCCCTAGAATTGTGTGCTCAACCCTCTGCTGCAATTGCTAGCAGACTGGTGCAGAGCCAACAACCTGTCTCTGAATGACAACAATGCAAAAGAGATGGTTGTTGACTTCAGGAGGGCACAACATGATTACACTTCACTGAACATCAATGGCTCCCCAGTGGAGATTGTCCAGAGCAACACACTTCCTGGTATTCATATTGTGGAGAACCTCACATGGACCCACAGCAAAGAGGGCACATTAGTGGAGAGTGCACCTCCCCCAAATCTTCACCATATTCTACACAGGGACTATAGAGAGCATTCTTTGTAGCTGCATCATGGCTTTGTTTGGGAATTTCTCTGCCTTGGACCACAATGGATAGTAAGGATGACTGAAAACATCATTTGGGTCTGTATCCCTTCTGTTTCTATCAGACCCCTAAATCAGAACTAAATAAAAACTGTACTTCACACACACACACACACACACACACACACACACACACACTTTGGAACTGTAATACTTTGTTCTTCCAAACACAAATACACATGCACACAAACTGTTTCCCTAATTTATTATATACTGTACAGTTTCGTCCCATTGTTGCTCTTTTATGGCTATATTTGCACACCTTTTACATACTAATGTATTATTGTTGCTCCTAACTCATAATTCTTCGTGCTTTTTGCACACTTAATGACTGCTAGAACTCAGTATCTGTCATAATACTGTATTCAGTCACGCTAGTACTGTTACTGCTCCTGTAGGCTACACTTTCGACTTGTCCTGTAATATTCTGTTGCTCTTGTGTTTTCTTGCACTCTCTCTCTCTCTTTTTGTACTATGTGTAGTCTTGTGCTGCTTTGTGTTGTTCTATGGGCGAATGTTGTGGTTCTGGAGGAACGCTGTGGTCCTGGAGGCATGTTGTGGTCCTTTAGGAACGCTGTGGTCCTGGATGAAGGTTTTAGTTCTGGAGGAACGCTGTGGTTCTGGTGGAATATTGTGGTCCTGGAATAATGTTGTTTACATGGTGGAAATGACAGTGAACACCTTATTGACTAAGTATCTATATAAACTGATCCTGGGTCAACATTTACCTCTCAAAGCACAGGAAAATCAAAGCTGTCCTATGTGGTTGGATGGCTCTGTTTGTCCAACTGTTTTTGTTTTTTGTTTTTTTTTCCCCTCTGTCATAAATGTGAGCTGAACCACCCACAAAAACACAATAAAGTATCTCCATATTTGCCCAACAATGCTCAAGTTGTTTATCTGGGCAGTGAGTGTTTTTATTAATCCCAAATATCAGAATAAAACCATTAAAAACATTAATACAGTTAATCCATTTACATTTACATTTGTGGCATTTAGCAGACGCTCTTATGCAGAGCGACGTACATCAGTGCTCAAGTAGTCCACATCTGTTCTTCAACCTGAAATGCTATACTTAAATCAGCATCTGCTATTCAACCAAGTTAATGCCAGTTTACAGACCTAAACAACTCCTGTTGAAGAAAAGTCAGAGATTAAGGCAAAAGTGAGGGAGGCATGGAGTAAGTGTGTAAGTGCCCAAAGTTTTTTTTTCAATGAACAGAGGAAATAAGAATATAATAAGAGGCCTTGTTAGTCACCAAGATGCCCCTTGAAGAGGTGGGTCTTCAAATGATGCTTGAAGACAGTGAGAGACTCCGCAGATCCGACCTGACAAGGGAGTTCGTTCCACCACCGGTGTGCCAAGATTGAGTCTTGACGCATGTCTTCCTCTTGTTTTGAGCAACTGATGTTTCAGATGAGCAGTGCTATCTATCCAGAATTAATCTATTCAGAGTTCTCCTTGTGGAAACCCACTGTTACCTGTAGCTCCATCAAACATCTGGTTGGGCTCTCTTAGTCTTTCATTAGATCAAATCAAAAGCTGATGGTGGACCTTTACACGTCCTACAGCATCTGGAGGAACTGAGGAGAAACCTGTACCCAAACCAGTTATCCTCTGTTCATCAAACATCCACTACTGTTTATACACAAAATTGATCTGGATCCTTTTCACTGTTTACACACAAAATTGATCTGAATCTTTTTCACTGTTTACACTCAAAACTGATATAGATCCTTTTCACTGTTAACACACAAAACTGATCTGGATCATTTTCACTGCTTTCTGGTTTGTGCTTATCCCAATGTTAGCGTGTGTTTGCAGGGCTGCCAACTCTCACGCAATGAGCGTGAGACACACACATCTGACTGTCTTCACACGCTCTCACGCCATACCTCAGATTTCACACGCTGAAAATCTATTTTCTCTATCGGATCTAGGCTGCCAATTGTGCATACTCCTCTACAGTAGGTGGGGCACCTAGTGATGCAGCAGTCCTCGGCAAATGAAGAAGCATCCATCCCCCCCCCACGGCGCCACTCGGCAGCTATGGCAGCAACCCAGTCTCCCCCACCCCCACCCCCCGCACCCCCCCATCACCGCTTGGCCACACTCCCCAAAATCTCACGCGAAGGTTTTTGGAAAAGTTGGCAACCCTATGTTTGTGCTGCAGAAAGACCCTCACTGCCCTCATAAACACCTTCACACAGGGGGACTCAGACTTCAGCACAGTGCTGTATATCAGGGTAACAGTTGTTTTCTGAACATATGCATACTCTGCACCTCATTATGGTTAGATACTGCAGCCTTATCAGCGTTCCTTGTGTTTGCTGACAAGCTGTATATGATAAGTCTTTTCCTTTTCTCTCTTCTTTGTACCTGAAAGGAGTTCAAGGCGAGGTTGAAGATAAAATGCTGATGAGCTCTCACTTATCAGTCACTTTAATACATTTTCCTATCAGTTTGTCCTGCTGTGTATGGCAGATGATAAACTGAATTTGCACAAATCCACGTTACTGCTATGAACTTATGAAAGTTATGTATCACTGTGCATTTTATATAAATAAACATTGCTTCATTTTGATTGTGTTTACTCTTTTATGTAAATGAGGACAGCCTGAAAGTATGAAAGTAGCAGGTTTTGGCAAACTGTTTGGGTAAATTGTTCTTTTTTTCAAAAAGAAAATAGAGCCACACCCAGATAAAGCCTAAACCTAGATGAAGATAAAAACATTTCCAATGGAAACACATCTCAAAACTTGTCTTAACTGTTGTCTGGAAATCTGTCCCGTAGTGATTATTTTGTATATTTTGTGGATAAGCTGCTGACTTACAAGAGGTGGACATTGACTACTGGTGGACATTTCTTTGGGTGAGCCAAATGAAACTGAAGGAGAAGTGAGCAATTGTGGCAAAGTGTAAACACACAACATCTCAACATTGTAGCTTAAATGCTCTTGGGAAATTGAAATGTGTCAGTTGCAGTACCCCCAGGAGTAAAGTTCACAAAATTTGGCAAACTGTGCAATCGAAGCTGTATACAATTTTTTGAAGTTTAAGGCTTTATGTCACAAGATTGATAGTGAAGTGCTAGATTTTTGCACAGATGTTATTCACTAAGCTACTCTACAAATGAGTCATAATGAGCTTGGGTCATGCGCCAACTTCTGCCTGTTGAGTGATTGCCCAAAAAGTACTTTGCTCCTACTGCACCTGGGGGGGAGCTATCACAAAGAGACACACCCACCTAGGTACACAAGCCTCATAGCAATGTGGGGCTACAAACGCACCAAGTTTAATGTGGACTGGTGAAGTATATTATATTATTGACAAAACATCTGTGAAATTAAAAATTGGCAGTGACTGTCATAATAATGATTACAACCGAAAGCCTTATTGGCCAGTTTCTCAAACAAATATTAACTACAGTTCTAAGCTAAACGGTTGGCGAATTACCATATCAACATGACTTCTGTTCTTTAAGACACTAGTACATTACATAAAAACATGAAATATAAAAATCTTTTGCACAGGTGGTATTTTATTTTTCCCTCAATGCAGCAGAGGGCAGTGTTGTGCCAGTTCACACTGAAAAAGAACTAGCTCAAAATACAGTTCATTCAAATAAAAATGAACTAGTTCACATTCATAGTTCATTTTAAAAATTTTTGAACTAAGTTCACAGCTCAAAAAATGAACTAGTTCACTTTCGTGTTTTTTTTTTAAGTTGTTTTTTTTTTAACATTTTCAATACTACGTCCTTCTATCTGAACCTCCTTCAATCTTCTCCTTCTATCTGTCACAAGACTGAACAATCACAGACATAAGTTACATTAAAAAACAATTTTGACGTTGAGAATAGATCTTACCACTTAAGCAACGCATCATGTTATGGTGAAAGTGGAAAAAATTAGATGCAGGTATACTGTATATGGAATTTTCTTCAGAAAACATTAACACAAAGACATAACTTTTAAAGTGTTCAGAAAAGAGCGTAACTAAAAATAAACTAACGGCCATTGTCTTTTTTTAAACCTTATCAAACTAGTGAAAATGTAGAGCTCTAAAACTCAAACATCCAGTATTTAGCTGTACTAAACATAAATATCTTCCTTTATAAGCTAATTTCCCATGTGTATTTCTGCTGAGGTGTCCGAACTTGAAGCACCAGCGATGCTCTTGTGCTAGCCTGCTCGTGATGTGTCACGTGCAAAAGCATCGGCTCTAAGAGCTCGAGGAGCTGATGCTTTGTAGTGAATCAGAAGAGCCGATTCCCATCGACTGAGAGCCGCTCCCCTTTTTTTTCTTTTCGCTGCTCAGTGGCTCAGCTCTGTTCACGGCAGAACTTTGTTTTGTTTGGCAGCAATCACATGTGAGGATATAGGATCATAC
>JBBPCX010000147.1:841202-862080 GCA_037974365.1 Hydrocynus forskahlii | reverse complement strand
GTGTGTGTGTGTGTGTGTGTGGGTGTGTGTGTGTGTGTGGGTGTGTGTGTGTGTGTGTGGGTGTGTGTGTGTGTGTGGGTGTTTGTGTGTGTGTGTGTGTGTGTGTGTGTGTGTGTGTGTGTGTTCGGTGTGGGGGTGTTGCGTGTGTGTGTGTGTGTGAGTGTGTGTGTGTGTGTGTGCATCATGTTTTACTGTACTGTGTAACAGAAGAAAATGTGACTAAATTATAAACCACGTCTGAATGATTAGAGTCTGTTTATCCTTTAATTGTCCAGCCTGTAATTCAGTTACTATCTCCAAAGAGGATCCGTGTCCTCCCAACAAAAGGTTTCTATTGGTTCAGGAATTTTGAAGTGTGCTCTTCGGTGACCTGTCCTGATACAAATCCCCTGTGCACCAGTGTCCTGAGGACAGTCTGAGTTTCCTCCCTACTCGTGCTCAAGAGGATGAGCTCAATTACGTTTATTCAGCATTTCTTCCTAATGAGCAAAACATGCTGTTTGTGTGGGCCGTTGTCATGGCAGGTCACATGCTTAGCGCCCAAAGTGGTTTAATATGATTTTGTGTGACTTTCTGCTCCAGCCCTTCCCACCAATGATGCCTCACTATATCTGCTCATTCAGGAATTCAAAAGTAAGTTTCACTTTATAAGTTCATCAAGCTGCTTAATAAGAACCTTAGATCAAACTCGAACTTGGAGCAAATAGTTCAGAAGCACAAAATGAACACTATCACACATTCAAAAGCTTTGAAGTTTGAAGTTTGGGCCGCCTCAGAAGCCAAAGGCACATTAAAGATCATACACAGGTAGCAGAGTCCTGTCAAACACCTTTTCCACTCTCATTTTCACAGTTGCTGGATCTCTAAATCCTTTATTAATACATAGAAACCTTCTCAAATCATCTCTAACAGCTCCTGCTCTCCAGTAACATCTCATATCTCCACCACCCAGTTCCCTGATCAGGCTTCTGATCAGTTCCAACCCCCCCAAAATAGCTGCTTCATAACAATTTCAGTTGTAAATTGAGGTGGTTTAGAAATTAAACCTAAAGGAGCACCTGTAATGAGTCCACATCACACATGTACAGGATTTATTAATACAAACCCAGGCTGGAAATCTCTTTGGGCCCCTTCCACATAAACTCCTATAGTGAACGACACGCTGTGACTAAAACCATGCAACCTGCTTATTTTATGCCTTTTAGCTGATCTTACAGTTAAAATCAACCACCTGCCATTCAGTTCCATCGATAAGACACTTTAACCAGCTTTAACCAGGTATCGTTCAGATCTGACTGATAAACAGAGTTAAAGCTCATTTGAATTTGCACTCACCTCAGAGAAGAAGCGACTTGTAGAAGCGTACGGCGCACTGAGAGAAACTCAAGTGCACAACAAGTTTTGTCGCAGCGAACAAACAAGAAGGGGGCTGTAATACGAACCCAGTGATTTCAATTAAAGAATTCAATTTCCCTTCCCCTCAGAGAGGCGGGCTGTATCACTGGCCAGCCTGTCACACCGGCATTCTTCTCTGCTACCAGATGCTTAACACAGAATTTAGTAACTTTTAGTTACTCAGGTCCTCAATTCCATTTCTGTCTTTGGTTTTTCATATGTACGTCCCCATTCAATGGCCACTGAAGCCCATGGCTTAAATACATCTAGGAAGCATTTTGACGGTCATTTTGCCATTATAGCATTTTATAACCTGTAGTTTTACCCTTTAAACACAATACAGTGAGTTATTGCTAGTAGATTTCTGAGTAATCTTCTGGGTCATCTATCTTTTAGCTTAACAGCTTAATGCAATACAGTCTATTTGGCTGCACTGGTGCCCTCTGTAATCAGGTTTCCGGTAAAGTTCACTTATCATTATTCCACTCAAAAGTGTTGGTTGGGGAGCTATGAAGGCCTCATGTGACTGACTGCAGGCCCTCGATTCTGCTCCATCATTGTCTTCATGTGATCCAGCGTGGTGGCACACACTTGGGATGCAGCGTTCTTGTATCTCGTCTCCTAGCAGCGCTGACTCTTGACACACTGACTCTTTGTGTCAGGCTGGTCTGTTTTTTTCTAGGCCATAAATTGAGATATGATACTGCTAATAAGGACTAAAGAAAAGAAGTGGAAGGGCTTGAGTGAATTAAATGTATTTATTGAATATTTGCTATGAAAAGCACTTAAGTATATATCATGTGATTGTATGGTGTGTTAACTCGATGTCTGAGAAATGTCAGCTTCGGTCAGTTTAAAGCCTGTAGGCCCGAGACACACTATATGTGGAAAAAGGTCTGTTCCCTCAGTCACACACCCACACAATAATGTGCGCAATAACTAGCTGGTAATCAGATGTGCAACTTCTTATTGTTATGTGCCAAAATATTACCATGTGAAATCTCATTACTTATGTCAGTGTTACTGATCTACTACTGATCTCCATTATGTACAATAACAGATTCCTAACCACCATTCGTGTTATTAGTCATTCACTTAAATGTAAGTTACTCATCTGTAGTATTTATACCCCCCCCCCATTAGTGTATATAGTATAGCGTATTTCATACTGAGTATTTTCTGCAGAGTTTTATTTGATTTTATTTATGTTTTACATTGTTCTTGTTTCTGTGTCTCTGTGTGTCTGTGCAGTCGTAACATAAGCAGTTTCCTTCAGGATCAATAAAGTTTTCTGATTCTCATTCTGATTCTGATTCCAAACAAGCGGATAAATGGGGGCCGGCCCTACCTTTGCTGCAGCATCAGCCTCTACACCCCCTGGAAAGGCTTTGCACTAGATTTCGGAATGTTGCTGTGAGGATTTGATTGCGTTCTGTAACGATAGCATTAGCAAGGTCA
The DNA here is from genome assembly GCA_037974365.1 of Hydrocynus forskahlii. Lineage (NCBI taxonomy): Eukaryota > Metazoa > Chordata > Actinopteri > Characiformes > Alestidae > Hydrocynus > Hydrocynus forskahlii. The sequence continues at coordinate 859,227 of JBBPCX010000147.1, read as the reverse complement.
GGTACTGATATTGGGCTACTAGTTCTGGATCACTCCAACTCATCCTTTCATCACTCAAGCAAACAAAGTCCCACCACTACGTGTGGCCAAGATACCTTCCTCAGACCCAGAAAAGAAGTATTTAGAACTTAATACTAATTTAAGTATTATAGCATTTAAGTATTATGAAACATGTTACAGGATTTTTTTTCCCCAAAATGTATTATCATTTTAATCCCTTTTAGTAGGCATTTTGGTTTTGGTTGATCATAAAATGTAATGATATTGTATTAAATGCCAATTGGATTACATTTTTTCATCAGAAGTCTTCAGAAGGCCTCTAGTCTTAGAGGCTGTGGTCAGCATTGTCAAGCAAATGATTCTATTCCTGTACAGGCCTGAAAAGTATTTAAAAAAGAAAGGAGGGTGTGGTTTAATTCCCTTTCAGCAAATAATTAATTATATAAATCAACAGATACTTTGACAAATCAAGCTTTTGGCTGATTGTGTACTGTAAATGTGTGTGTGTGTGTGTGTGTGTGTGTGTGTGTGTGAGTGCATGTACACTCAACTAAAACTCATTTCTCGTTCTGCACACAGAAATATCAACAAACTTCAGAGCTCTAGTTTACACATTGTTTCTTGTCCATAATGGACAGTGGGCATCATCACATCCCGTTCTTACTCGACTGTCTGGCCGTCCTCTACCTCATGTCCTGAAAGCTGTACACCTGACTGTTCCTCCACATTTCTGAGCAAAACCCTTCTGCCTCAGTAACACCAATGGAAAACTGGTTAAAGCAGGAGATAATAAATTCTCATGCCCAGGTTCTAATGTTGAACAAAAACTTGTTTTAGAAGGCTTAAAATTACCGCACATTTCTAAAATCTTATTAAAGTGAAGAGAAACAATATGATTCTTAGCAACAGCAATATAAAATCTGCAAAAATGATCACTTATCTCCCTTGTTACCATTAAATTTGGAATTGATTCCACAAATGTGGAACTACTAGAAAGTCAGATGTCCCCTTGGCAGTGCAGTAATTTAGATTGCATAAATGATGCTTGACTTAGAGGTATTTAACCCATGTCCACTATTGACGACAAACATGAATTGCAATAATGTATCAGGAGCACAGACAACCGGTAAGTTGGTCTAGTCCATTTTTTCTAGATGCAACTGAAATGATGCTACTTAGCAGACTGGACTGGTTCATACTTTCGGTTTATACAGTTTATATGGTTTTATTTTTAATGACACTTAAATTGCATTGATGTCACCCACACTTCTGTTTTTTTCTTACAGAATAAAAGTCCCCTGTTAGCGCTATAAAAACGGCTGTGTCTCAAATGGACACTAGACAGTTGTATCAATATTATGCCTGCTGCACACAACCGCTGCATAATGTGTCTCACTATTTGGCCGTTGAGAATTCAGAAATGTGTGTGAAAATATTTTTCGTGCCTACAGTGCGCTGTTACGGTGTTAAACCCTGAGTTCGATTTGCCCTACGTAGGGATCACGGAGCAATTTGGGGCGCACCCGAAGATTTTACTAACTTGGTGAAAAGCCCCGGATGTAAAGAGCTCTGTTTCCGAGGGGACGGCGGTCTGGAGCGACCCGCGGCTAAGGCGCAGAAAGTCGCCGCTTCAAAACACAGATTTTACAAAGGTAAGTTTTAATACAGAGTCCTTTAAAAATGTGTACATTTCCTGTACGTTTAATATAGATTGGAATCGAAGTACGCAAAGGTTTCTTAAAACGGTAAAGGTCATTTGAATGTGCTGCTAGCTGGTTAGCCGGCTAGCGCGTCAGAGACGAGGCGTGTTTACAAAGGTAAAGGTCGTCAGTGCAGCGTTTTACAGTGAAGTGGCTCTTTATGGTCACTTTGAAATTCTTTCTCTGGGTTTAACCCGTTCACCAAGTGAAGCAGCGTGCAGCCAGTGACACAGCGCCCGGGGAACAGTATGTGGGAAGGTTCCTTGCTCAAGGGTACCTCAGTGGTGCCACTAGCAGTCCTGGGATTCGAACCCATGACCTTCTGATTGAACAAATATCCTAGAAATTTTGCTCAGAAAGCTGGTGACTTCATGTAGTTCTGCACTACAGACCGTCTAGTTCAGGAAAGGCTCGTTTGCAGCTCTAAGGAGGGTCCCCTGCCTGGCAGAGAAAAAGCCTTTCTAACACATTTTCCACGCTTCGATGATGCTAAATTAACGCTGATTCACGTGATGACACTCGGGGATGTTGAGCAAAGTAGCCTCGAGTAATTATTTTATCATTAGTGTTGTGAATTAAATCCGCTGCTGCCAACACGTGTACGGACTGCTGCACCGGTTTTAAACTAATAGGCGTTTTTTATGTTGACAGGCAAGTAGTTAACTGCCTGAAAAGGCTGGGCAATATGAAAAAATTACGATTCTTTATGTTTTCAAGACATCACGATATTTTGGTGAAAATAATATATTTATATGTTTTTTTAATAAATATAAGAGAATTTTCTAATAAAAAACTGTATGTCTGATATTATTATCTCGGGACTTTTACTGTGACACTTGACATGGTCAGTCCAGTTAAACATTACTAATTATTTTCTTCTCTTGTAAAGAACCAGTTGGTTAATCAGTGTTCTTACGCATGACATCCGTGATGCTCTCAGAAAAGTATCGCAGTAACAATAAAGCGATTAATTACAGTGTTGTTCAAATGTTGCGCTTATTGCCCCTTCAAGTGCAGCAAAAAGCCACACTTTTACAGAACATGTCACACTGAGGCTGGACATCGTAACACTAAGTTGCCTGTCAACCTAGATGTCCAGAACTGATAGTACTGCTGTTTGTTTTGCATAATACATTAATTCTCTAAAACGCCTGTCTGTTCAGTCATGGTCCATCGGTGTTAACTGCCTGGCTTCCTTTTCTAGAGTACTGGTTTCTGTGTTCTTCTAGAGAGAGAGCGAGAGAAGGCAGCAGGATGTATGTCAAGTTACACATCTGCATATTGGTGCTGGTTGGTCGTTCCATTCCTTACATTAATCGTGCTTATTATTATTAATAAGCAGGGGTTGACATAGGTACGCATCAAAATTAATAATGTTCAGATGCCACACTGAGGTGGCAGATCTAACCCACATGTTTTGATCATGCCACAAACTTTCAGGTTTCTGGTCTTCAGTTTTCAGAACCTTGGTGGAGACTCACAATATTATCTTAGAACCATATGCAGAGGTGGCTATTTTTGGAATCCCCAAAGTAACTGGCTTCTTTACTCAAAAACAATTAGATGTTATTGCATTCACATCTCTCATAGCCCGCAGACGTAGAGTGGAAGTCCAAAACCCCTCTAAAAGCGGCCCAGGGGATTCAAGATTTAATGCATTTTCTTAACTTAGAAAAAATAAAATATACAATTAGGGGCTCACATACATTCTTCTCAGCCTGGGGACCTTTGTGGTATTATATCTTGAATAAGAGGCATCTCCCCACTTCCTAAATGTTATAAAAACACCATACTAATAAGTACACACACAGTATGAAGTCACAAATTATGTACGCATTTGCACTGTGAAGACTGAAAAAAGCCGCACATTTGTGTACCACTTATGTCAACCCCTGTTAATAAGCATGGATTCTCTACTTGATGTAGGTATTATCTAAATAAGATAGTAGCGTATCCTAAAGCTACAAATATATAAAAGAACTGCTTTATACAAAAGTCATGTGAGTGTATATATGTGTGATTAATCATAATTAGCAAAATATTAGTGTTTTAGTTTTACAAGAACCTGGAAGCGTTCACTGTGGCTTCGTGGCTGCGGTGGTTCAGCTCCTTTATGAACGCCCAGGCCAGCAGGAATGATGTCAGGCTTGTCTGAATGTAGTTCTGGCAGGATGTTCTCTGAAGGTCCAGCTATTGATTCTGCTGTTTTAAATTGATACTCTACTTGGCGTGGTGCTGCATTCAGGCATTTTCCTTCTGTTTAATCACAAATGTGGTTCTTATCTAAATAAGAGTTTTAAAAAAATTGGGACATTTCATTGTCATTCTGCTTTATGAGGTACTGATTAGTGATCACCTGAATCGAATATTATTTAATGAGGAAAAGTATAAAAAACACTGCTGTAAACAACACTCTCCTCTTACAATGTGACCATTTGGATGGCAAAACACTACTAGAAAGACATTAAATGTAATTATTGAAATTGTGAACAAGAGATTTGTTTTCTTTGAATTATTCCAAGTTCTGGAAGCACTGCATCATTTGTCTTACTTTGATGTGTCATCATTTCCTTTTAAATTATGCTTTAAAGAACAATATTTTTATTTGGAAATTAGGAGAAATATTGTTAGCAGTTTTTAAAAACGAAGACAAAGCTGTTCAGTTCAATATTATACCTATAAGAGCTCGTCCACACGGGCGTCGGAATCAGGCGCTTTTCGTTTTTTGTGGCGTCAGGTGAGCGCGGACTGAGCGCTGACCGTTTTTCTGCTCATTGGAGCAAATCAAAGCATCCACACGGGCGTTCAGATGGCATCAAAAAACTTTGCATGCAATGTCATCTTGGCGTCAATTTCTGCCGAAATCCCGATGAACACAGAGAAAACACTGTTACTTCATTCACATGCCGTTCAGTTGACGTTACAGCAGACCGAATACGTCCCATGATTCTATAAAATCATTAATTGTCATTCATTTTTTTAATCCTTGCTAGGGTTGTGGGAGCCTATCCTGGGGTTTATAGGCGCGAGGCAGGGACTCGCCCAGGACAGGGCATGTGTCTTTATTATTATTATAATGATTATTAAGAATACAGTGTTCCCCCACAAAGTCACAGTTCAGAGTTCTCGTGAGTTTTCCTGTTTTTTGTTTTGTCCTTTTTAAAGCCCTGTTTTTTTATTACTGTAAATTAAATTCAGTTATTACTGTGTTTACCAAAGAATTATTATACCAAAAATAAAAGTTCAGTAAATATAGGGGAATCATCGGTATTTTACATTCTAGCACTGTGGGAGATCTGCTGTCAGTGTACACTGACCAGTAAGGATACGGGTTTACTTTTAAGTTTTTAAGGGTAATGTATTAAGCTGAGATTAAAGTGAAAATGTGTTTTGGGAGTATATTTAGGGTTTACGCAATAAAAATAGGCAATATGTAATTATTATAATATTCGTATAAAGATTTAAATCATTATTTTATTATAATAAGAAATTATTATATATTATTGTAAATATTGTTTTAAATATTATTGTATAATATTGTATTATTGTTGATAATAGTAATAAACATAAACATATAAAAATATTTAAATCTTCGCATAGATTTAAATCTGTCAAAAATCACAAAAAAACATCCATTTGAACCCAGTATTGATGGTGATGTTTGTTCTGTTTGTTCCTTCAGTGTGACTTCAGTGTAAACGCCTCACTGAAGTCAATCAAGCGCAGCTACAAAACATAGCAAAAATGCGTATGGCATTCAGAGTGCATTCATTTATCCGAGATTCGTACGTCTGTGTGGACGAAGCCTAAAAGATAAAACCTGAGAAACTGAACATTTTTGCACTGGTCTTTTATTTTATTTTTTTTTTTTTTTTGGAGCGGTAGCCTATACATACATATTGTTGTGTGCAGCCCGGGGAACGGCTGCCACCCACAGGCTGGGAGGCCTAAACAAACTGAGGAACACACACACAGTGATGCCTGGAACTGGTGCACAGTGGAGCTTTAATTTAATTTAAAGACATTAGTGTTCAAAAGGAAAAACAAAACCACCGCAACCTTGGCTGAAACACATGGGCTCTCCTTTCCTCCTGCTCACTCTCTTTCTCCAGTCCTCTCTGTCTTTTCTTCCTCTCTTACTGGCTGCTCCCTTCCTCTCTTCCTGGCTCACCTGGCTCGCGTCAAGGGAGGAGCCTCGCGCTCTGTCCTGGGTCTGTGAGGGTCCTCCGCCCCTTCGCCTCACAATATATACATACATAAAAAAACATGTATGTACAGCTGGTGGCCTGGTGGTTAGGGAGTTCCCCCTGCAATCAGAAAATTGTGGTTTTGAATCCCTGAACTGCTAGCTGTACCCTTGAGCAAGGTCCCCACACTCAGGTCCCTGAGTGAAACTTTTGCTTTACTTTTATTTTACTTTACACACACACATACATTGGGTATCTTCAGATACGTAGTAGCAGCAGACATTGAATGAGAAATCATAATCTCGATCAGTAAGAATTATCTTGATATCGAGAAATGAGCATGTTTTTTGGGGGTTTTTTGGGAGTTTCTCTGGAACAGACACACATGTTAAACACTGAGACTCTTTTGTGTGAACTCTTCTGACCCTCACTGTGTCGTGATTAATGCAGGTGTTGGTGTGTGTGAGACACTCGTCTCTGCCGTGTGAGAGCTCTCCCTGATGGGCGGCTGGTCTCGCAGTGCCGTGCTGGAGCTGTACAGAGCGCTGCTCCGTGCAGGGCGCCACCTACAGTACACCGACCGCAACTACTACCGGCGAGCGGTGACCCGGGAGTTCCGGCGCTGCCAGGCCCTCAGCTCTCTGGGTGAGAAGGAGGACGCTCTGAAGAGAGGCCAGTTCTTCCTCAACAGCCGTTTGGGAGGGCTGGTTTAGTTCACACCACTGAACACCACAACCACCACACACCAGGACTGAACAGCAACAGGTAGAAACATATTAAACCTGCCTTGCTGTTTTATATTGCAAAGGGCTCATTCTTTAAAATGGACAAGACTCTTGAAAATAAATATAGCAATAGGCTTGATTTGGCCTTTTAAAACGGTCGTAATATAATGACATTAATAGGTCTAACTGGCATTTTAGAAGTAGCTAGCTATGTAAATAGCATGAATCAAATACAGAATCCCCTGCCCAGCATGAGTTGTGTATAATTATGCTAAGGCATTTTGGTGCTGATGTAATGGCAGCATTACAGTGTGACTGTTCTTACCTGCCATGTGTCATTTACGTTTCATAAAACTGCACGCAGATGAGCCAATGTCGCAGCAATAAATTTTAGTGATACACCAGTATGGGAATTATGTATCATGTAGTGTTTACACAAACATTTATAAAATGTGGAAACTGGAACTGTCTTAGCATTGCAGAGAAAAATATAAAAACTATTTGTTAAAGCTTAAAAATGATAAATGCAGATATTTCAGCACAGAGCCGAGAGTTACATAAACATTCACTGAAATATTGGTCAAATTTGAACATCTGTCCCATGCTCTTGTTTTTTTGTTTTTGTTTTTTTAAATCTGTCTAAAATGATATGATGCCTATATTACCAGGCCTGTCAAATAAATTGAATGGTTTTGCAGCCCTATCCCGATTACATGTAGGCATGTAATAGCCAAATGTCACGGGAAATAATATGGTCTCAAGAGTCCATATTCAGTCCTCAGTTTAGTTGTTTTGCAAAAGAAAATGACATTTCTGTGAGTAAAAGTTCTATATGTCTTTCAGTGAGGGGCGGCGGAAAGGATGGCGGGAGTAAATGGGGATCGGAAAGGGAAGAAGGACGACAATGGTATCGGCACAGCCATCGACTTTGTGCTATCTAATGCTAAGCTGGTGCTGGGGGTCGGAGGCGCCGCCATGCTGGGCATCGCCACTCTGGCAGTAAAGAGAGTGAGTTCAGACTTGTGTTAGTTGCTTATTGACGCTTAATTTTCTTTCTTTTTGTACAGAGGTAACATGTAGGATAAGGTTAGTCCCTGGGCTTATTTTGTAACGGTAGTAAACATCTACTTTTATCATTTGGATTTTTTTCACTTACTTTTAGACTTTTTAGACTATGCCTATGTTTTGTAGGTAAACAGTAGGTGCAGAACTTTCTAATGATTGCGTTCCTGTTTTCTGATTTGTGTTTCATTTTCTACCAGATGTACGATCGAGCCCTCAGCGCTCCGTCCAGTCCAACCAAAGCCTGCCAATCGGGCAAGAGAAGCTGGGAGGAGCCAAGCTGGCTGGGGTCGTCGCCACGGACACTGAACCGAGACATGAAGCAGAACGTCAGCCGCTCTCTCCAAACCCTCCCCACCTCCTCCAACTCCTTCAAACCTGGTAACTGCTCTCCGATATAAACACTGCTGATGTTCTGAGGGTTATACTACAGAACAGAATTCTTCAGTGAAATGACTTGGTTTGTCCTGAGGAGTTAATCTGCCACTTCAAATTAACCTCAAATAAGGAAATGTTTGTCTGGAGAGTGTTCACTTACTCACATTTCCTTCTTGGTGATGAATGTAACGAAGTGATTACTGGATAAAAATTACCACAGCAAGTGTAAATAAATGCATCATCAGATTACTTTCCTAATGCTTGTCTATATTCACTGCTAGGTTTGAACAGATTGGAATGGCTGTTCTTCATTTTCAGTGGGTATTTTAAACCCGTACGTTGTGTGATGACTAGTATAACACTCTAGCTGCACCAGATTAGCCACTAGAAGATTCGAAATGTCTTGTGTTTTCGTCTGTGTTGTGATTTTGAGTACGTCACTGGCAGAGAGAATGCATAAGAAAACACTTTAGAATTGATAATGCTTTTGTAATGCAGCTTACATAGTGTACTTGTATTACATATGATTTTTTATCTTTTATTGTGTATTTGTGTTTCTGCTTCTCTTAAAACGTCTCGTTCTGTCAGTGTTTTAAAGGGGACATATTATGCAAAACTCACTTTAGTTATAATAGGTCTATGGTCTATACAAAACATGTTCATGTTCTTTGTACCAAATCACTCTCATATAAAAAGATCTCACCAGCTTTATTTGTGACAGTTTCAGTCCCTTTCAAAATCAGCCGTTTAAGGGCTCTGTGACTTTTATGCAAATAAGCTGTTGCTGGCCACGCCCCACCCATTCCATGCTAACGCTGCATGTTTAACACGTGAAACAGAGGCGCTATCCAGCCCTATATGTTCGACCCCGAGTCGGACCCAGAGCAAGACAAACACAACACTTCATGAGTGACTTGCTCGCCGTCTTATGCGTGCTCGTAAAACCAACAGACAAAAATGGTGGATCTTCAACTAATCTAGTGGGTGGGGGCACGACAGATGAGGGGCGGTTCTATGCAAATTTGCCTATTCTGACGTCACAATAAGGGAGCCGTGCAAACAGCTCATAGAAGCACATGATTCCTGACTCCAAAATGTTTTAGTTGATTCACAGAAAACGAATGGATGGGGTTTTTTTGCACTTGGAGTGTTTATAGGAGCAGTAGCGACCCAAATGGAAATACAAAAGGATGCAAAAAGTGAGTTTTGCATAATATGTGCCCTTTCAATGATTTTGGGTAATAGGGCTTGAGAACAGAAACCACTGGGACAGATGCAGTTGTCCTGATAAAATTTGTTTTCTAATACACTAGTGCTCTAATATTGGGTGTTTTATATCCTTAGATTACTTGCGGAAGACTGTGGGTCGGGACCGCGCCACCAACAAGGCTGACCTGCAGAGGGCACGTTTGCGTCTGTCGCTGCAGGAGCATCTATGGGCCTTTTTTCACGAGCGTGTGTCCATTCCTGCTGATGAGCAGGCGGCGGCCAAACGGGCTGCCCTGGACATCTGCGCAGAGCTCCGCATCTTCCTCCATGCCAAGCTGCCTGACATGCCCCTCCGAGAGATGTACCTCAGTGGCAGCCTGTATGATGACTTGCAGGTGAGGGAGGAGCGTTCTTAATAAATATGGTGATTATAGCTATAATTTATGTATACCTTCACAGTATCAAGGTGCTTTACATAAAATAAACAACAGTTAATCGAAAGGGGGGAAAAACACTAAGCAGAAAAGAAAAATGAGCTTGTGATAAAGTGACGCAAAAAACAGCAGATCAGAATCACATCCCGTAAGAAACTGCTTATGCTATGACTGCACACTGTGCTTAATTATTTCATTGTTTGTCTGCTGTTTCATAGGTGGTAACAGCAGACCATGCTCAACTAATGGTTCCTATGATTCTGGAGAAGAATTTGTGGTCATCTGTCCCTGGAGAAGACACCATCATGAATGTTCCCGGCTTCTGGCTTGTCCGCAGGGAAAACCTGGAATACTTCCCCCGGAGTAGCAGCTACTGGGACCGGTGCATGGTGGGTGGGTACCTTTCCCCCAAAAGTGTCCTGGAGGTCTTTGAGAAGCTTGTTGCTGGTTCTATAAACTGGCCAGCCATTGGGAGTGTTCTGGATTATGTCATTCGACCCGTGGTTCCCTCAGAGACGCTGACCCTGGAGGTACAGTATGAAACGGATCGCCGGTTGTATGTGGACTTTTTGCCAATGCTTGTCATGGAGGATGGTGTTTCACTGATTGCCAAACCTCACCGCCTGGCCGCTGAACGGCACGAAAACCTGTGGCGGCAGAGCTTCCGCGTGGCAGAGACAGCGAAGCTTCGCGCTCTCGATCAGGAGGACGGTGGGTGTCGTTGTGTGTGTCTGAAAGTCGTTAAAGCTGTGTGTAAGCTCAGTCCGGCGCTGGCACGGCTGAATGCCAGTCAGCTCACCAACGCCATCCTCCTCCTCAGCGAACAGGAGGGCGACTGGACTCAGGAGGCACTGGCGGATCGTTTCACGCAGCTGCTGCGAATGATCGTGGGACACCTAGAGGCTGGGAAGCTGCCCTCTGCCCTCAACCAAAAAGTGAACCTGTTCTGTGAGTTAACCCCACAGGAAATAGACGAACTCGGATATACGCTGTACTGTGCCCTTTCAGACCCAGAGAGCCTGCTGAGGACTGCATAGAACCCTCACAAACACACACACACACACATACAGCCTCTCACTACTAAAGTAAGGTGCTGCTTGCCTCATCAGTGTTGAACAGCTCTGCAACTTATTTTTTTCACACATTTTTATACAAATATGTCCATTTCATAGAACAGTGAAACAAAGACCCAGAGTGCCCACTTCTAATTTTGGAAAACCAGAGTCCAGCACAGTTGATTTCCTTCACAAACACAAGGTACGTCAGGTGTGTAAAAGCAGGGAAGTCAGCAAATTGTGCAGAAACTGGACTTACTTTTCTGTCTGTGACTGCATGTCCAATGGGTCCAGTGTTTTTTCAGACTAATCTTTTTCTGCATTTGTAGAAAATGGTCAGTTACCATGGAAACACCTGCCTGTCAACAGTATACTTTTCCAAGTAAGCAGGTTTTTGCTTGTTGTATTAAGGGAGTGTCATCAGTATTGTTGTCCCTGCTACAGACATAAGCTACAGACCTGGAGGAAAACATGAGTATTCCCTCAACCACATGACACTCAGTCATATCCATTTTAAAGCTGCTTGCGTTTCGCACCATCGCTCACACATGTTGCTCATACACTCACATCACCCGTCAAAGCCTATAGGTAACATCTGCATGGCTGCAGCTCATTCATGAGGTTCATAATCAGGAACTGGTGTTTTTCAGGGTTTAGGAGATGTGGTCTTTTGTCTTTTGAAATGTTTTAGCCCACATGTCCACTCAGGAGAAGCTCATGTCTTTTTAGCTATTACTTTTACATAGCTTTACTTTCTACAGTGAACAAATGTAGCGGAGAAGCAGCCGGTTTAGCTGTTGGGGTGGTTGATGAAAATGGCCTTACTTTTGGAGGGAATGGTGAAGATTGGACTCTGATTGCCAGGATGTTGTAGCACCATCTTCATTATGCAAATATCTTGAAATAGTCTGTTGTCCGTATTGCAGTGCTGCTATCCTTTTGGTCAGACAGCCCAGAAACAGCTGCCGCTCTCCTGGATTATACGTTTTTAAGATTGGTGTTTGAGAAGTTTTCGCCAAAAATGTTTTGAATGAATAAAACTGGAGTCTTGAGAAAACATCTCATCATCACCTTGCATTTATGAAGAGTCTGGAATCTTCTTGGCTGTTATGCGTAGACTGTGTGTGTGTGTGTGTGTGTGTGTGTTGGGGGGGGGTATGCCTTGATGTTCAAGTAGTTATTTATGAAATGATGAACTGTCTGTTTAGATAAGTTTGAGACTGTGGTTTTTTTGGCAAACAAAAAGCAAAGCACGCCTATTTTAATTAAAGTAGCATCAAACACTGGCAGATCCAAGAGGTTCATTTACACACCTTTATTTATGAGAGCAAGGCTGCCGAAAGCTCGGCTCGGACAGTCATCCTAGACAGACATCCTAGCTTGTGAAAATGTCCAATCAGAAATATTTGTACTATTTTTGCCTATAAATTACAACACAGTGTGCAATTAAAAGAACGTAGACAGTGTTTAAAGTCCATGAAAGACAAATTTATTTTTCAAAAACAGTGAAGTGAAATGTAAATGCTCATGTTGCTGTTGAACCTTCTAAGGCTTCATATTTGTTGGGCTTGTGGTTGTACTTTGCTTCAGTTTGATTCTGCTGGGATTAGAGATGGGGGGTCAACAGTCATTGAGTTAGCACAGTCATTATGGGTTAAGGCAACATCAGCTGCTGAGCTGAAAGAGTCCATTCCTTTTCATGTTTACACTGAAAACAAGGTCCCCTGCCTGAAAACAGAAATCTCAGGGCAATAAAAATGAAGGATAGCCAAGCTGATTAGCCACAAAAGTTCTGAGGCTCCTCAGTACGTAATGATTTAATAATAGTGTCTTCTGTGCAATTTGAGGAAGCCTTGTTTAGGTTTTGAAGCCATTTGATTATGTAGCCATTTAACTGATTGATCTGACATTTCCCTGTTTTAAATTAATTCTAAAGTAAACCAACCAGACATCAATCCTGTGTAAAATATGGTTGAAAACCAGCAAGACATGGTTGTGGTGTTCAAAAGGAGTCATTTTCCATGCGTATCTTCAGATCTGCTGCTGGAGATTTGAAGATGAGAGACGACAATCATTTACTTAACCATTTAAATGAGCTTAAACATGAGCCGCCTTTAACTGAATCAACTTGGAACCCATTTACTGCTGGTCACAATATCAGGATTATATCTGGACAAGGTTGAGCCACATGAAAATGTAGACACATTTAAACCTGGTCCACTTCAGGAGGAGGTTCTGAGATGCATTTGAGACAGATGTCATGCAGATATTGCATTTGCCAACCAAAACCCCTCCTCTTACTTTCACAGTGCCCCTGCTTCTCTGCGTATGGAATAGACTGCCCTTCAGCACTTAATGACCAGGTGTAAATGAGGTTTTACTGATCTAAAAGTAGATCATTATGCTCTTACTACTCAAATATTCTACAGCCTCACAGAGAGGAACACGGCTAAGATGAACTAATCTCTACTGAAATAGTTTAATTCCAACTCTAATAAAATACTCTTGAAAAAACAAAGGGTCATCAACTCCAGGCCTGAAGGGCACCAATTACCAGTGATTTTCATGCTCAGACCACCTCATTACCTGGTAGATAAATGCCAAGGTGAATCTGGTCTATATGAGCAGGAAGGTCCACTTCAGTAAAGACTGCAGGACAGTAGCTCTCCTGGTTGGTTGCACTATTTTGGGGAAACAAAATTTTATTCCTTTTTAAATGCTACAGTCATACTATGCCATACCAAGCTGCATAACAAGGCCAACTATTTTTATTTGTCCACAAAGCAGGAGGAGAATGTTGGCTGGAAATCCCCTTTTCTGAAGCATTCCAGTAGAGGCTGCAGACCAAAGGCTTTGGCCTCAGCCTCTGCTGGATTTCTTGGACAACGCTGAGAACCGTGCTCGTTTAGTGTGTGAAGAATCCTGTATTGTGCCACCAAATAGGGCCCTGGTTGAACAGCAACATGATCTACAGTTCAGAACCATAAAAATAGTATTTTTATATGTACAGGCATAACCAAATCAGCACAGTATTTCTCTGTACAGTACCATGTATTCTGTGACTAAATTGTCTTTTCTTGAGAAAAAATACAGCTCTGTCATCTCCGAGCGTCTTGACTTTGTACCCTTTTTCATTTGCTTGCAGTATAAATCTTGACCATCACTGTCTGAGTGAACAGTGTTTTTTTGTTAAAAAAAAAAAAAGCCACTTCTTGAGCACCATCAGTTAAAACCTCTACCTCCACCCTTGGTTGAGCTGCTTTGCATGTACTTACATTTGTTTCATTTCATATTTCCTCTGGTTTCTTGATCTGAATGGTACACAATGCACTTTGTATATCTAATGTATGTGGTGCCGTTGATTTTCCTGTGATCCACTGTGGAATACAACAGGAGACAATAAAACACAAAATGAGCTCCAATGTGGGGTTGGTGTTTCTTAATGATCTGAAGGAGGTCTGGTGTCGTACCAGTATTAGTCAAGCTCCATGAGTCATTTAAACATGTTCCCCTAAGGGCTTTGATGGACAATTCACGAAATCAAATCAGGTTTAATGGGGCTTAAAATACATGCACCAAAGCAGTTGAGAGAACTGGAGAAAAGATTAAATATCACAAGTTCAACTAATCTTTTAGAAAAATTTTGATACAGCTAAGCGTGCATGAATGAAATCCTATCAGCTTACTTTTTACATTTTTTTTTCTCTCCATGCAAAAAGGACGAGGAGGTTTGCGAGAAGTTTCCAGTTAGGTTAGATTCAATCAGCTTCACTCATTAAAGATCATGTTGGATGTCATGTGATGGACTTTGTGTCTCAGAAGGCTAAAATAAATGGGGAATGTGACTGAACTGGACATGTGAGAGTTCAGAAGGTTAGCAACTGACCAACACACCACAAGCCACCTTGTCAGCTACTGAAGCTGCATTTGGGATAAGGAATAGCTCATTTGGACCAGCTAGCAAGCACTCATCTCCACAGCCATCTTTCTAGATCAGCAAGGTGCTAAGATGACCACAGAAATCCCAAAGAAAAGCCCATAAAATATTAGAAAACTTTATTACATTCCACACTTTACAGTGTAAATCTTGGTCCAGTGCAGCTTTAAAAAATGAGATGTAAAAACGAAATGTTTTTAATAGTAACAAAGTTCGACATTCAATTCAGTAACATGTGAGACCCAACCTTTTCTAGAGCTTCTTCACAGAAACCAGGTTTAGATTAAATCACAGGTATAAACACATAATATCTCAACATAAACTGCATAGAAATATACACCAAAAAAAACTTGGCTGCAGATCAGGGGAGCCTGAATCTGGTCCTGGGGATTTGACATGCAGCAAAGTTTGATTATTTACCTGCTCAAACATAGCTTGTTCAACTCTTCTGTTAATCAGCAGGTTTAGTGAGTGTGTTTGAGAAGGGGAGCCACCAAACTATGCTGGACACCAGACCTCCAGGGGCTAGCATTGAGCTCCCCTGCTGTGGATCACAATTTATCTTTTTTCTCCACTTTCTCTTGAATGTTCTCCAGACCACCAGTTCTGAAGCCCTGCTCTCCCTTCATACTTCCTTTAGGCCTTTGGAATACAGGCGCTCAATATTCCTTGGTTTATTTGGCAGAAGCGAATCCCACTTGGTCGTTGTCCCTGTCAAAGACGGTGTAGTAACGACCGATGAAGACGTCCCCCAGGATCCAGAGAGGGCCAGCAGGGGGCGGCACGTCCATCGCCATGAAGCCAGACAGGCAGATAGTCACGCCCATATGGGTTGACTGAGAGAGACAGAGTGTGCGTTAGTATGTTTGCTGGGTGCGGTCTGTCTAAAGCAGGGGTCTCAAACCTGTCCAGAAAGGGCCGCTGTGGGTGCAGGTTTTCGTTCCAACCAAGAAGAAGCCACACCTGAGAAACTGAAAACCAAGACCAACTGATTGCAGAAGTGGAATCAGGTGTGCCTCCTGCTTGGTTGGAACGAAAACCTGCACCCACAGCGGCTCTTTCTGGACCGGTTTGAGACTCCTGGTCTAAAGTAATAAGAGTTGTAGCAAAAAAAAAAAAATAATCTTTAGTAGCCTGTATCTTTGTCTGCAGCTTGTATCTGTGTCAGAAACCACATAAGCAAAGATTATTTTTAATTGAGGGGCTTCCAATCTTCAGACACAGGCTGATATTTGAGGTCAGAGTTTTCCACACTATTGCTTTAAAATGAGCAGAAATGCCCCCCACCAATATGCCAGCGATCTCCTTATATTATCCTAATACATTATCCTTATATCCTAAGTCACTGTCCCCAGCCTTATTCTGAACCTCATTCAGAGGAAACGCTTTACCTTCAAAACGTAGTCATTTCCTGTCAGGTTGAACATCTTCCCTCCCAGACTGACTGAAATTGTGGGCAGAGAGGGGATTTTTTTGCAGTCAATCCAGTACTACAGACAGTGGAGAGAAATAGGATTAGTCATGCAATTATACTTGCTAACTGTTCATGCGCACTTAATCTAAAACAAGTCAGAAGCGGAGAGAATGAAGCACAGCAGGATCGTGAAGAAGTTCAAGCAACATTCAGTTCCTTTTCATATGGTCTCTAAACTGGGTCCAAAAGTGGCAAGAGAAGACTTCCTCAGAGCAAGAGGAACCCTGAGAGGAACCAAATCTCAAAAGAGGAACCCATCCTCCTTGGGTCAACACCACATAGTAAACTACTAACGAAAAAGCTACCAGGCATACTGCATTTCGGAGCATAACATGATCACCACAGAGGAGAGAACGAGAAGTAACGTGAAGTGAAAGTGTCCATTTGTCACACGTGAACACACCACAACACAAATTATTTCTCTGCATTCAATCCATTCACCAAGTGAAGCGGAGGGCAGCCAGGAACACAGCGCCTGGGGAGCAGTGTGTGGGGCGGTACCTAGCTCAAGGGTACGTCAGTGGTGCCACCAGCAGTCTTGGGATTCAAACCTACGATCCCCTGATCACAAGGCCAACTCCCTAACCACCAGGCCACCAGCTGGTCTTCTGGGTTTCAATTAATGTGTTCTGAGTGTTTTTTTTGGGTTTTTTTATTATTCTTAGTAGAAGTTTTTGATTTAGAAAAGTTTACCGAAATATTTAACGACAAAATAAACTTTGAGGGTAGACCAAACCATATCAGAGGAACAGAGGAGAACGTGGTAGTGCCATCATGTAGGTTTGTGTGAAATAGGTAAACAGCGTAATGAATGAGCAACAAAATTTCACTGGCTACTCATACAAAAATGTACTGGCTACTGAATTGTGATTGGCTGTTGGAGTCCAATTTGTTGGGCAAACCAGCTGGTACTGTAGTTCTGAGAAAATGTAGTAGAGTGTAAACACACCAAATTTCAAAAGTTGAGAATTTCAAAATTCTTGAGATTCGGCATGCTTCTAAAAACGTGGTAGTGGTGCAGCATGGGAAATTTTGTACACCTTTACGTCACAAGATATTGACCAGTGAAGCGCTAGATTTTTGCATTGGCATTTAACTAGGTGGCCCTACTACACAAATAAATCACAATGAGCAAGGCCATTCGCCTCCTAGAGGCTAAGCTGCCATGCAAATTGGGTCATTTTAGCCAAAACAGTTGACAAACTGGGAGTTAAAAAAAAACATCCACAACCATCACCTGAAAGAGATCCCATTTAGAAGGGGCCTTCACTAAACCTCTTTACAGATGGAACCAAATGTCCAGAAAAGATCACTGTGATATGTTTTATCATATGTTAAATCTCTACACTTGATCAACTGTCGAAACAATCATGGAAACATCTCAATGATCTAATGTCTCTAAAGTCCCCTTACCTCCCCCATCAGAAGAGGGATGGCTCCAATGGTCCTGTGCAGGGCTCGAACCTCCTGAACCGGCCCCACGATCAGAGACGTTCCCGTGTCTACGATCGCCTGGCAGCCACCCTTGCAGAGCGTCAGGGATTGTCCGACATGAACCCTGGAGACCAGAGGGTGCATTTAGTTATCAGCGTGAATCAGCACAGCCAGGCACTGAGTTCAGATGATGGGTTGGGTGTGACAGATTGTAACTTCTGACCCAAGACATTTGAGGGACCTTTTTGAGCAGTTTCCAAAAAACACATTTCTACAGTTTTCCAGCCCAGACAATTAACCTGATCATCATCAAACCTCGCTCAGCTCTTCATTAAGGTGGATTAGACTTGTGGACGTGGTTTAGGACACAGTGCGACTTCCTATGTGCTGTAAAAATGAACTACATTTCACATTGTGTCCTAAACCACGT
>JBBPCX010000147.1:824256-841102 GCA_037974365.1 Hydrocynus forskahlii | reverse complement strand
TGTGTGTGTGTGTGTGTGTGTGTGTGTGTGCGTGTGTGTGTGTGTGTGTGTGTGTGTGTGTGTGTGTGTGTGTGTATTACACTCACGTGGAGAGCACCTCGGACGGCAGGTCTGTGATATAGGACGGAATCTTCCTGCCTGTGAGAAACTGTGCCACTTCATTAGTGAAGGTGTTACAGTTATGTTCAAACAACCTGTATCGTTCACCCCTGCAGAGAGAGAGAGCGACAGATACAAATACAGAGAGAAAGAGAGAGAGTAAGCGAGAATGAGAGAGACAGAGAGAGAGGGATAGAGATGAGAGATTCAGAAAGAGAGAGACAGATACAGAGAGAGAGAGGGACGGAGAGGAGAGATATAGAGAGAAAGAGATAGATACAGAGAGAAGGAGAGAAAGAGAGAGAGCGATACAGAGAGAAAGAGACAGAGAGAGGGACAGAGAGAGATACAGACAGAGAAAGAGACAGAGAGAGGGACAGAGAGAGATACAGAGCAGGACAGAGAGGAATTAAGAGGAGAGATACAAAGAGAGAGGGAGACAATTAGACTATTTATGTCCATCTAGTGTTACTAAACCACACTACGAACCAAACATAATGGAAAAAGTGCCACAATTAAGGTCTTAGAAGAGAAAATAGCCATTAGGGGTAGAACTGTCCTCTTTCAGGATGAGTCGCATGGTCCCATCTATCTCTTACTCTCTCATTCTCTTGCTCTCTCTCAGTCTCTTACTCTCTCGCCCTTTTTCTCTGTATCTCTCTCTCTGTTTCTTACTCTCTCTCTCTCTCTCACTCCCTTGTGCTGTCTTTCTCTCTCTCTCTGTCCCTCTTTTATAAAACTAACATCTGTGTATTCCTTCAACAGCTGTACTTTAATTACTGGTTCACACACACACACACACACACACACACACACCTGTATGTGGTCTCCCCGAGTGACGACAGGTAGTCCATAAATATCTCCTCAGTCACCTCAGTGTTCCCCAAATCCACCACTGTATCTGGCGGGCCAAGCATTGTACCCCCCTGCAGACACACAAACACACCTTCCAATTATTTTAATTTGTTTATTTATAATTAAATGGTCATTCAGAGTGGGTCTGGTGTGAAACATTCCGAGAATCTGTACCCAGTGGTATTGAGTGGAACCAGATGTCTGTCTCTAAAAACTCCCTCACAGGTTATGGTTGCAGTGCCTGATGCCTGAGATGTTCTACCAGAGTTCCGAGAAGGTTTTGGTCCTAACACTAAACCTATTCATGGAGGAGACATACATGCAGGGTGTCGGGAGGCAAAACAGTCCCCAAAGAAACCTGATTTAGTTCAGACTTGCCATTATTTTACCATCATCAGCATCCATATAAAAACTCAGAGATGTGTGGAGCTTCCCTGGGGGTCGCTAGTGAAGAAAATGGCAGTATTTGTGTTGGAGACATCTGGTTCTATTTATCTCCACTGTAAAGTAATGAGTCTACAAAATGAAGCATTTCACACCAAACCATCATGACCACTGAAAAAACAGCAGAACTGAACATTTTTGTCCAGTGGAGGTGCTGCATGTCTACAAAGATGTAACAACAAGCTCTGCAATGGCGTATTTAAGGCTCCATACACTCCTCCACATCAGCAGACGCTGAGACTCTGGTGCCGCAGGAGCCTGAATGAGCGGAGACTCACCGGGGGGCAGCTGGAGATGCCCACGCCTCCAAAGAAGAACTCCTCTCCGTACACCACTATGGAGGTGTGCCTGTAAAAAGAAAGATTCTAACTGTTCCTACTTGTTCCTACTCCATTACACAATCAAATAAACAAAATATGGAGGATTTTAGCTGAGGGACAAACTAACACTCACCAAATTCCATCCAGCTGTTTCCCTGTAAAAGAGAACAGGAATTAGGACACAACACAGCTCAGTGTTTATACCCCAGCATTTGTGTACACAGCAAAGTGCATTTCTTATTGAGTGTTTTCTGCGGTTTTATTGGATTTATTCAGACATTATATTCTGTGTATCTGTGTGTCTGTGCAGTCAAAACATAAAGGACTTTTCTCTTTAAGCACATGACGCTAATGCCGCCACACCAGATGTTGCCATGGTAGCAGTGCCATAAAAAAAACCAAAGGGAAAATAAACTCGTTTACCCACGCTTCACTCCAAAACTATCTGTCTGCCTGTCCGTTTTTCTGCCTGTCTGTTTATTATCTATCCATCCAACTGTCCGTTTATCTGTCAGTCTGCGGATCTATCTTTCTACCTGTCCGGACATATGGAATATCCTGTACACTTCAATGTGATAATTCATTTTGGTGCACATTTTATTTGTATTTTTTAAAATTATTAAATAATAATAAAAACAACATAGAATGTGCCATAACTTTTGCAAATCTTATGTTTTACTTTTACTAAGTACCTTAAATTGGCTAAATAAACAATACAGGCACAAAACTACAAGCCCAAACATGCTGTGGGACAAGGTTGAGGACAATGAAAATCCTACAATATCAGGCACGATAATAAAAAGAACGTCTTAAAGGTACGGTCGGGTTTCGTTTTAACTTGATCAATTCCGATTCCAGTTCTGCTTATTGATTCCGGTTCTTATTGATTTCCCATTTTGATTCCATGAAGGTAAAACAAAAAGGAGGACAAATGTTTGATAAAAACAGTCTGTATTCTGGACATTCAGAATGTCCATCGGCAATGGGACTTAAATACTAAAACTAAAACGTTAAATAATTCAAAAGGTTGATGCATGACGTGTTCACCTTAAACAGGTCCTGGCAGACCTGTAGTGTTTAAGAACCCATTAGCAGAACTGAAATTCGAGGAAAATAAATAGGCACCCAGTACTGGCTCTTTTCTCCTCGGTTCTAATTTGGAACCTACTCTCGTTTCCAGGGGGTTTTATTTCACTGCAACAACCAAAACTGTCTCCTATCTGTGTTAACGGTGCAGCCGCTCCAACTCAGGGTAAATTATTGTCATATGTAGAACAAGGGACATTCAAAACTCAAAATACATCTTACACTGAAAAATAAATTGCCTAGAATCAGGAATTGCTGTGATCATGGGTGTAAGGACACGTCCCAGTACAGTGCAGAATATTATGACATAAAAAAGAATAAAACACTGTAAAATACCAATGACATCTACAGTGAAATACTACACATGCACTTGTAATCTATGTAATAATGTAATTACAATGCAATAGTGCTTACCAGGTCATAAACATGTCAAGACGCATGTTAAATTCTGCCCTGACGGATTCACAGTACTGTTCAAAAGTTCTAGTATACTGCTGAAGATGTTACGATGATTTGCATTGGGAGTGACGAGGGTGGACAGGATCAGGAATGAGTTTATTAGAGGGACAGCTCGAGTCAGACCTTTTGGAGGAAAAGTCAGAGAGGCGAGATTGCGTTGGTTTGGGCATGTGCTGTGGAGAGACTCTAAGTGTGTTGGGAGAAGGATGTTGAGGAAAGACTCTGAATGTGTTAAGAGAAGGATGTTGAGGAAAGACTCTGAATGTGTTAAGAGAAGGATGTTGAGGAGAGACTGATTGTGTTGGGAGAAGGATGCTGAGGAGAGACTCTGAGTGTGCTGGGAGAAGGATGCTGGGGATGGAGCTGCAGGGAAAAGGAGAGAAGGGAGGCCTAACAGAGGGTTTACGGATAAGATGAAGGAGGACATGCAGGCGGACGGTGTGAGAAAGGAAGGAGGACAGAAGGAAATGGATACGGTTGATCCGCTGTGGCGACCCCTCATCGGGAACAGCCAAAAGTAGAAGAATGAAGAAAGGATGTAGCGTAAAAAAGGTATTAAAACTAGACACATACAGTAAAATATACTGCGAGGTGTCTATCTATCCATCTTTATGACTGTTTTTCCACCAAAAGCAACATAAAGGAGGGAGCTCCTCACCCAGCATGATGGGGCTGAGCTGGCGCGCCATGCCTCTGGACAGGTCGTACACAAACAGCTGCACCGGGAACACCGAGCCCGCCGCCTGCATGACAACAGCACAGACAAACCGAGAGCTCTCGCAACAAATAACCTTACTGATCGGTCCTTTCTCGATTGTTATCACTGTCTTAAGAGACGCAACTATCTAAGAGGTTTATAAATACTCGAATACGGCCGTCAGTGCGAGGGTCCGGCGGTGGGGCGTCAGAGCGCCCTCTGCTGATCTGGAGTCAGACAGCAGTTCTCACACTCATTCACCGGGGGGCGACAAACAGCCAAAACATCACTGAGACAATTTCATCAGAGAGTATATGCTACAGTTTAAAAATGTATATCGGCTTAATTTTTTCAGGGCAATTCGTTTTCATTTATTTAAAAATGCAGTAAATCAAAGATATATTTTTGTAATTATTGTGTATGACTGTATGACTCCATACATATTTACATTTACTGAATTTGACAGATGCTGATATCCAGAGCGACCTACACCAGTGGTGCAGTAGTCCACATCTGTTCTTTATACCTGCGAAGCTAGACTCAAATCACCATCTGCTTTTTAACCAAGTTACTACCAGCTAAGCTGCACACCTTAACAAACCCTATCAAAAAGAAAAAGTCAGAGGTTAATACATAGTTAGCAAAAAACATGGACAAGAGTTAAGAGAGTAAGTGGCCTTGGGTTTTTTTCATAAACAGGAAAAATATTCAAGCGATAAGTGTGAAGACTAGTTAGTCCCTTGATGAGGAGGGACCTCAGATAACGCTTGAAGAGAATGAGAGGTGACACGCTGCGTGATTAGTGCTGACAAGTAAGGAGGTGCAGAAAAGTGAGAATTGCAGTAGTCCAGTTTAGCGATGACCAGAGACTGGAAGAGTAACTGTGTAGCTGCAGTGATGAGAAAGGGTCGGATCTTTCTGATGTTATAAAGAAGGTATCTGGATGTCCTGGAGAGGTGGTCAACATGTGACGAGAATGACAGATCTTCATCTAGCATGACACCCAAGATTTTTTTAAGAGGACGATAATCCAGTTCTCAGAAGACATGGTGAGGTCGTGGCTTGGTGATGGACTCTCTTTGGTGAGCAGAGGCTCACTCTTGCTGTGATTCAGCCTGAGGTAGTGGGCTGCCATCCAAGAGGAGATGCCAGCAAGGCGGACTGAGATGCAGGCCAAGATCTTATCATGGCTATAGGGGAAAGAGAAAATAAGTTGACTGCCATCTGTATAAAGAAAAGAGAAGCGGTGTGAGGACCGAGTCCTGTGGGACACCAGTGGACAACCTTCGTGGGGCAGACTGGGATTCTTGCCATGCCACCTGGTACTTCTGGTCATTGAGGTAGCCATTGCCAGGCTACGCCCGATATCCCAAAGTTGGAGAGAGTAGGATGAGGAGGATCTAATGTTTGATCGCATCGAAGGCTGCAGAAAGGTCAAAGATGATTCAGGGCTTAATCCAGATTGCCTGATCTTGCTGCATGAAGTTCTTCTGGAGACGGATTGTAGTATAGTTTCAGTAAAGTGCGCAGAGTTGAACCTGGACAAGTGAGGGTTCTGATGCCCGTTTTCAGAGAGAAGGATGCTGAATTGGACTATGGAAAGGAAGGAGAGAAGAGATACCCGTCTGTAGTTGTTGATATCTGAGCAGTCCAGTGTAGGTTCCTTCAGAGCTGATGTGACCACTGCAGACTCGAAGGACGATGAGACATGGCCTGTCATTAAGGAGGCATTCATAACATAACTGATGTGTGAGGTTAGACCCGAAGATATCATATGCAGCACTTGAATGGGGTCGAGTGGTGACATGGTGGGATTGGTGGACACCAGGAGCAGTGACACTTCTCAGAGAGAGAGAGAGAACGGTGAGAGGCCAAGAAACTAGGCGGCATGAGCTGGTCTCTGGCTGGCCGGCAGCTTGTTGATTGGAGGGAAGGATCTTCTAATATCATCAATCTTCTCAGCAAAGAACTTGCTAAAGTCTTCTGGTGAGAGAGCTGAAAAACCAGGGAGAGATGGAGATTTAAGAAAAGATGAAAAGGTGGCAAAGCGAGGGTTGGATACTGATTCTCCAAACTTGGTTCTGTACAAGTAGTTAGATCAGTGGCAAATTTGCCAGTCAAGAATATTGCCTGCTTTGCTAGTAGGAGGAGTTTCGCCGAGAGGCAGGCCGAAAGATGACAAAAGCATCGCAAACCCGCAGGTCTACAAGTTGTCATCTGGAAGATGCGCTCTGCGTCTCGGCTGTAGTCCGGGAAGGGAAAAGTGGGGCGGACGAAATGAATGATTTTGAAAGTTGAGAGGACACGTCATCCCCTGCTATAATGATTCCAGCGCTCATGAAGTCCTTAAAATGAAGTTTCCTAGAGGGCCAGGTGGGCAGTAAAGAACAATAATTATGGAGCTTAGTCGGATATGTTACAGTAACAGAACAGAATTCAAAGAATGAGATGTTAAACTGGGAAAGATCTACGTGAGAGAAACAAACTGGTAGCATATTGCAATATTTAAAAAAATAAAAGATTTTTTCAATGAAATTAATTTACATGTTCAATGCATTTCATTTTTGTATTTTCATATAAATGTAAATTTACACCTTCACAATCACAACTTTTTTAAAGTACTTATTTGAAACGACACGCGTTTTCTTAATAACCATTCTGAAAGTTGTGGTGTTTGCAAATCTGCTGCAGATGTGCTGGCGTCTGATACTAAAACACCGCGAGCGGCGGGTCCGTTTCATCTCAGAATCAAAACAACACACGCGCCGCTGACGTGACGGCCGCGGTCCTGGGCGCGTGGGGCAGGAGAAGAGAGGGGAGAGAGAGAGAGAGAGAGAGAGAGAGAGAGAGAGAGAGAGAGAGAGAGAGAGGGAGAAAAGTGAGCGGTTCTGCAGAACGCAATTAAATGAGTCACCGCGCGACCCCCTACATCCCCCCCCTCCCCAACACACACACTTACCGGAACACACCACCTTTACTGGACACACACACACACCCTTTACCGCGCGAGGAAGTGTGTACAGGAAACAGAACAATAATACTACAGATATTATACATGCATAGGATTTAACTATAAAAATAAAAACAATATATAAAAAAAATAAAGGAACAAATAAACACCAGCAGTGTGGAGAACCTAAATCACCTGAATGTAAACACACTGCACAAACTTTTCCACAATTTTACACAATTTCGCGCTGTTTAGGCCTGTTGTTGTTGATGTTGTAATTGTTGTTGTTGTTTATTTTGTTATTGTTGTAATTGTTGTTGTTGTTGTTTGGAGACCAGCAGTCAGAGAGATCAGAGGAAAGTAATCCAGTATCAGTTGTTTTATTTCTTCGTGATGTATTTAATGAGTCCGCCTGTGTGTTTCACAACCGGACAGCAGGGGGCTCCGCGGACCCCAGTTTACTCTCTCCAAGCAGCGCGAGATAGGGTGAGAACACGTGTGTGTGTGAGTATATGTGTATTTGTGTGTGTGTGAGAGAGAGGGGGGGGGATTTAAAAAACTCAGAAGCCTGGGAGCGATTCCGAAAATGCTAGAAACGGAACAGCGCGCGGCCGAAGAGGACAGAGAGAGAGAAAGCAGAGAGAGGGAGGAAGAGACACGGAAAGAGAAAGAGGGGAGGAGCAGAGTTTAACACTGGTTTGGGAAACAGAGAGAGAGAGAGAGAAAGGGGCTGTAGAGGAGGAGAAAGAGTGAGAGAAAGAAAAAAGCGTGAGAGACTGACAGAGGTGGAGGGAGGGAGATAGGCAGGAGAAAAGGAGAGGGAGTGAAAGCAGAGAGAGAAACTGACAGTGGTGGAGGGAGGCAGGAGAGAGAGAGAGAGAGACGGACCGAGGTAGAGGGAGGGAGAGAGTTCAAGCAGAGAGAGAGAGAGATAGAGAGAGAAGGAGAAAGAGTGAAAGCAGAGAGGGAGAGAGATACAGAGAGCGTGCAGTTCCGATCAGCGTAAAGTCTGTGCTGTTGTCCGGATGGAGCTCTCTGCGCTGGGTGAGCAAGTGTTCGCCGTGGAGTCCATCACCAAGAAGAGAGTTCGGAAGGTAGGAATAACAAACAAACAAGCGAGGGCGAAAACGTAAACACTCGTGTGTTGACGCGTGCAGTTTGTACGGCGCTCTGAGAGGTGACCCTGCGCAACTTTACTACTGTTGTTTTCCACTTTTGTTTTTTTTTTTTTTGTTTTTGCAAATTGATAAATAAATAAAGCACGTGCACGCCGAAAGGGCCATTTTCATTGCGCGTTAAGTTAAAGTACGTGTGCGTCAAATTTGGGATGCGCCTGTTGTAGTGCGCGTGTCATCAATGTCGGTGCGCGCGCGTGTAAATACATATATAGGCTATAATGTGCGTGCGCAAGTGCAGTGCAGTGCGTGCTCGCGTGCGTGCGTGTGTGCGTGTAGGTCGAACTCGCTTGCCTGCTCGTGCGCGCGCTCGGCTCAGCACGAGGGTGCTACGCAGTTTTTATTTACACGCGGGTCAAGGCCCAGCTGCGCTGAGGGCGCACGCTGCGATTCGAACCTGACGCGAAAAACAACAGCAGTAACAATAATAATAATAAACATTTTATTCCGCTGTGATGACCCTTACACTCCAGTGTGCGTGTGTTGTCGCTGCTGTTGTTGATGACTAACGGCGCGAGCTGCATGTGCGCTCGTGCAGCAGCAGTGAAAGGGGCGGGCCCCGTTGCGCAATCGCGGCTTGTTTACGCCGTTGCCATGTCCCCGCCTCCTCGACACCCCACGAAACGTTCTAGAATCTCCTGTTTGATTCGAACATTCGCGAGCGCGCGCACTCACACACCCCCCTGCATCGCGCCTCGGATTGGAATGGGGTGACGTCACCGGCTCTCGAGTAGCGTCCGTTCGGGATCGCGCGGTTTCGGGACTTAAAGGGACCCGGGCTCTCTTTCCAGAGTGACGCTGTTTCATCTCGTTTGTTCACGCCTTCTTTCTTTATGTTTAGTTGTCAAGCCCTTGCTTTTACCTATTCTCTCCACAGCCTGATCTTTCTGCTTTTCTCTTTCTTCATTTTTCTTTCCCTCCTCTCCCCCTGCTCCCCTCTGGCTCAGGTACTGATGTCCAGAGCCCAAAGTTGGCTCTGTTTGTTCCATGCTGCTGTAAAAGGCTGTGTGTGTGTGTGTGTGTTGGGGGTGTTACAGCAGGACGGTAATGATGACACTGACAGTATTTCTCTTCATCAGGGGAATGTGGAATACCTACTGAAGTGGCAAGGATGGCCCCCCAAGTAAGTAGAAGAAATGTTATTCGCCCCAAATTAGCCCAAACACACAGTTTTCCACTGACACCAGCCGAGACATCTTTGGAGTCCAATTTGATCTGCTGGAGCTATGTATCTAACACAAGAAGTCAGCAGTCACCCAAACATTTTCTGTAAACAGGCCCTCAAAACTTCTCTAGATCCTCAGACATCATCTGGATCTTCATTAAGGTGGATCAGACTTGTGGACATGGTTAAGGACACTGTATGACTTACTGTGAGTCGTAAAAATTAGTGCTAGAGGCAGGCGTTCCAGATGACACCAGGACTCCTGAGTCCGAAATCATGTATATAAAAAAACTTTCACAAGTCATATTTAATGACCACCACCGCATATATTACATTCAGTACCTAGTCATTTTGCATTAAAATACACAAGATGTGTAGAAGTCTGTACTCTGTTAAGTAGGTTATTCCTTTTAAAACTGTTTAGTTTAGTCCAGGCAGACCCTCAGACATTAGAACCTGGACTCACTGGTTAAAGCCACCAAATCCAGCGCTGCCATCGAGTTTTTCTTTAAGGTTAAAGGAACAGTTCAGCAAAAAAAACAGTTTTCCCATTGACCCCAGATGTGCGTGCAAATTTTGCTTCTTTAGTTTAGAACTGGATCTACAAGGCTAATGTTTCTAACACTAGAAGTCAATAGTCACCCAAATCTTTTACAGTAAAAAACATCCTGAAAACCTCTGTGGGCCCTCAAACCTCACCCATATCTTCATGAAGGTGGATGAGACTTGTAGACGTTTAGGGTTAGGACACAGTATTACATATTGTGAGCTCCAAACAAAACATACTCCTTTAATAAAGTGAGCTCTGGTGGTTTCATTGATTGGACCCCTACCCTGATGTGTAATTTTATTAACAGCTACTCACTCCTAAGTTTATAACTATATATATACAGTACTGTGCAAAAGCTGTGACCCCCCCCCCTTAATTACTTCATATTTTGCTTTCAAAGATCCACTTTCTTGTATTTTTAATGTACAGTTCTTCTTCCTGAAGGACTTTCAAAGACTCATTTACACTCCAATCCCTGAACCTGACCAGTTTCAGAGGAATATTTTTTGTTTGTGTAGCCACACAGGGACCAATATGTGGATCATTCAAGCAGAACACAGCACATCTAAGATAGGTCATTTGACAGGGGGTGTTCTAAATTGTGTACATGGCTGTACTGCTACCCTGACCAAATGATAATTCGAGACGTAAGGACACAGATAAGTGTGTCTGGATTTGATCTTTAGTGTTTTTCAGAATTTTCTACAGCCTGTTAGTCAAGTACTTCAGATTAGACTTTGCAGTCATATTCATTTGTAATATATCATCTTATATTGGCACAGACAGAACTGGTCATAGTTGCATAAACACACATATGTTTCTGACAGTGTTTGTGTGTGTGTGTTTGGCAGATACAGCACGTGGGAGCCAGAGGACAACATACTGGATCCTCGGCTCGTTCTTGCCTTTGAAGAGAAGTGAGCATCTCCCTGCTGGAGCAACTTCACTTATTCATTCATTCTTATTCATTTAGACTAGATCGGCATCATTATCCTGCACTTTCTCTCTTTCTTTCATTTCTTCTCTTCATTCTCATCCCTTTCTCCACTCTGGCAGAGAGGAGCGGGACAGGGCACAGGCCCACAGGAGGAAAGGCTTGAGGCCCCGGAGGCTCATCTTGCGGGTATGAAGAACTTTATCATTTCTGTCCTTGTTGTTGTGCAGTTCGAGACATGGTTGATGCACAGACTGTGTCAGGCGCTCTCGAGACCTTCATCAGGGTTTCGATTGTGATCCCCAGTGTCAGAAAATTCACTGGCTGTAGATGCTTAGGTGGTAGACCACTCTCAGCATAACACTGGCACAGGAAGTGTTTTTCTAATAAAGTGGCCAGTTAGTGGAAGCACAAGGTGGGTGTTTCTAATAAAGTGGCCAGTAAGGGGAAGCAAAAGGTTTTCCTAATAAAGTGGCCAGTAAGTGCAGTATAGGTTTTGCTAATACAGTGGCCCGTGAGTGGAAGCACAAGGTAGGTGTGTCTAAAAAAAAAAGTGGCCAGTTCGAATCCCTAGACTGCTAGTGGCACCTCTGAGGTACTCTAGTGCAAGGTGCCGTCCCCACACACGGCTCCACTGGTACTGTGTTCCTGGCTGACCGCTGCTTCACTTGGTGAATGGGTAAAATGCAGAGAAGAATTTTGTTCTGTTCACACTGTAGGCTGTTGTGTGTTCAAGTATGACAAATGGTCACGTCACTTCAGAAAGGGGAAGGTGTGTGTTTCCAATAAAGTGGCCAGTAAGGGGAAGCACAAGGGTGGTGTTTCTAATAAAGTGGCCCATGAGTGGAAGCACATTTCTGACAAAATGGACCGGCAGTGTACCTAGTGTGTAGAAACTCCTGGACCACTGGTGAGCCTGTTGCACTCGTATCAGCACCACAGACAAACACACACAGCCTTGTCAGTGCAGTGCTGAGGACATGAGAACAGTCCACCACCCAAACAGTATGTGATCACCAGCGGTCCTCTAATCTAAAACATTAATATGATGGATATAGAAGAAATGCTAATAACTATATATAAGCCATTTTTAATTAATTAATTAATTAATTAATTTGTGTATTTATTTATATTCACAAACAGAACATCTACGCCATGGAGCTGCGAAGCGCTCACAAAGTTCCAGAGAAGGCCACCCCCAGAATTCGCCTTTCACTCTCCCGGTCGATGGGGGCGGAGTTAGTCCGGAGAGGGCGTCGCTGCAGGCTGCGGGAAGGCGGGGTTTATCACCGAAGGCAGGAGAAGCGCAGGAGTAGGCAGTACTCCACCAAAACGCTGGACATCATCGAAAATCCACGGCAACGACCTCTGACCCAAAAGAAATACATTACGGAGGAGGAGGAGTGGGAGGACGAAGAGAAGGAGGAAAAAGAGCAGGAGAGGAAAAAAAAGAGAAAGACAGAAGATGACGACGAGGAGAACAGAACAGACACGCGTCAAGACATTCCAAGTGGTATGTGCAACATGGCATCGGCATGACAACGGTTGCTAAGATACCACACATGTAACATGCACTGGGGTCGGAGGGGCCGCGCTGAGTTGTCACGACTCAGAGTTAGCGATCTAAGCTAAATACAGATGGCTAACTTGGAGAGAAAAAAAAAAAACACACACACAAGCAAAGCATGAAAAAAAAAAAAAAAAACACCAATCGCTGTGGTTTCGAGCTCCAGGTTCAGTCCTTCTGCTGAGCAGCACTGTGACGAAGCCCTGAGAACAGAAACACTTATTCTGCCCGGAGATAGTCGGTGTGAAATGATTTGTCAGCAATCAGTTGGTTGATGATCTGATGTTGCATAACATTTCCAATCACAACAACAACAAAAAAGAAAATCAGGCAAGTTTTAGATGCTTTTGTTGGAGAGGCCCTTGACGTTGAGATGCTTTTGACAGTGACCATCAATTTCTGGCCTCCGCTCCGCACTCCTTGCTAAGTGTGAGCTTTTCCTTCAGAGTCAGAAACTTCAGCTTCTGTTCCATAGAGTAACCATGGAAGTACCATAGCCTAACTATAAAAAAAAAAAGGGCTCTAAAATTACCGTGAAAACACAATAGCATAACTGTAGAAATGGTTGCAGCATTGTCATGGAAGTTGAGTAACATAACTATGAAAGCAGAGCTCAGCTTTACCGTAAAATCTCTTTTTCTGCCTCTTTCTCGTAGCCCAAGAGATGAACAGAGACCACACATCCACCACAGAACCGGAAACTGTCGTCGTGGCCGGCCAGCACACTTTGTCATGTGACTGCAGTGACCAGGAGACTGAGCAGGTCCACACAGAGACCGGTCCAGTTCAGAGACTCACAGAGCAATCAGTGATCAGCACCATCACGGTCACAGAAACGCAGGAGCCAGTTACAGATGAGTCAGTAGTCGCTGCCTCTGCAGCCGTGTCGCAGGATGAGACTAAGACTGACAAAGCACCGAAGAGCAGTTCAGAGTCGAAGGAAAAGGGTTTGACCGACAGGGTCCAGAGGCGAACGTCAGTAATATGTGTGATTGACAGCTGCGTGCAGGGGCAGGTGAAGGAGACAGGTCAGACAGACAGGTTGGTGTCCAAACCAGGGAGGGAGACGGACGAGGACGAGGACGAGGTCACAGCCGAGTGCACGACTACTTTACAGCTGAGCGCCGAGGTCAGAACAGACCAGTCGAGGGAGACCGGCAGCAAGCAGCGTCCCGGGAAGGTGATCGTGACTGATGTGACGATCAACTCGCTGACGGTGACGTTTAAAGAAGCCGTGACCGCGGAGGGGTTCTTCAGCGGGTACGACCTGCAGGTCTGAGAGGCCAGGAGACAGCAGGGATCAGCATTACAGCTATTAAAGGGGTTCTTCACCTAACGCCGCTAACGTGGCTAAAACTGAAGAGGGAGGTTACTGGTAGAGACGTTTTTTTTCCTGCCCCCAGTAGTAAAACATTGTGCAATTCCTATCTGATATTTCTCTTTACATGCAAAGAAACACACTAAAACACCACAGCGTGACCAGAAATGAGTGTAGTGTTGCTATGGAAACGCCACAGCAGCACTGTGGAAAACAGTGTAGCGTTACCATGGAAACACATTGGCATAACTGTGGAAATGATTGTTACAGTAAGACGCCACAGCATAAACGTGAAAATGAGCATAGAGATACTATGGAAACACCTCGGCGTAATTGTGGAAATGAGTGTAGCGTTACCATGAAAACAGCATGCGTTACCATAGAACATGGCTAAAATTATCGGTGAAGAGGGAGGATACTGGTAGAGACAGCATGAGTCCAGTTTTCTTTTCTGACCCTGATACAGAAAGACTGAATATCTGCCAATCCTGACGCGATTTTTCTCCTTGCCTGCCAAGAAATGTACAAAACAAACTGATTTAAACGGCGATGGGCAAAAAGTATCGAATCAAGAACTCAGCGCTGAAATTGCCCGACAACAGAAACTTCATCCACATGCCTGCATGAAAACAGGCTTCCCACATAGTTGGGCTGCACTCCAAATTTTAATGGACCCGAAATCATGTCCACAAGTTTTATCCACCCTGATGAAGATCTGGATGAGGTTTGAGGGTCCAGAGATGTTTTTGGTGAGTTTACAGAAAAGATTTAGGTGTTCCTTAAATGTAAGCTATTTAAAAGTAAGCTATGAGTATCTAAATGTAGGCCACTCTCTCCAGCAGCCCACTGCTAGGTTTATGACAGATCAGTCCTTTCTTTTAGGATCAGACCCACGAATGCCCGACACCAGACTTAGTGCCACCTCTACTCATAGGCTCTTGCCAACTTTACCAGCGGTTTGTTAGCAATGCTAGCAGTTTTCGGTGAAGCGTTCCTTTTATGCAATCACGACCAGTCGATCGGTTCGTCAACGTAGTGAAGCCTTTCGATATTCATCTGTTATGTTCATGCCTAGAGGGTTTTTTGTTCATTTTTAGCTCTTCGTTTTAGTGAGAGTGAATAGTCGGTGAACGATTTCTGTTCTGTGTTGCCGACAGTGAAGCCTTGAACGCACTGTGTCGTTCTAGTAAAAAAAACAAAAACAGAAAAAACAGCTACAGCGTTTCCGTAGACGACGTCGCTGCTCTGTATAGTCCTGCACCTGTCCGGGTGGGCGTGGGGGAGGAGAGATGGCTCACCTGGCTCGGGTTTTTGTCCTGCCTGCGCCCCTCACCGTGCCTCGAGGCCTTTCTGCATTTTTAAAGAGACGCTATCGGTTTACATTACGAAACACTGCTGCAGACGGCATGCTTAAGTTTAGGCCCTGTTTGCATAAGGAACCCATGCGCTTTCAGTGTATTTATAGCATGTAACGAGCTGAACTTAACTTATGCGGTCGGTCATGTGGTGGTACATCAAAAAAAAAAAAAAAAATACAAAAAAGCCTCTGTCAACTTGTTGTAGTTCATCTATAGCAAGGTTACATTTTTATTTGTATTTACAATAAATAAAATGACAAATGTTAAGTGTCAAGAGTTCGTATGTTATTCACTGTGGTGTCATCAGTGGTTTAAACCTGCAGATTTTTAAATTATCACACCATCTCGATTAGCAATTTTGATACTGAATGGCCCTTGCTGCACCTACTACACTTCTACCAGTGTTGTTCCTTTCAGGACCTCAAGGGCTCCTAAACAGAAGAAGTAAAAGGGCAAGTCCACTGATATTTCAGTTAACCCAAAATTCTGTTTTCTTTACAGTGGAGGTGAATGGAACCAGATGTCTCCAACACAGAAACAGCTGTTTTATTCACTGTGGACCCCCAGTGAAGCTCCACGTGTCTGAGTGTTTACATGGATGTTGATGACGGGGAAAAAGAAACGAATTTGGACTAAATTAGTTTGCCTTGGGGACTATTTTGCCTCACCACACCCTGCATGTATCCGTCCAACATGAACGGGTTTCGTTTAGGTGGATTGTAAGCTTCTCAACACTGGAAAAACAACATCTTAGGTATCAGATGCAACGATAACCATTTCATAGAATAACTTTCTGTGAGGGAGCTTTTAGAGGCAGATGTTTGGTTCCATTCACCTCCACTGTGGACAGTTCTAACTTGGTGAGTTTCTCTAGAATGGAGCGTTTCATGCAAAAATGAAGCTAAAACAGCCTTTTGGAAGCATTAAACTCTTCAGACATCTGATCACCACTTCTATGAAAAAAAGTGAGTTTCCCCTCCAAGATGACGGAAAGAACTGAAAATTCGGTGGAATTACCCTTTAAAAACAAACATGAAACTTTTCCCATGTATTTCTTCTTCCTTATTCAAGTGTCTCTTCCATCTAATCTTTTTCCTCAGAAAAACATAAGTATGTAATAAGAAAATGAAGAGTGTTTCTCTTTGGACAGTACTGAAAATACATTTATAGCCACTTCAGTACATCAACAATTCCACCTTAACTCTGTTGGCGACTGAGCAACAAACTAAACCTGCATTTGAGCTTCTTGCCATCTAAAAAATGTACAGTAATTTAAGTTAAAACACCATTAGCATAACACTGATTCTTTAAACATAAACCTAAATTTGAAACATATAATAGTAACAGAGATTTCCTCTTGTATTTTTGGTAAACAATAAAAGCCTATGAACTACAGACTGACATCAGTAGAAAATAAACAAACTAAAAATTGACATATTTTATCATCATTTTATTACAAAAAAAGTATGGAGTCCACAGTTTGTGTTTTCTTTGTACATTAAAAAATATTTAAATTAAACTCCCTAATTTCAGAGCAAAGACATTTTCTGAGGGTGGAGGCGAAGGCGAAGGAAACGGGCAGAGAGAAAGAGAGAGATAGAGAGAGATCAGTGGCATTTCTCTCGTCTTTCAGTTCGTTTGTTAAACTCAAATCTCATCTATTTATCTTAGCATGAACAGCAGCTAAACACACAAATGTCTACGAGGACACACCTCCAATACCCAGCATCAAGGAGTGTGTACACACACACCCGTACGCACTCACACACGAATACACTTGGGGGTCAGGGTGTATAAGGTGTGTGTGTGTGTGTGTGTGTGTGTGTGTGTGTGTGTGTGTGTGTGTGTGTGTGTGTGTGTGTGTGTGTG
>JBBPCX010000147.1:804055-814559 GCA_037974365.1 Hydrocynus forskahlii | reverse complement strand
CCCCAACCCACCCTTATTTTGATAGGCATTAACAAAAATAGAATCTATGAATTGTAGCAGTCTCCAGGAGCAAGAAAAAAATTGAATAAATAACAGAATGCAAAACCAAACTTGACAAAGAAGATATGCTTGATGTTTGGATAATTAATAACTTTAACAATAACAAAAACAATGGTAATCAATAACATTTGTAACACTCCACACAGTAAAACTAGTAACAGAGACTGGTTCATGGAGCAAAAATATATATATAGATAGATATATATATATATATATGTATGTATATATATATATAGAAAATAAAGCCCATTGCATTCAATGATTCGGTCTTTTAAATTTTAACAGTTTTAAAATCTTAAAAATATATTTTAAAAAAGGTAAATGCTCCCCTAGACCCAGTCCCAAAAATATTACCTGCGCTGTATTCTGAGTCTGAGAAATAATCCTCTCTCTGTACACAATTTGAGGGGGGAAAAAAAGCCATAATTTAGCATTCACCTCTTAAACTCATTTATGTGGATTAATTGCTGTATCTCCCATAGGAAGGTCAGAGTTCAATGTGTTCATACTGACAAAACATTAAATAATTCATCACTGCAATATATAAAAAAAAGGCTAACACTGTCTCTGGCAAGTTTCCGTGTGTTCCATAATTACATAATGTCTAACGGGTTCATATTCACCCCAAGATCCTGTCCACTAGGTGGCAACATGTCGCTCGCTCCTGTTGTGTGGAGTCCTGCCATGCCACTCAGCTGTGGCAGCATGGAGTTCTGATCTGTACCGAACCCGCCGGGGTCCATGGCATTCTGCTGCTGCTGTGGAGGTGGCGGTGGAGGAGGTGGGGCCATGCCAGGCAAATGTTGCTGGAGGTGGTTGGGGTGTGGTGACCCTGTCTGGGTCTGAGGGGAGATGTGGTGAGGCGATGGTTGGGGCTGGGGCTGCTGGGTGCGTGGGGACGGGCTGGAGTGCGGCGGCTGTGACTGTGGACGCGGTGATGGTTGAGGTGAGCGCACCTGGTTGCTGAGGGAGGTGGAGAGTTGCTGCTGGCCCTGAAGGTGTGGCGACTGGGACATCTGCTGCTGCGGGCTCATAGGATTGTTCTGTTGTGCAGGCGAAGCTCCTCCCAGGTGCTGCTGCTGCTGCTGGAGCAGTCGCTGGTGCAAGGCTTGTTGCAACAGTGCAGGAGACGAGGATGGCTGAGGCCCTCCCTGTGTGGGCTGAGCCTGTGGACCTCCTGGACCAGGGCCTCCGTCAGGCCCTTGAAGCCCTGCATTCTGCTGCTGTTGCATCTGCAAGTGGTGTTGGTGTTGCAGTCTCTGCTGCAAAGCCACTGCAGCCTGCTGCTGTGCTGGGTTACCTGGGTAACCCTGTTGCTGGGGCTGCTGCTGCCCAGGCTGCACACCCGGTGGTGCCTGGCCCCCTGGAGGAACCTGCATGTTGCCTTGCTGACCCATGTAGCCTTGCTGCTGTTGGAATGCAGCATGGTTGCCCATCTGCTGTTGCTGCTGCTGCTGGAGCTGGAGTTGCTGTCTCCTCATTAACAGCTCTCTGAATTGCGGGTTCATATTGGCCATATTGGGAGGTGCCTGCCCTGGCATTCCTTGTTGTTGCATTGTAACTTGCTGTTGCTGTAGTAGAGGCCTCTGCTGCTGTTGCATTTGCTGCTGTTGCTGCATTTGCTGCTGCTGTTGCTGCTGTTGTAGCTGAGCAAGTTGAGCCTGCATGTTCATACCCTGTCCCATATGCATGCCTGGCTGAGGCCCACTTGCATTGACTACTACTGGCTGTCCACCCATGGCCCCTGGTACTCCCTGAGGCCCTGCTGGGCCTCCAGTCCCGCCTTTATACTTGTGAACTCGCTGTTTAATAAACGCATTCATCAGCTGTGGGTTGGAGCGCAGGATGCTAAGGACCTGCTGCTGCTGCTGTGGTGAGAATGGCGACTGAAGGGTTCGCAGGAGGTCCTGAAAGGCTGCCTGAGGGAGACTTCCACCAGCAGCTCCACCTGCAGCACCACCCTGCAGACCTGCCTGCACCATATTCAAGGCATTACGATTTGGCATTTGCTGCTGCTGCGACTGCTGCATTGCAACCATCCCAGGCTGGCCTATGATTGGGGGTCTTTGTTGAGGCGGCATGCCCTGTCCTGTCCACTGCTGCTGAGGAGGCTGAAGCTGCGCATTTGGCCTTTGTTGCATCTGCACCTGAGGAGGAAGCGGGCCCTGCACATTAGCTTGCGGCGCAGGCTGCTGCTGCATAGGACCTGCTCCTACCATCATTCCCTGAAGTCCCTGCTGCTGCTGCTGTTGCTCCATCTGAGCTCTAGCAACAGAAGCCTGAGCCTGGGAAGGCAGCGCTGGTCCACCTACCATGCCAACCCCAGGATGGGCCATTCCCATTTGCCCCTGCGGTTGCTGGTGGTGGGGGTGTGGTGGAATCATGCTAGCCTGGGTGGCTTGTCTCTGGAGTAGTTGCACTTTTGCCATTTTTCTTTGGGCGTCTGCCACTTGCTGGATCTTCATTGCAATTTCTACAGCTGCCGGAGGAGGACCCGATGGTTGCTGCTGTTGCTGTGTCTGTTGGGGTAAAGGAGTGGCTCCTGGGTTGTTAGGCGGTTGTGGAGGAGTTGCAGGACCCAGACCAGGTTTGCCTTGGGACTGTGAGTGAGGTGAAGACCCTGGAGGACGAGGAGTGTACTGAGGCAAGTTGTTGGGATGTGGCGACTGTCCTGCCTGTTGCTGGGAAACCATCTGAGGCTGTGGGGAGGTCATCATTCCTGGAGCACCAGGCATTTGCTGAAATGGTTGATGGACAGGATGCTGTGGAGGCATGTTACTGGGCTGCTGCTGCTGCGAGTTTGCGCCAGGAATAGCCCCTATTCCAGGTGGGGGTAAGGGTGTAAGACTTTGTTGCGTGGGAGTCTGAGGCGTGGCAGGCTGGGTACCCATAGATGTTGGTGTGCTACGACCTGTAGCACCATTACTGCCTGGTGATGGAAGACCTCCCGGTGGGCCACCTCCACAAGGAGGCTGGCCAGCCCTCTGCATGGTGGCCATACGTCTACGCAACATCTGCGCTTGCTGCAGCCTGTGCTGCAACTGCTGCTGACGGAGCTTGTGCTTTATGTTGAGGCAGAAGGGTACAGGGCACTTGTTCTCCTGGCAGTGCTTGGCATGGTAGCAACACAGTGCAATGAGCTGTTTGCAAATAGGACAGCCACCATTTGTCTTGCGTTTGCAACCCTTTGTGTGCTGCACCACCCGTTTCATCTTCTGGCAGGACGGCAGGGAGCAGTTGGCATTGCGACACTGGCAAGCATGTACTAGGGACTGGATGCAGCGCTGGATGCTGAGACGACGAGAGTCGCCAGGGTTCTGGGTGGCTGCTGCTGCCTGGTTGCTGCTTTC
Source organism: Hydrocynus forskahlii (assembly GCA_037974365.1). Classification (NCBI taxonomy): domain Eukaryota; kingdom Metazoa; phylum Chordata; class Actinopteri; order Characiformes; family Alestidae; genus Hydrocynus; species Hydrocynus forskahlii. The sequence goes on along the minus strand of JBBPCX010000147.1, from coordinate 811,149 downwards.
ATCATCCAAACCCAAACCAAGTTTCTCCATCTTGTGCTCATGACTCTTAGTGTTGTAGCAGGTGATGCAGAGGTCATAGTCCTGCGAAGATTAAAAAAAATCTCCTTTAGCATTCCCTGAATCGTTCCTCTTTTTCCCCTTCCCCCTTGAAAAATTATTTTGTTCACCTAATCTGCTTGCATAACCTCCCAAAAGCTTTCTACAAAATCACTACGAAGACAAAATGTAACAGGCCTTTGAGCAAGTAAAATAACCCATGTAGGACAGCTCGTAAGCCAGGTCTGATTTCAACCCCAGTTGTGAATGAGGTTTATACAGTGCCCACAAATTTTGCACACAATATGTGCTCACCTCACAGACGGTGCAGTGGAAGCGTGTCTCCACGTGGTGTTTGCACTCATTACAGGTGTAGACAAAGCGATCCTGGCTCTGGTTGTGAAGTTCCACCAGCATACACATAGAGCTCCACTTAGCTCTTCGCAGAGAGCTGAATTCCAAGTGCTTGTCACGAGCTAGTGTCAAGAAGGCATCGCGGCCGTCCATCAGGTCACAGGCCATCAAGGGATCTGGATCCACAATAGGAGGTAGGGAGTTGGCAGACGGGCCGGCAATGAGACGGATGACGAAAAAGACCTGCGGTAGAGGTGGTAGGACAGAATAACTTAAGTTCACTGGCAATGTGGGCATGATTAAGAGACGAACTATGGAAAGGCTGACATTTTCTTAATCACTGATTATGTCATGAAAACCATTTTACTCTCTTTGAGGAGGGAAAGTCATACTTAGTGTGACTTATAAATGAAAACAATTAGAAATTAAAGGAGAAACTTTCTTGGTAGTACATTGGTTCCAAATGAGTGACCGTGTGACAAGCTTGGTGGATTTGTATGTAGTTCACCTCTTTGTGTTTTTCCATGGTGGCATACAGTTTCTGAGACAGGTCGTTTGAGACGTTGGGCATTCCTGGTTTCTTCTTGTTGGCTCGACTTAAGCTGCTCTTGTTCTTGCTCGTCTTCTTGTTGTTCTTTTTCTTGGCATTTTTGCTGTCGCCTGTAGTGGCCTAAGGAGTCACAGACATTATAAAGCATTCTCAGTACAACTGCAATACACACAGATTAAAATCATGCCATATCAAATTTCTCACATTCCAACAAAGGCTTGAGGTTCGTTGATCCACTGGCAATTTACCAGGTGAGGTTAAATACTTTGACAAGACCAGATCAGGCATACTGAACAAGTAAATCTGCAAAACAAGTGTGGCTCCTAAGGAAACACTTACATCAATACTTTCACTGGAGGTACTGTTCTCCTCCCTCTTCCTCTCTTCTTCTTCTTGCTCCAGCTCCTTGATGCTCTCCTCCAGGACATTAGGCCAGAAATCACCCTCAAAATAAGGCAGTTCCTTTGCACTAGTCAAACGATCTTCGGTCGCTTGCTTGAAAATGTCCTAGGAGAGTAAAGGCAAAGAAAATGGGACAGGGGTTAAAACAAAATGTGGAGCAGAGTTTTACATAAACATAGCAAGGAAGGGTAAAAAAAAAAATTGCATGAACAGCTATACAGAACAAGGAGAAGCTCTAAGGTAGAAAAATGGGGCAAATGTTCAGCAGAGACTTTGGACAGCATCCTTTATAACTCTGTGAAACACTACAGCAGTGAATATACCTTGTAGTCATGCACAATTCTCTCAGCCACAGCCTTGTCCAGCATCTTCTTGTACCACTCCTGTAGGCGTTTAGGTTTGGGGATCTTCTGCTCCGGGGGGTGACAGTGAAAAATGTAATCATCACCTTCACTGGGTGGGCATGCCCAGATATGTCCAGTGGTGAACCCCAGTTTCTTAACATACTCCATGTAACCTATGAGGATTTCATGATAAACGCCTGTCCTCAGTTGACGTGGCTGGAAAAAGTGCACACTGTCCAGGTAGGATATATATACACGCCTGCATGAACAGCAAACAGAGAGAAAGATACAGGGTCATAAGTGAATGATATTACTGAGCACATTAAAATATTTAGTCTTAATTAGCAGAAAACTGCATCAAATGCATAAACCTGCAACATAACCAGTCCTGCCATTTAAAAAACAGGAGCATGTTAAGCATTCACTGTCTGTTGCACTACTCACACGGGATTCGATTAATATGGGGAGATGACACAACTATTATTAGGAGTGTTTCTCTGTAATTTTAAACTGCAGAAACAGTGCCAAGACTGTATTAATGAGGCACTCAAAGCAGCATTTATTTTCTACTCTGTTGCCCAAATTAAGCTGACCAGTAATGTCAACTATTGGATGTATGTTCCAACACAAACCACAATGTTAATGGCACATATTCAAGACATGTATTCTGACATCAGTGGTCAAAATGAACTTTAAAGTTAATGTTTGATCATGTTTCTACTTGTAAACAGCCAAAATATGGCATGGAACCTTTTTGGTTTGACAGCAGCAACTAAATCAAGTAGCCGCTCCCATTTCAATCATTTACATCAGGATTTCTTATCCAGACGTCCTGGTAAAACTACATTACCCACCTCCCCATGTAAAATTGATCCTCTCCCAACCAAAAGTGAGTGAATCAAGTAACCACAGAAACATGAAAGTGTGGATTTACCACTTCTATCCTTTCTCTCATTGGTGTAAAAAAACAAAAAAAAAAAACAAAAAAAAAAAACCACACACCTTACAAGGGAATCTGTATTCCTAAAATTGATGTTAAACCAAGCTCTACACCACAAGCACGAGAAGCCTAAACTGAGTGTAGGGACTGTACATGAGCGAGCGTTTGTGTGGGTGATTTTCCTTCACCTCTGGTTGGGTGGAGGGCAGTCGGAGCCATATTCCTGCACATGCATTCCGAAAAAGCACACATCTGCTCCGTCAATGTCCTCAAACGCAAACAGAGCTTTTGTTCGGTATGGGAATGACTCCGCCATCTCACCGCTGTCCACAAACCTGTGGGCATATTAAAAGGATCAGCAATGCTGCTTCTTACATCAGTAGATGGATTTTTTACATCAAAACTGCAGTTTAAAGAGCGTAACTTTTAAACTGTAGTTCTAAATACATCCCACACTATTCAGAGTGGTCTTAAGTTTGAAGTGGTGAAAATATAATCTAATTAAGTAAAGCTTGTAAAATGCATCTAGTATAAAAGAACAGATGTGTAAGTCTTCTTGAGGGGAAAAATGTCCTAAATCTTAATTTATACAAAATACTTGTAATTAAATTGAAATATTTGTCATAAAATCACAATTACATATGTTCAGCCCACGAAGAAAGTAAAAACATGTTGTGCACACTATTATCATGTTGTGGAGATCAACGCAGTTCTAGAGAAAATTGTATAGATTTTTAAAATAAAGAACACAAAAAATATAAACATTCCTTACCATCATCCACTATGTTCACTTGGTCAACCAGTTTTAGTTAATGATAGTTAAAAGCTCTAATTTGTACAGCAACAAATGATAAGCTGTTAAACCAAAACATCACAATGCAGATCCCCACCTGGACTTCATGCCTGGCTTCACCTCGACCATCTTGTCGGAGACGTGCACCACCCGAATAGTGACCTCACCAGCTTCTGGATGGTTCTGCCGCTTCAGGAACTCATTGACTCGCGTCTCCAAGAAGTTGCCTAGTTTTGTTTGAGGAAGCCCTGAGAAGTTATAGAACAAGAGATAAAGGGAAGAAGAAAAAGATGTTTGCTGTTTGTATTGCGATAGTTATCGTGGAACCATCACAGTAGCCGTTTATCTTTTCTAAAACTTCAAACTATTCAAGATACTTTCCACAAATCACAGTGATGGGCACCAGTAACAGTATTTATTCAGTTTGATTATGAAAGTGAGCCTGAATAAGAGACATTAGTATGGTGAGGGCCATACTAATGATACCTTCGAATCAGATGCTGGAGGAAAGAAAATAAATTTGAACAAATCTAGCACGTAACTGAGCCTGAATTAACACATAAATACCATAAATGGCAACATAATTCCAGATAAAGTAGGTCATAATTTAGAATTTTATGTGTTTTATTGCCATTCACTCCTGTAAGAGAACAGCTTGTTTTCTGGGCTTTTGCACGGCAGTTCATTTTAACCCTGTTAAGATAATGCTATTCTTTGCTAGCCTGGCAAAAGAGCTTTGCCTGTTATGTTACATTTAAAGTAATATTCTTTCCTTTATTTTGGATGTTACAGTTTGAAGAGTGTCAGTAGAGACACCGGTCTCCGAATATTACACTGTCCGCTAGGTCCCCTTTAACATTCTACTTAATAACAAGTAGCTACATATTAAATTCAATCCATTACAATTACCTTTAAATATTCCAATTTGAACACTGTTGCACTGTATGTAAAAAACAGGTTTTGTATGTCTTTGTGCAGGACAGTTTCTGGACACCGTAACATTGTACAAAGTAAATCTTCAGTAGTGTTCAAAATTCTTGAGCCACCCATCATTTCTTTATATTTTGCTTTGAATCATCAAAAAACTATTTGTTGCCTGTCAAACTGTTTTATCTTTCACATATATAGATTAAATGAATGAAACCGAAACATGTTTTACAGACAGGCTGGAAAGTGCCTAAAGATAGAAGGTGCCTAGATAAAGATGTTCCAAATACTGTGCATTCAGCACCACCAGTATACTGATGACCGACCTGATCATCTGGAATTATCTGTACCTGTTTCTTCACTGGTTCAGGCCATAAGTTAGATGCACTTTGTTCTGCTTGAACGTTTCATATGCAGGTCCCTTTGTGGCTTAAAAAACAAAAACATTCCTCAAACTGGTCAGGTTCAGGGTCCTTCAGGAAGCCTGGAGAACTGTTCCTCAAGACTACATTAAATATACAAGAAAGTCAGGCTCTTTGGAAGCAAAATATGAAGACTTGAGAGGTGGATCAAGATATTTGCACAGTACTGTACATGAGGAACGACACTTTGAACCTTCCTTTTTGCTAAAGTTCTCCATTAAGTGCAGGGAGAAGAAACAGACAAAAGTCTGCTTACTTTTAGCTGCATATTTGTTCTCCTTCCTTGTCTTGTTGGATTTCTTCAGGCAGCCACTGCACACGAACCTGAGGAAGAATAGGGACATAAGTTTTGGGGGGTGGGCGGAGCACTGCCATCATCGCAAGCTGAGTTTTATTGGTGATCAGTCACTGCTTGAAAATCTGGTGCCTCAGAAAGTAAGTCGAGGCATATGAGAAGCAGCTCACCCTGCCGGCCAAATCGTCTCGTTGTGCAGGACGCAGATTTGATGCATCTTCCGACCGCAGTCGGTACATTCCACAAATCTGCCGGACAGAACAGGAAAACGAGGGTCAGATGCAAAAAAAGACTGAATTTATAACTGAAAACAAAATAAAACTCGAAATTCTATTAAAATAACAAAAAACTATGATCCTGATTAGGCACATTAGACACAGTGATAGTGCTGTAAAGATTTTTAAACAAGTCGCTTTTAATTTAGGTGAAATATATTAAATTCAGTGATGAACAGTAACTGTGTATTAAATATTTCTTTAAAAAAACTGCCATAACTTTTGTGCAGGTCACATTTAGTTAGTGTCCAGTTTGTTAAATTCTGTGAATAAACAGTGGCTGTATACTAAATATTTTCATATTAAATTGTGTATTAACTCATTGACACCTAGAAAATAAATCTGGTAAAGCGATGAGGCTATTTATGATCAGGTTGTGAGTAATATGCGAAACACACGAACGTACAGCTCGGGGTCGAGTGTGTCATTCCTCTTCTTCTGAAACTGGTCTTTGTTGATGGATCTGTGAACAAAAAAGGAACAGAGAGGGGTTAAATAGTCAAATAAATCTGATAAATTGTGTTCTGAAAAATTTTGTTCAGTCTGTTCCTGTTCTGACTCTTTACACACTACAATTACTGCATTCTCAGAGGCTCTCTTTAAAACAACTGGAGAAATAACCAAATAATCGTTTGATGTTTCCCCTTATTGTTATTAATGATTGTTATTTACCTCATCATCATTACTTCCTATTCTAATTACTTCCTTTATTGCTGCCTTTTGTTCGTTCTGCCAGTTTTAGGACAAGGAGCAAAGTCTATTTGTCTCAAAATTATAAGCAAATCAGACCACTAACTGAATTACAACCTATTATTCTGAAGAGATATCATCAATAAAAAATAGCCGTATGTGATTGAGAAAACATGCACAGCTTTTCAAAAATGTAAAAATATTAGGCAGAAATTGGTGAAAAAGGAAATCCTTTCAAAAATACAAACTTAAAAGATAACATGACAAAACTTAAATAGGTCCGCCTTGTAGGAAAACTTGCATATCGTGCATCATCATACAAACTAATCATTGTCGGCTAATTAATATAGTTTATTTTCATTTTTTAAATTGAGCAATTTAGTTTTATAGAATAATAGTGCCAGCCCTGAAATGAAAAGATACATTGATTGACACAGATACACTGACATTGATAAAGACGGAAAATATATAGACAGATATACTGATATCTACATATATAATATATAAATATACACAAACATAGATACATGGACAGACAGGCAGATTGATTATAATCTATAGATACATAGATAGAAATGCATATAGATATAGACAGACATAGGGATACAGACAGATACAAATAAATAGACAGATACAGACAGATAGAGATGCGTCACTTACGTTTGCGGCTGTGTCGGGTCATCGCCCAGGGAAACGTTCTCCCCCTGGATTTCGTTGAAACACTTCTCACAGAAGTGGTACCTGTTAGCAAGAAGCCCATATTTGGGTGAACTACACCGTTCGCCAAGAGCACAGCCAATCACAGAGAAGGCACGCGGAGGGAGTCACCAATCGGGGCAGGGCAGGCCGGGGGAGGCAGCGCGCAGGGTCGTCGCCGGAAGCAGCCAATCATGAAGCAGGGATTTTGTGTGGGCAGATTGATTTGATTGGTTGCGTGTAAATTTCGGAGAAGGATGATTGGTCGCACCAAAGCAGGCCAATGCAGACATCACAAGCGTCAAAGAAGGAGGGAGGGAAAAGGGGAGGGGGGAAGGGGGGGAGGTAGAATGAACCATTTAAAAAAGTG
>JBBPCX010000147.1:767216-785358 GCA_037974365.1 Hydrocynus forskahlii | reverse complement strand
CCCCCCCCCCCCCCCCCCCCCCCCCCCCCCCCTCCTTCTCTAAACCTACTCACCCTGCTGTTGGCAGACTCGTACATGTCTCCCTCTACTTTTCGAGCATAGGCCACCAGGTTCTCCATCCTTCGGTCCTTCAGAGCTGCAGGGTCAGGTGTGGGGAAGATGGCCTGCACACTGTTCACAAGCACACATGGAAAAACAGACATTTTTCAATTTCTTTCATTCAAAGCTGCCCGCAACTTCAAACAAAAAATAAAAGACCTAGTATGTCTCCTCCCTGTATGTGACCAAAGGGTCAGCAGCATCTGTGACGCTCGTCCTGGTCATGTGATATGGTACATCAAAAATGTAGCCCACATGCTAGCAAAAATGAGTAATAAACAAACGCTCTTTGTATTTGTATACCAGTCCATGAAAATATTGTTTTACATGAAACTGGTCCAGGGTGCAAAAAGGGTTGGGGGCCGCTGTTTTAGAGGAATGGAGGTTTGCTTGCTGAGTCCTTGTCTTTTTGATGTGGCTGCATGGGAGTGTGTGTGTGTGTGTGTGTTACTCACAGCTTGTGAACGAGGTGATTGCGGAGGTCCTGTGTGATGTCTTCATGCCAGCTTTTCCTCACCCCTGCTGTGGAAGGGGGTGTGGCCACAGGGACAGAACCCATAGCCCCCACCCCTGCCCCCTCATTTATAAGACTAAGAGAGAGAGAGAAAGAGAGAGAGAGAGAGAAGCTTGTGAGAAATGAGTTTGTCAATAATAATCAACCATTTATGGACATGCTCCCACACATAAAAGATGAAAAATCTCCCATAATAAAGTAGCAATAATGGTATTATGCAATCAGTTAAGAACCAGTTAAGTCAGGCTTTATTTATACTGCATGATCAACCAGATCTGATTTTTAGTCTCCTGTTCAGGTTTCAAATATAAAGTGGCCAAATCTGATTTATATCGTCAGACTGTTTTCTGGTATACACAAGTGTTGGCATAGCAAAAACACAAATCAACTCTCCATAACTGAGCAAATTTGTATTGGCCAAGGGCTAAACTGCTCTATTCAGGATAAGGTTTTGTGATCACAAAAACTATGATTTGAAAACAGGTTGTTTTCCACTTATGGATTGTATGGATGGGGGGGTAAACATACCATTTCAAACAATATTTACAGCCATTAAGCCTCTTATAATGCTAGAAAGGTGATGATATGAGCGCTTTAATATCTTACAAGGCACTGCAAACGCAGTATGAACCAGTAAAATCGCAATACTGATACGTCACAGTGTAGTGCAGCATCAATAATCATGCAATACAGGACCATCACAGTTGATTATTAGAAAATTTCCCACTTGTAGGGCTAAAGGTTTATCTTATCAATAATCAAGAAATTGGGTGGTTATTCTGCCTTGAGTTATGGAGAGTGAAACCATCGGTTATCAAGCAAGTAATCAATAAACAATAAGAGGTTTTCAATAAAAAGGCTTACAAAAATGAACTTAGGATAATATTCAAGCCACAGCCTGTTTGATCTCAAATATTCAACCTCTTGTGGCTCTTTAAGCTTTTCAGCCAGCAGGTGAACAGCTACTATGTTAAGCATGTCTGACTTAATGTTCAGGGTTGCTTTGCTTCACTTTGTTCCCTTTATTTTTGAACTGTTGCTTAAAAGCAACAAAACACAGCGAATCACATCTGCAATATGTGTGTGTTAAGCATGTTTAGTGTTACGTACCCATGTGCACTAATGCCTCGGTGTAGCAGGTTGTCTGGTAGGAGGTTGGGCTGCTGATTTTGGGCTGGAACCCCAACACCACCATTAACACCCATTGGGTTGGAACCTGCACAAAAAGATAAACTTTATCACACACACACTCTCTCAACATAAGAAAGCATGAATATTAATTTGAATGAAATCTAAGTTTAAAACTTTTTCTAAGTCCAAAAAATCAAATAGAGTCAGAAAGATGCGGTGTCGCTGTCTTATTCAAAGGTTACAGTCTTTAAATGTCCCGCGGGAATTGCCTCTGAGCTCGCTCCCCAACCAGGCTTTGCACAGAGCTCTTATAAGCCTCAAAATTCAACACCCATTTTTTAAATTCAATCCACTGATTGATTTTCCACAAATAAAGTTTAATCACCTTATTTGCTCCACCTTCCTTTGTTTACATCGAAAAATATATACTTTTGGGAGTCCAACATCTCCAGTCTGGCCTACACAACAAGTCTGGCCTTCAAGGACACCTACATAGGAAAGGTATTGTACCCTCTTCAACTTAGGGGACCTTTAGGGGCTTTCTACTGTATGGGACATTTGGTCAGACAATGCACAAGTTTAGACTCTAATCACTGTAGATCAGTAAAATGTCACTTCTGTGTTCATGCAACACTCCCTTCAGTACCATTCAAAAGTCTGAACTTCCTCTCTTTTATTAATACAAATAAAAACTGTTATAATTAATCATTATAACTGATGTTAATTACTAAGATGGATTATTCCATAAACAATCCTAATTTACACAGTTTGACTTTTTGTGATATAGCTAATTATTTGAAACTATTCAATTACTAATTTGAAACCTAGTGATACACAGTATAAGCATATACAGGGTGTGCTACAGATAAGTACCCCACGTCCAATACTGCTGCCATGCTAAACTTATTTGGAATATGATTTACAAAATACGGTATCGGCCAGGCAAACATCAGGGCACATCGGGGGTTGCTGAGTTGTGGATAAGTGGAAAACAAAACCAGTTTATTTGCTCATCCTATTGCTTGAGGTGTATACATACACACATACACACACACACACACACACACACGCGCGCGCGCGAATGATAACTTAAGCAAAGAAGTCTGCCTCCCTCGTTATCTTTAGCATATTATCAAGTTTGATGTGGGGGTTTTGTGTGTCTCAGAGGAAGCACATGCATATGTAACTACACTGATCTTTAGAATATTAGAGAACACCTTATCTGGACAGTGTCTGAGTTTGAGTAATCGGAAAACAATTCAATTGAATTAGGTTTGTTTGAGCAGGAAATCCTTCAGAGTGTTCAGGAATCCCGAGCCCCCAGAAAAGGGGGTCCTCCGCAGTGTTCGAACACACAGGAGGGGCGCAGAATGACTCACCCACGCTGCTAAGTGGCCTCATGCCTGCCTGCCCTGCGACCCCGGGAGGTGTGGGGGCGGGCGGTAGTGGGTTCTGCCCTGTTGTCTGTGTGCCCTGGTAAGTCAGTCCGAGAGCGGCGTAAGCTCTCTCAATGGAGCTCGGGTCAATCTGTCCTGGGGGGTTCAGGCTGGCGGCAGCGGGGGTCCCACCTGGGACAGAACCTCCTATAGAGCCCCCCAAAGCCATACCAGCTCCGCCCAACAGGGCTAGAGATAGAGAGAGAAAGAGAGAGAGAGAAACTAATGTCTTTGCTTATATTTGACCTAATAAGAAAGTGATTAACCACATGATAAATATACATCTTGACAGAAGCCTTTTTATACTCTATTAGCAACAAAAAAAAAAAAAAAGACACTCACACTGCTGGTTCCTCTTGTCTCCTGCGTTTTTCAGCGGCAGGCAGACAGGACAATCGTGCCGGGTGCAGTTCTTCCAGTGAGAAATTATCTGCCTCGAGGATGCACAGTGAGCAACTGCAGAGAAAGAGGGAGAGGGAGAGAGAGAGACAGAAAGAGAAAGAGAGGTGCAGGAAGGTAAAGAAAAAAAAGAGAGAGAGAGGCAGAGAGAGATGCAGAAAGAAGAATTAGTACAATCCATCAATGCAGATCATATTGATACACATCACAGCTCCAAAAAAATCTCCAAAGGTGTGACCTTACCAGAGAAAGAGATACATTTTAACCTGTAATGGAAAAAGCCTCACCCTGGCAGGACTTGCCGGCCTGACAGTGGGTCATGTGGTTGAGTACGTTCTTCATGGTCCTGCAGTGGGGCAGGTTGCACTGGCGAACTTCACCGTTGGCCTGTTCCCTCCGCTGGCATTTATGGGCGTGAAGCAGGAGCACCAGCTGCTGCTGAATCAGCTTCCGCTTTTCAGGATCTGCAGTAGGGGGCGCTACAGCTGCCCCCGGACCAGACACACCGCCCACCACACCCGCACCAGGCTGAGAGGGGAAGAGAGCAAGTAAGAGAGAGAGAGAGAGAGAGAGAGAGAGAGAGAAACAGATCAGAGAAGAAAATATACTTTAATACGCCCTCATTTTTCGATAATGCTTCATTTCTGGTTAGCGCTAGGGCTGCACAATACGGGCAAAGTATCGGTATTACTGCTACAAAATGCAACTGCTCCACTTTTCAATGTATTTAAAGGCCCATATCACAATTTTTCTGGAATTAAAAGGGCTTGAAGTCTGTCAATATTCACTACCCTGACAACAGTCCATTTATGGAAACTAAGCTGCAACAACAGTCTGTTTTCAAATCAGTTTGTGATGTCACAAAACCAACATATATAAAAGTGTCCTAATTCAGCCCACAGGAGTTTAGCCCCACCCACTCAGGCCAAAGTTCTAAGGAGTGTTTCCTTTCGAGTGTGCTCTGGTACAGGGCAGCCAATCAGAACAGAGATCATTTACATATGTCAGTCGTACAAGGTACAATAACAAACAGCCTATTTAATTACATAGCTGGAAAATGGTCATATAAGAACGAATAATGAATTATATTTATGGTTCACAAATCCATACAAACATTTATTTTGGATTTTAAGACCTTACAAACACCCAGGCTTCTGAGAGAGGAGCATTTAGTGTAAACAGAGCACAGAGTAAGAACAGAGATCCATGTGGCAAAACTGCTCACCAGGCCGGGGATGCTCTGGCCAGGCTGGGGTTTCTTGTCCATGCTGAACTGGGCTAGGCTGTTGGGAAGAGCTGCTTTGTTCTGGTGGGGAGGAGCAAGAGACTGACCGCCACACTGACCGTAGCCGGACACGTAGGGCCCAGAACCAGCACCAGCCATCATATTCATCTAGAGGGACACAGACAAACAGAGAGCTCAGAAATGACCACACATAATACCCAGACATCATTCCATTATTATATAATTATTTGCTAATTGTGTTCACTTTTGCCTAGATTTTTATTCCCAATTTAGGTCTCAACTAGGGCTACACAACAGCTTGTCTGTTAATCGTATCATGATATCAGTCTCTAAAGCACTGATATCACAGAAGGCTGCAATATGCAAACAAGCCACTAACCAATCAGTGTTTCAGACAGGGCGACCAAAAACAGTTCCAGGTGAGTTACTGGGTGTTCTGATGAATCAGGGTCTTCATGTAATCCAACATAAGATGAATGATTTTTTACCATCTGTGCATGAATGGGCGGAGCTAAACTCCTTTAGCCAGAATAAGGAGATTTAAATGTCTGTTTTGTGACATCACAAAAACTATGATTTTTTTTCCCCCCATATATGGACTGTATGGATGGGTGGAGTAAAAGTACCATTTGAAACTTTTGCGGAAAAGCCAGAAAAGCGATGATTTGGGGCTCTTGAATATAGTGAAAGGCATCGCAATCATAGTATGTAGCAATACAATTGCAATACTGATATTCTGTCCATATCATTCAGCTCAATCCTCTACCAAACACACGATGCTACCACAAAACTGGATGGCTCAACACGCTTGGAGAACGATCGCACTTTGAAATGTATTCCTTCAAGTAATTTCAACCGTGTCTCCACACATTGAGAGCATACTTCTCAGAGACTTGGCTGGATGAAAAAAGTAGTTAAAATAATTTAGAAACAATAGTTCATGAAGACATTTTCTCTCTCACCAACAGTCACTGCTACCACATAGCGCATATTTGAAAATATCAGTCAAAACAAAAATTAGAGGCCAATCATTATACTGACAGGCTGATCAGTTGATACACAAGCCAATATTTTCAGTTATCATATTTCAGAAAGTTTGGCCACACACCTTTCGTCTCACTGAAAGTAAGAGCTATTCTTAGAGACGTATAATAAATTTTTTCCCTCCAATCCAGTTTGCACTGAGTAAAAGCCAAAATTTATAAGATCAGAACTTTTAGTCAGGTTTTCACAGATAATACAGCCATACATGGTTGCCATGATTGGTCGAAATGCACTAATATCAATTTATACAGACACATTTTTAAAATTAAATTACCTTTTGGATTTCTCACACTGCAATTCATTATAGCAAATGTTTTTCTTCAGTGTCCCTATGTAATCAGTTACATGTCAGGGGGACAGTGTCGTACTCTATAAACGTACATGGGGGGGAGCTAACATTTTTCTTTTAAGGAGTAGTTAAAACCTCTTTTAAACCTGAAACAGTGTGGAGACTGAACCAAGATGCTTCTGCATATTTCTGCCCAATCCTCTCAGCTGCCATGGAATTATGTGTGTATTTTGTAGGTATTTCTGGTTTGTGATAAGTTGTTAAAAGCTGACTTGAAGCACAATCATGGCTCATTCCCATTCTAAAGATAACAAAAACAGACTGTTTAATTCTCTGGTTGGAAAATGATTATAAACATCAAATATCAGAGGAAAAATAAAACTGGAGAAAAACGCAGCGTATAGAACAATTTAAAACACCAATTTAAGAACACCTCAGCCAATTCGCCAGAACACCTTGTCAGAAACACTGTAACTGGTTATTGACTTGTCTGCATATTGCAGCCTTTTTTGATATTGGTATTGCAGAGACTGTTACTGTGATACAGATTTATTTTGGTTTTGTTACCCATTCTCTTAATCACACTTCTTTAGGGAGAGCATCATTATCTATTTATTCTGTGATATCACAATTGCAGAGACCAATATCGCAATAAAGATTAGCAGACGACACATTGTGCAGTCCTTCTTGTCAGTATCCATATCATTGCCTGTTTGTGGTGAGTGATTGTGGTATACCTTGTTAATTGCTCCTGGTTGCTGGGCTCTGAGCGTTGGCTGCCCCATCTGCTGCTGTTGTAGAGGGTCTGCCATCACTCCGCCATTGCCTGCCATCCCCGCGCTGGCGTAACCCATCCTGGGGGCTCCGTTCATCACTTGACCTCCCATCATGCCTTGCGCCTGCCCGCTCCCCTTCTGCCCTCCCATCATGGCCCTGTTCAAGCCTGCCACCATGCCAGCTGGCGCCATCATTCCCGCCTGTTGCTGCTGTTGGGAAGCAGGGTGCCCCAGACCCTGAGGACCTGGGGAGCCACTCAGGCCCCCCATCAGCTCGAGGGAGGCAGCATTCCCGGGGCTGCCGGAGGCCGCAGAGTGGGCAGCAGGGGCTCCGGAGCACAGCAGCTCGGAGAGCTGCTTGTGTTTGGCGGCGGCATCCTGCAGTGGGCCGCCCAGTGCCGCTTGACCTCCGCTGGGCAGGCCCGAAGGAAGCTGGCCAAGGTCCACTCCACCATTAGGGAGCGCCAAATCGGACGAGTTAATGAGCTCATCTGGGAGGTCATGCTCCAGGTCAAAGAGAGAACCAAAATCTGAAATAGAGACAGGGGACATGAGACATTAATGGACAGAATTGGAAAAGCAAATTCATTACACACGTTCACCTGAAACGGAGAGAAGCAAAGAGACAGTGTCAATCACTCGGCCTTACTCAAATGGACAGACTGAAAGAGATGCATACCGAAAGGCGCGTGTATAAAATCACAGGCCATAGTGCTGAAGAATGGCCACTAATAAAAGTCACATGGCATGCCGGCCATGCAACAATCATCAAAAATAAATAAATAAATAGAATGGCAAGGCAAAATGGGGGCCTTCATTTGTGCCTCAGCAGAGGCAGGCGTGCTGGTCCAAGGCAGTACAAAATCAACCCTGGGATAACTAAATGCTTTCCCTTTTAGTTACATAAATATTTTCATGGCAATTACAGCTGCACGATATATTAACCATTTTTGCTAAATTAGTATACAATATTGTTATATGAAAATTAGCTTTTAATTGATCACAAACCAATCATGGCAACAGGCAAGTGTTGATGAATCGAGGTCTTTATAAAATCCAACAAAAAATTATTCTGGCCAATCTTTAATCACTAAATGCTCACTAACATATTTAAGGGGCCTATTTTCTACATTTTCCTTCTATTTCATTTTGCCCAAAATGTATTTCATAACTCAGTGTAGCTCATTATCCAACCTCTGGTTACCCCTTAAAATTGCATAGTCAGTTTTTGAGACCGTACCTTTAAGACTGATATATCAAAATGAGCTCCCCTGTATTGCAGCTCATTCAAAAGGCAGCACAGAGTTGAAACATTCCATATAACTTCAGCATGAATGGCTTGGGGTTGAACTGCTGTAGGCTGATCACGAAGATTTAAATGGAAGTGTGGCATCACAAACATGATTTGAAAATGGCTTAGTTGCAGCTAGTTTCTGCTTATGGATAGCATGGATGGGGAGTGGATGTAAATATTTACAATCTTAAAGCCTTATAACCTCCAGAAAAGTGATGATATAGGTCATTTAATATGTTGAAAAATTGCAAAGGCAATATGAAACAGTTTAATCTCGACACACACATTTTGTCCGTATCGTGCAGCTCTAATGGCTAAACTGGATGTGGAAATCAGAAAACAGCTGCAGACCATTAAAGCTGCATTTCACTTGATGCTCAACTGGGTTCTGCTGGCCATTTAGGGTTGTGCTTTACAATAAAATAAGTTTAAAAATGTCTCCTGGACTTAAATAAAGAGCATTTCTAAAGGAATGTTTGCAAGCAACACATTCATTTCAACCCCCATGGTTAGTTTTCCACCTCCAGAGAGACACAATGTACAACCTGTGAGGAGCCAACTCATTTACTGTCAACATTCAGCATTTACTTCATTGAGAAAGTCAGAAACGGGTACAGGATGTCACTTTAGAGGACCCAGCACATAAAATACTTTTAATTTGGCAAAAGGGTACATTTTAAGTCGTTTTTGTTCTCTTTTTTTCGTCGTGTTTCTTAGCACAAGAAAGGCTAAGCTAACCGGCTAGCTCATAAAAACAAAGCCAATTAGCTCGCCATGCTAACTTAATAAAAAAAAGCTTCAAAGCACATACACAAACGATAAATCACAACAATCCGGCGCTTTAGTCAGAAAAGGGTGGCGGAAGTTGGCGAAGAAATCAAAAACATGCAAATGTGCAGAAAAACGGCTAATAAATGCAATAGTGATAATAATAACGCTCCCGTTAGCCACTTAGCCTGCTAACTAGCCATTGATGCTGCTAGCCTAGTCCGGCTAGCTGTGACAGGAATGTAAAAAAAATCATTTTTATTTAATTATTTTTTTACCATTTCCATCGCTGGCAGACACGGAGAGAGCCGGGGAAGACAGTTTGGGCCTCTTGGCTGAAGGCGGGCCGGAGTCCAAAACATTATCGGCCATATTTTTCCTCCACAAAAATGTCTATTAAAGCACACAGTCTCCCTTTTCTCGGGTCCGGGTTTTTAAAAAGGTTTATTCGCCTTTTTTCTAAAAAAAAAAAAAATAGAAAATAAGAAAATAAATTAAAGTCCTCGGGCGAGCTGGGGAGCCTTACAGTGCTCTCCACTGCGCCGGGACGGAGGGGAGGACAGTCCGGGGGGAGAGTAGATAAGGTAACGCCGCGGTTCTCCTCTCTCCCGGGCTGAGCTCCGAGATCTCCCTCTTTCCTGAGGGGTTTATCGAAAACGGGGGGGGTTTAGTGCGGTCTCGGTGCAGGGAGCAGTGCGGCGGGGCCGGGGGCAGTTCACTGAGGGCTGTCCGGGGACTCATGTAGCCTCACGGGCGACGGAGACCTGGTGCCGGGACCTCTCCTCCAGGGCCGGATCCATCCTCTTGGCCGGCACGGGGACCGAGCGCAGGGGCCGCAGCGGCCGGAGGGGCTGCAGAGCTTGAGGACAAAAAAAAATGTACAAAAGAAAAATCAGGCACAAAACTGCAAAACAAGCTCTTGGTGGCAAATCTGTCCCTCATGCAACGCTTCTGAAAACGCCCAGGATCCAGAAATCCTCCATTTGCGCCGTGTCTCCATTGCACTCAGTGTAGCTTCCCCTCGACATCATGATCTGCCCTGATTTTTAATATGTATATATTTTTATAAGGGGGGGCTTCTTTAACGGGGGTCCCCCTTAATCAACACTGCAAACTCCTCCCACACAGATTGCAATTAAAGAATGCACGTGCATGCAAACCTGCCACCCAGTCAATAATAATAATATTGATAATAATAATACAAATCTGTGCAGGTGCACAATACTACTCAGCACCAACTCCAGATAATCAACACGAGTTTTTTGGGGGGGTTGCTGTCTGTAATCCACAGGCTCTTAGTAGTGTTTGGTGAAAATAGTGCAGGCCTGTTTATTTGTGCATGCATGCACTCGCCAGATCTCAACTTATGCAATGCACCGAGACTGTAACTTTACTGAAAAAAATGACAATAAAAATTAAATACAAAAAAAACTGTGCACGTTCCAAACTGTCCTCGTGCACAATGTCCAAAGTTCAAACGTGCAAAGAAATCATCTCACAAGGCTGATGACCAAAGTATCCCGGGGAGGTGTGGGTATGTGTATGTGGGTGTGTGTGTGTGTGTGTGTGTGTGTGTGTGTGTGTGTGTGTGTGTGTGTTGGAGGGGGTGAGGCAAAAAGTGTCCAAAATGAGTCTGGATTTTGATGTGCACCGGACCCCCCCCTCGTTCCTTCTGCAAGAATATGATCTGGGGACTAATGTCAGCTGGGCTTTCCAGCACTGATGTTCGTTTTCTTTAAAAACAAGAATATTAATGAAATATCTCGCAAAAAATAATAAGACAATAAAACGAGCCCACAGAAACGAGGAGCTAGCTCGGCAAGAAAAGAGCCGACCGAGGTGGAGGGGTAGTCTGGTGGGGGATCCTCCGGAGAGAAGAGAGAAGGCAGGGGATAATGGTAATAATGGTAATAAGCGCCGCGCAGCGTTAGGAGCGCCCCGGCGCCCGGCCCGGCCGCTCGCACCGCGAGCTCCCCAGAAAGCTCTTCGTGGCTTTGTGATGCTCTGAACCCCCCTGCATTTTTCCTCCACTCCTCCTCCTCCTCTCACTTCTTCTCTCCTCTTTTCTCCACTTTTTTTTTTCTCGGCGCCGCTGCCGTTCAGAACCCGGCCGGCCTGCGTGCTCTGTCTCTGCGAGCTGCAGACCAAGAAGGTTTTGGCCGCTTTCCGCGTAACGAGCCCCGCTCGGCTCTCAGCGCTGCGCTGCGCTCCTGTTCCCCTTCGGAGTGAAACCTCTCGCCCTCTTCCGCCTCTCCATTAACGCTCTTCCATGGATCTTCTTTTTCTTTTTCGCGAGAGCGCCTCTTCCTCCGTCCCCCGACCGCCCCGTCCACTCCTGTCTCGGCTCGAGTGTGTGTGTGTTTTCTCCGTGTTTCTGCGCCCCGTCCTCCGCCGTGCCGTCGTCGCGCTCCCGCGGTCTCCGCTGCCTCCTTCGCTCTGCCCCGCACTAACAAAATGGCGGCTTGTTGTTTCTACTCCTTTGCCATGGGGGGAGGGAAGGAGGGAGAGAGAGGGAGGCTTGGAGGTACAGCAACACTAGAAATAAAGGGGGTGGGGGAGCTGCTTCTTGGGATTTCCTCACTATTATAGACTCGCGAGGTCCTGCAAGGGGCCAAAAGTCCTGTTTATTTTTCTTAATTATAGGGAAGGTTGTCCAGGTCGTTCACAGGGGCATCCTTTCAACAGAAGAACCAGAATGAACATCCCTGATGAGAAAAAGCTCAGTGAAAAGTAAGCAGAAACACCCAAGGACAAGGCCGGATTCCCAGGCCGCCCCTGTCGTGCATCGTTCAGGTGTGGACCGTCAGTTCACGGCCTTCATAAGGAAACGAGTGAACATCATCCACCGCACTGACCTCCCGCAGGAAGACTTTTCTGCTCCCAACAGTATACTCTATATGACAAAGATAAGACTGTTTAACAGGCAAAAATAGTAGTTTTGCACAAGCAACGTGATTCAAAGTGAAATGTAAAAAAATGAGACTGTATTTTACATTTCACTTTGCACAGTACTGAACTTTAACCAAAAAATACAAAATAAATCTCTGTATAGTTTGTATTGTTCATTCCTGGTGCTGGAAATTTGCCACATAAATGCAAAGTTTGGCTTCAACGCTTATCAGAGGCGTTGGATCAGGTAACAAAAGTCCTCAGGAACATCTCACGACCTAACTGATGACATTTGTGTATTTTCACAAAGGTTGCAAAGCATTTTTCCATTATTTTTCTGACCTCTTGCTGCCCCTCCAGTTAAAATAAGCAGTGACCTTCCATAGTGATGTTTGTAAATGACTGAAATTCTGATGAAATTTTACCCCTCATTCAGTAAGCTTTCTAGGACTACAAAGCTCATAAAACTTTAATGCAAATCTGTAGAGCCAAAACATTCATCTGCCGAACTGGGGAATATATGGATGTTGTTGTGACATCACAAAAATAACTAATTAAAAATGGGCCTGGCTTTTACATATTAATTCACTGACTGGGTAGATGATAGTAGTAGATGATAGGTTTGGAAACAGTGTTTACATACTACATTAACCATTTTTTAAATTAAAATGTCCACAGAATTGTCCCTTTAAGGTCAGATATGTTAGACCCGAACTGAACAGGGTGAAAGATCTCGAGGACCAAGACTGGGCTTCTCTGCACTCCTGTGGAAATAAGTCTTCCATTCCCATATATACATTACTGTCAAGAAGTTTGGGCCCACCTTCAGATTAAAAATTATTTTAAGAAACATTTAAAACAAAGAAATATTTAAGACAAATGTAACTGACTGTTTTTTCATTTTTCATAATCTTAAGGAACACATTATTTAGTCACAAAGGTTCAAAAGTAGCCACAAAGTCTTGAAGAGACTGGGTCTAAAGAGACTTGATCAGGTCTGTCTTCAGTAGCTGACATTTACTTTGTGTTGATTATGAAAACAGAAAAGTATCGCTCACTTCTTCAAAATCACACCATTCCTTTCGGTTTACATATCACTGGACAAAATTTTGTTCTTTAATGCGATAATGATCATAAGCATTTCGTCACAATTGTGCCAAAATGATTTCCAGTCCAAAGAAAAGCAAAAACATGATGTCTTGGCCTCTCCAGACTCCAGATCTTTCGCCCATTGAGGTGCAGAGATGAGCTTCCAGCAAAACAGACAGAACCGTGCAGGATTGAAAAGGTGCTGGGAAGGTTTGGACAGTTATTTCCGAAAATTGCTTGAAACAGTGCAGATACATAAACTTGCATTTCTGCTGAACTGCACATATAGTTACATTATAGTTACATGTGTCTTAAGTAGTTCTAATGTCTTCTTGTAATACAATTTTGAAAGAGAAGCGTATTATTCTGGTAGCATGATATAAAATGAAATTCTGTAAGGGATGTACTGAACTCTTACTGTTGTGAGGTCAGAAGTTTACAGGCCAGTTTTGCAGGATAATCGTCCCACAGTTCAGGGAGATGTTCCTCAGCTGTTTGAAAGGTTGCTCTTCCGGCCGCTGTCTTTGATAGGTGCTGTTGAAGGAACAGTCTAAGCACTACTGTATCTGAGGTATGGGGTCAAGGGAGTCCAGTACTGAGGAGCCAGGAGAAAGATTTTGCTGCTCACAATAATGGACATTACTGAAGTCTGACTTGTTTCTCCTAAATCCCGTCTTCTCTTTTCTTCTTTTTAACAACCTTATGTATCGCAAAACTGTCTGACTTTGTGAGTTTTAAGACTTGAATTTGCTTACTAAGACAAATTTCACATGTTGTACAGACTCATTTATAAGACAACCAAGTTTTCTTTTAGATCTTATTGTTTATCTGAAGATTTACAATTACAGCATTTAGAAGCATTCCCTAACTACAGGAGCAACTCAGGGTTCAGGGTCTTGCTCAGGGATCCGGTGGCAGTGTGCTGAAGGTAGGATCTGAACTTATGACCTCTTGGTCCAGAGCCAAGTATCCGACCCACTAGGCCACCATTATCCCCATCCCCATCCACAACCACATCTCCATCTGATTATCTGAAGATCTGATTATCTGACACATATAAAGATCAGGGCATTGAGAGAAAAGAAAGAGCATTTTAAGATCTGAAATCGGGATCGGGCTAAGATTAGAAGTCGTCTGCGAAAATGGTCAGAAGCTCATATTGATGTTAAACTGAGCTCAGTTATGTCTGGGAGAAACAGGCTGGACAAAGAAGAGATCTGATTTTGAATTTTCCTTTAATCTAGGGTGTTTTGGAGGGAGCAGGCTTTAGTGCACGGCAGAGATTTTGGGAGTACAGGCCTGACCAGGTTTCATATTATGTTGCTTTAAAACTTTACTGGGACGTATCATAAGGCAGTTTTTCTTCATAACACCGGAGAACTCATGTCCGTTCAACGGGACAGGCCTTAGTTCTGACTTAAGTTTCCAGCTAAGTCAGTCACTAATGACGGATCTCAGGTCCACATAACCCCCGGACAGAAAGCAGTGAAATGAGTATCATCCCAGAAGAAAGGAAAATTCAGAAAAATATCTATTCTTGAATATAATTTTGGCATAATTTTGAAGATGTTTGGAATCATTTGTCCAAAGCTATAGAAGCAACAATTGTGCGTGGTAATTTTCATGATCAACACAAAGTGTCAGTCACTAAATACAGTCTCAATATGTCTCTTCAGAACCAATAGCTTGAGTCTTTGTGGCTAAATAATGTGTTACTACAGACTCTAAAATATTGAAAAACAGATACATTTATTTTATTTGTAAAGTTTTCTTGCAATACAGTTTTGAAAAAGCAGCATGTTTTTTATATCCAAGGATGGGCCTGTAGTTAACATATGTGAATGGAGGAAAGTAGTGCTGAGGAGCTCAGTCCTGGTCCTGGAGATCTTCCACCCTGGACAGTTCGGGTCTAACAAACCTGCCCTTTAAGGGCCCATATTATGGATATTTTAAGATAAAGAGGTTTATGTTTACATTCTCTCCCAAGTCTGTGAATTAATATATTGGAATTAGGCTGAAAGAATGTCCCATTTTGAATTGGTTGTTTTTATATTGTCACAAAAACATCTATCAATCCCCCAGTGCTGCCTGTGGATGTTTTGGCTCTACTCATTTACATTAAAACTTTTTAGGAGCATTTCAGTCCAAGAAAGCTTTTTGAATGAGAGGTAAAAAAGGACAGTACATCAGAAATTCAGTCTGGAAGGTCAAAGCCTGTTTAAACAGGAGGGGTGGCAAGAGGTCAGAAAATAATATAAAATGCTTTGTGTCTGTTTGTGGTGCATAAGAACCACACGTCTTCAGCTGAGATGTTGAGATGATCAGATATGTCTGCATTTAGGTGGAATATTACTAGCACCAGGAATGAACAATACAAACTATACATAGGTTTATACTTAAATTAAAATATAGTCCGGTGCAAAAGTCAGCCACCACTCAATTCTTTAAATTTCACTATTTATTTCATTTCTTTAAATTGGATCACCTAAAATGCTATTTTCTGCCTGTCAACTGTCTTGTCTGTGGCATATTGAGTAGATTAAATGAAAGAAATAGGAACAAATGTTTTACTGAGACTGTAAAGTGCCTAAAGGTGCCTAGATAAACCACTCCGCATTCAGCACCACCAGTATACTGATCACCGCCTGATCATCTGGAATCATCTGCCCCTGTTTCTTCACTGGTTCAGGCCTTACGTTACACATGCTTTGTTCTGCTTGAATGATTCATACGGAGGTCACTGTGTGGCTTAACAAACAAAAAAACATTCCTCTGAAACTGGTCAGGTTCAGGGACTGGACTGAAAATGAGTCTTGGGAAGTCCTTCAGGAAGCCTGGAGAACAAGACCACATTAAAAACGCAAGAATGACTAGCTGTTTGGAAGCAAAACGTGGAGAAATGAGGGAGGCTTTAGACTTTTGCACAGTACTTTATATCTTGCCCAAATATATGGAGGAAATACTTTACCGAAATATTTGAATAATTCCAAAATCAATGCAGTCCATTTGCCAGCACCAAAATCAATGCACTTTTGGTAGGACAGTGCTGAAGTTTGTGTGTGTTAACCAGTTTGGTATCACTAGTGAGGACACAGTCACTGCATAAATAAAGAATAATTTATTGAATACATAAAAGGATAAAAGATAATTAAGGATAATAAAGTATAAGTAGTTTATTATGAATAAAAAAATGTTCCATATACGAGAACACAAACAAAATTATTCACACTTATGCTGTCATGATTTGTTAACGCGCACACACAAACACACACACAGACCCAGACGATCGTATGACATCATGCCCACATTCACAACTTGAATGGACGTATTTCCTCCAAAAGTCGCTGACTCCTCTGAGTTTCAAGGTCACTAAGGGGCAGAAATATGAAATTTGCTTCCTGAAAGAAAACACTGAACAGGCATTGTAAGAC
Organism: Hydrocynus forskahlii; assembly: GCA_037974365.1. Classification (NCBI taxonomy): domain Eukaryota; kingdom Metazoa; phylum Chordata; class Actinopteri; order Characiformes; family Alestidae; genus Hydrocynus; species Hydrocynus forskahlii. Next base: position 768,953 of record JBBPCX010000147.1, on the reverse strand, counting down.
TGGAAACCTCCCACTCAAGCGTGGTAGTTAAAGGACAGTTCAACAAAAAAATTGATGTCCACCATGTTCCACTGACCCCAGATGTGGTTGATCAGCTGAGACACGTCTAGGGTCAAAAATTTTGCTTCTTTAGTTTTGAACTGGAGCTACGAGGCTAACGTCACTAACACAAATCAATAGTCACCCAAATTCCTTTACTGTAAAAATATCCCCAAAACCTCTCTGGACCCTCAGACCACATCCAGCTCTTCACTAAGGTGAATCAGACTTGTGGGCGTGATTTAGGACACAGTATGACAGTGTGAACTGTAACAATGAACTAAACTAGAGAAAAATTGGCTGACTCCTACCTTATAGTGTTTGCAAAATCTGAAAGAAGCAGTAAGGCATACTGTGTCCTAAATCTCATCCATATACCTGCACCACCTTAATGAAGAGGTTTTGGGAAGTTTTGGGGATGTGTTTTAATGGAAAAAAAACCCATCTGGCTAATCGGGTGACTACTGAGTTCTACTGTTGGTTCGCAACGTTAGTCTCGTGGGATATTTTGATATTTTGCTAAACTTTTCCTCCAAGAGGAATGTTTCAGAGTTTTGAGCTACAGTTTGAACAGCTGGTGTTGAAGTTCGATGGTAGACATGGTTTGTTTGTAGCATGGGTGCAGCATTGTTGGTAAACAACCAATATCAACAACCCACAGGCTGTTCCTATTGTGGGCCACCACACAACTTCAGGGGTCCATGGGCATCAAAAATCCGTCTCTGTCCCAAACAGCTCGGGTCTAGACTTCCTGAACATAGACTCAGCTGGGGAAGGGCACTGCGAGGGCAAGGAGAGATGGGGCACTAGAAAACTATGGTACTAGAAAATGAAGTGGGGCGTGTTGCCCCCCCCTAGTCATCATTCTTTCTGTGCACATGCTCTCTCCACGTCCAGCACTGTCTTCGGTGTGTTTTCAGACAAGACCAGTGGACCCCCATGTTCTCGGATCACCACGTCATCTTCTATTCGCACGCCAAGGCCCCGGAATCTCTCAGGACACAACTCGTCCTCCTCACTAAAGTACAGCCCTGCAGCAAGGACAAAAACAGGAGAGTCAGTATGAACTTCCACAATGCTGAGAACCAGCCAAGGTCCCGAATGACAAAGCAACACATGATATTCAAATATTCATTAAGTTCAATTAAAAAAAGTATATTCAAATGAAGGTGTCCTGAACGTTTAACGCTCCACTTGGGCTGAAGAATGAACGGCTGCTGACCACAAACAACGAAAAAAGACTAAAAAAAGAAAAAAAACAACAACAATATTCTGGCTTTAATTAGGTGTTTAGCAGTTCCAAGTGAAGGATGACTCAACATTATAATCGTAGCAAGCTTACTCTGACAGACCAGCACTCCAAATGTGGCACTCATAGGCAGAGCAAGCAAATAACTGTCATGTTTATACACAAATGTGAAAAACGCCTATACATATGTATATATGGTAGTGTAGTGGTTAGAGTGTTCGCCCTGTGATCAGGAAGTCGTGGGTTTGATTCCCAAGACTGCTAGTAACACCTCTGAGGTACCCTGAGCAAGGTACCGTCCCCACACAACGCTCCACGGGTGCTGTGTTCCTGGCTACCCACTGCTTCACTTGGTTATTGGGTTAAATGCAGAGGAAGAATTTTGTACTGTTGTGTTCACGTATGACAGAATGGTCACTTCACTTTGTTTTTTATTTTATATATATATA
>JBBPCX010000147.1:743544-767116 GCA_037974365.1 Hydrocynus forskahlii | reverse complement strand
TCTCTCTCTCTCTCTCTCTCTCTCTCTCTCTCTCTCTCTCTCTCTCTCTCTCTCTCTCTGTCTCTCTCTCTGTCTGTCTGCTGAAATAATGCACTAGTGGAGTTAATGCCATCTTGCTTAATATCCATTATTAAGGGGGGGTGGTGGTAAATGATTGAAACAGCACTAGGAAAAGATGGGGGTTGGTGTTGGTCTTTGCTTATCTCAGAACAGTTTTAGCACATTTACCTCTGCTAGTACTGAGGGACAGCAAAAAAAGGCCCACTCACAATCACAATGTCTGGTCCAATCCCAGTTCCAATCCAGGTTCATACTCAAATCTTTTTTTCTCCTTCCCAGTCCTGAAATCCAGCTTTATGACTCTGCATCTAACTAATCAGTTAATTAACGAGCCCCTTTCCCCACCTAAAATGGGTGGTTTAGACCTGGTTAAGCACTATGATCTGATTTCCTGGACCAAGATTTGGATTTTCCTTTCGGTCCAAAACGTGTCCGGAATCCTTTCTAGTGCAGGAATGATTGACCCGTCCAGGCTCCGCCCGCAGACGTGTTTTTACCTCTGCTGTAGGGAAGTTGCACAGGCTTTACAGAACACTGGAAAAATTCAGTTCAGTGGTATCTCTGTGGTGAGATATCCACATTATCCATGGAGGGACCCGTTCTGGCCGGAGCCTGGATTGATGCTCTTGTGCAGTTATGTCAACAGGATCTGGACTCTTGTGTTGCATTCATGCTTAAACCTGTTTATTTACAGTCTGATACCCCAGTTCAAGTGTAAAAGGGGCTCTAGCTGTGTTCCTGAAATCTCATATCATGTTAAATTGGTTGGGCTGATTTTATTCCTCGGGCTCTGGAAGCTCTGCAACGTGTGAAAGAGAACTGGTTGAGCCTGGTTAGATCTGAAGATCTCAGGATCTGAGGAGGCCTCAGCAGCTCTCTTATGATGAGGTGAAGCAGTGACATTTTTGTTTGTTTGTTTCTCCTGCTCCACATTCTTCATGTTTTTGTTAAGGTTCTCTCTTTGCCCTGTAATCTAGACCTGTTTTCTCTCCCAAATGCAAAAAATTGCAGAAGAAAATCAAATGGTGAAGTTTCTGCTTCTAATTAAGGTCATGTATCTCAGAGCTGAACACTGGTTTCACTCAATAAAGGTTTTGGTTGTAACAGGTATGTGTGTGTATGTGTGTGTTTGATAAGGAAGCGGTGCTTTACATACAGCTGCTTTTATTCAGTAATAAACCAGCCTTTTTAAATGCAAACAATAGTTAATGTTAGAACTGATTTCCCTAAATGAAACATCTGTGATGTTGCCGAGACGTTAGACAACTCATGGTGTTACTGTTTTGTACAAAGGTGTCCGGCTGGAATCATCACAGAGGCGATGATACGATTTTTGTATTTTTCCACTTGAAGGAAGCAGGTACCAGAATAAAAATATCCATCAATCCATTATTTATCCTTAAACAGGGTTTGTGGGGAAAGTGAGGTGACGTGCTGGAGTCCCAGCTCTCGCAGGGCAAAAGTTGGAGAAACATCCTGAACAAATCACCAGTTGATCACAAGACAAACACAAGAATGTGCAGGTTTTCGGACTGTGGGAACCCACTTTGACCTGGGGAACTTCGTTGCAGACTCATGACTTCCGTGTCAGTTGTAAAGATTTTTTTTTACAATTCTAAAATATAAATAAATGCAGATACTTGGTGCCAGTTTCGGATCCCACTGAACTGTACGGTGTGGAACTCAAACTGGACTATGATTGGTTGTGTCCCGAAATCAGCATTAGGCACTCCTGTGTGAACACAGTGGACGAAGGGAAGACGATGAGTCCATGTTGAAAAACGAAAGCGCTGCTGGTTAGATGACTGTGCTGGGACAGAGTGGGCAAAGTATTGTAACAGGCAGTTTCAGGGTTTATATTCTAAAGAGGTGTTTATTTGGAGACCCACATCCTACATTTACACCTGCACTTTTTAACCAGATGTCAACATTTGTGTGGGTTTTCTCAAAACAATCATGTGATTTTTACAAGCTTTCCTTTGTAAACTATGCAACAAATGTTACTGAACGAAAATATATATTTGACATTTTTGCAGTTACACTTCCACATCTGTTTATATACTTGTGCAACAGCCTTGCCACACCCCTCATTTCTTCATGTTTTGCTTCCAAAGATCCAGACTTTCTTGTGTTTTTTTTTTATGTAGTATTGAACAGTTCTTCAGGCTCCAGGACATCCAAAGTTTCTGATTTTCAGTCCAGCATATTTATATATGGACTGGTGAATAAACGGTACAATTCAGAGGGCTAATATTGTTTATTACATCAACCTCTTGTTAAATTGAGAAGAATGCTTTTCCTGATATGAGCCCTTTATTAAAGGCAAATAAATTGGTGGCCGATTTTTTAAATTAACTTCCTCCATTGTGTTGGACCATTTTCTTTGCGGTGAGTCTTGAGATCGTGTTGATTAATTCCATCACATATTCGTGGATCTGCTTCTCTTGGATTAAAATCCAGTTCATCAACTTCTGTGAAACGTGCTTGTTAATTAGTGGCAAGTTTGTTCCGTCTCCATGAAACATAACTGGTCAGGACAAAGTACATCATCAGAAACAACACTGGGGCCCATGGTCATGAAAAGTTAAAGGAATATTTGGAAGAAGAAGAATAATTCCCCCCCCCCAAAAAAGGGTTCTCTTCAGTATGTTGTTTCATCACCACCTTTATTTCTAAACACACCTCTGGGGACAAGCAGTCGCATAAAAAGCAATCTAAACGTCAACAATGGGCAACACTGGACTCAACAGGAACGTTGAAATTTTTATTTATAATTTACAATTCCTGTTGAACAACTTTTCCAACTTAAAACTAACGTGATGAATATACAGGCTTGCTGTCAGCAAAATGAGACTGAAGACTAAACACAGATTGGTGAACACGAGGTGAATCCTGGAGAAACAATCCAGGAGAGGAGCACCAGACTGACCCTGATGTTCAGTGTCCATACCTGAAAACCGGAACCACAACAGATCAGTAATCTTAACCATATTGCTCTGAAAACAGTTTTGAAAACGAAAAGGTTTCTTTCTCTCTGGACACTTTTTTATACATTATCCTCAAGTCAAGGTCAAGTGGGTGTTTACTGTAATTTCAGCCATTTAAACAGCACGCATTTTTTGTGTGTGGGCGTCTGGGTGGTAGTAGCCTAGTGGCTAAAGCACCTGGCTGTAAACCCGATGGTTCAACCCCCCCACTTACTACCACTGTGTCCTTGAGCAAGACACTTAACCACCAGTTGCCGCAGGGGGACTGTCCCTGTAACTAATGATTCTATGTCGCTCTGGATAAGAACATCAGGCAAATGCCATTCACACAGAAACAAGGACCATGATGTAACATGAAGAACAAAAACAGACAACAGGGATATTTTGGGTGTGTCTTATTCAAACGTTTTTACCTTTTATATACTGTGAGGATCATTTTGTGTACTTTGTGTTGAGACTTAATTTGATCAATACTGCAGCCCATAACTAGACAACAGCATAAGGCAGGGGGTCACAACTGTAGACATGGAAGGCTGAGCAAACTGTACTGGACCCCAGAGCTCCAGGACCCCCCCTGCCTTATGCTGACTGACAGCTCTAATTCGTTGGCCTGATGAGAAAAGTGTACGGCACGGAAGAAAGGTCACTCACTTTTGGAACTCCCACTCCCTGTTATCCAGAGGACACACCTGCCTTGTCTTCAGCCAGCGGGAGATACAATGGAAGTGAAAGGCGTGCTAAAAGATAACATACAAAAACATTAGAGATTAGAAATTCAAAACAGGCTTCTCTGAATAATCAACATTACAGGCTTTCAACATCTTTTATTTAATGACTGTTCTTGCATTGTTCACGTGCTGTAATGGTCACAACAATCACAAATATGACCTAAGTCCATCTATAAGGGGAAATCTAATATATCTGCAATATAGGGGCGTCGGAAGCATTTTAATGTGGGGGACCCACTGTTGAGGGGTCAGGTATGGGGGTGGGGGTGTAGCGTAGTGTCTTCCGAGGGAGGAGGGTTGGGCCTGCACGGCACTCTGTCTTCCGTGGTTCACTCATACAATTCGCTGGGTGGATAATTGGGGGGGACAAAACAAATCACTGTTACAGGTGTGGGGGACACATCTCCCCCTAATATAATGGTACAAGGCATTTCAAAATAAACTCAGCAACAGAGACTATTTTGTAAGGGAGCTAGTCAGTCACAGGTAGACGAAATATGAAGAAATGAGGGATGAAATATTGTGCAGCCCTAATATGTATGTACATTTTTGTCTGTTATGCACTGGATCTGTGCAGTATGTCTGAATGGGTGCGTATTTGTGTCACACTCACATTACACACTCCCCAGGCCACTGTACACTCCTCTGATGTGGCTGAAGCCTGGTTGGCCTGGCACTCTATACCTGCAACCAACCAAGAGAAGCTGATCAGCTGGTGTTCTGGATGCAAGAGGAAAAGTGGTGATTCAACATCAAAGCTGTAATAATTACAAAAATATTCAATGCCTGTTTCTGCCAATATAAAATGATCTGGCTTTTTTTTATTTAGCCAAAAAAGGGACTTCAAGTGCTCCACTTTTCAGTTCATACAATAGTATTCTATATTTGAATTTGAAAATGCACACATCCAACTGTAAATGCATAAAGATTACACATCTCTAATAAGAAACCATGGATGTTGGGTAGTGGCTCCAAACCAGTCCTCAGATGATCCACGTTTTTGGTCTAACGCACCTCCCAACAAATCTGGCAATGATATTCATGGTTCTTTAGGCCTTGCCTCAAGTATGCTGGGAACTCTGACAGAACCTGAGAACCAGCCTGAGAACCAGCGGTGTCAAGAATGATTCCAAATAATATGTTCTATTCTACCAAAGCAGATACTTGAAGAGGTCAGCTTCCACTTGCTTTCCTGGTATTTGGGAATCTACAAAACTGTGACAAAATATTTACATTTATGGCATTTGGCGGATCCCCTTGTCCTGAGCATTTGAAAATAGAGAGGGTCTCAGCAGGAGGCGAGTACTCACAGAGGTCCATAATGTGATTCCTACAGATCGCGCAGTTATCCACCACAATGTCCCAGGCCCAGAGAGCCACAGCGTTCCACTGTAATAGAGCGAGAGACAAGTCAGCACTGAACATCGTCAGTCAAAAAACTTTCATGGCACAGTGTTTATTACCATGGAACAGACATAAAAAGAACCAGCAGTGCCACATAAACTACTTTGAAAACTATGGGCACATTTCACACACTACACGATACTCTGTTATAAGGCCTAATCATGCTCTTTTTGTACTGAAATGTTTAGTTCAGTGTTCTTTAAATACTGGCAATATTCACAATGTGCTCAGAAATGTGATTACAACATAATGTGTATGTATAAATGGGCGAATTTATGTATACAGGCACACATGTGTGTGTATATAAGAATTATGCTTTTGTCTTATCTTTGGCATATTGAGTAAATTAAATGAAAGAAATGGGAACAAATGTCTATTTCTGAGACAGGCTGCAAAGTGCCTAAAGATACAAGGTGACTAGATAAAAGCATTCAGCACCACCAATATACTGATCACTGCCTGATCATCTGCACCTGTTTCTTCACTGGTTCAGACCTTAAGTTAGATGTGCTTTATTATGCTTGAATGATTCATACATAGGTCACTGTGTTTTTTAACCAAAAAAAAAAAAAAACCTTCCTCTGAAACTGGTCAGGTTCAGGGAACGGACTGAAAATGAGAATACAATTTTTTTTTAACACAAGAAAGTTCTTGGAACCAAAATAATATAGTGCGGACCTAACATGAAACGACAATTAACATGAAATTATAATATTTTATACCTGTCAAACTGTTTTGCTAATAATGAGAGCATCAATAACCAGGATACCTGAAGAACTGTTCAAGACTCGTTAAAATACGAGTAGGTCTGGATCTTTGGAAGCATACGAAGAAATGAAGGGTGGCTCAAAACTTCTGCACAATACTGATTTTTTATATGTGTATTCAGTCCTAAATTGAAGTAGAGTAAATGGGAAACAATACAGGCTACAGATATTACAAGATAGGCGCATGAAGTTTTAAAATGGCCCAAAAGAATTGAGACCAGTTTAACTGTACGGGACTGAAGCAGCTGGTGGAACTTTAATCCCTCAGATCTAGAAAAGCCCTGCTTCAGTTTAGGACCATATCAGAGACCACACAATTTTATCAACGCTATAGTCTCACACATCTCACAAAAACACCAAACTCAAACTGAGGAGAAACACTGAACATCAAACTCCTACTCATGAGAAACACTGCAAACTCATGCTAATGGGAAAGCTAATGTACCGGAACAGAACGGGGAGGCTAACGCCAATCCATTAGTTTATAATGGATATGCTAGGCTAACCCCAACACATTAGTTTCTAGTGGATGGCCTAGGCTAAGCTTAAACAAATTAGTTCATAATGGAGATGCTAGGATAACACTAACATATTAGTTTATACGGGATGTGCTAGACTAACACCAGCACACTATAACGGACATGCTAGGCTAACACTTACACTAGTTTATAACTGAGATGCTATGCTAACGCTAACACTTGTTTATAAATGAGATGCTAGGATAACACTAGTTTATAATTGAGATGCTAGGCTAACCCTAACACATTCGTTTATAACGGAGATGCTATGCTAATACTAACATTAGTTTATAATGGAGATGCTAGGCTAGCACTAACATTACTTTATTATGGAGATGCTAGGCTAGCACTAACAGTTTATAATTGAGATAAACTGGGGTAGCAGGAAGCGTTGAGAATCGGCTGAACGCGTCGGATCTGGTCTCGGCAATTTGTCCAGGTGGCCGCGGTGTCGGTGTCCCGCCTGTCTCTGCTCGGTGTTTTTACCTTTTTCACCTCGAAGCGCTTCTTGCTGGCTCCGCTGTTCGCCCCACTCGGAGTGTCCACATCCATCGCCGCCGCCATGCTTCCCTGTCGAATCGCAAATCTCGCGAGAAATGCTGTCACCGAGATTCAGCCGGGGCGAATTTATCTGAATGTAGAATTTCTTAATTTCTTTGTAGTTTGTCAGACGAGACACTGGAACTTACATTTTTACCTGCAACCTTTATATCTCTTTGGCAATAAGACTGTATAACTTCCCAGATCTGTAGGGGAACTTTTTATGTTTTAAAGTCATTTTTGTGTTCCCTAATCGGATTTGTGCAATATACAGCTCAACTGTTAAATCTGTGAATTGAATGGATGCTGCTTCATTTTAAACTTATCCCCTCGTCATCTGCTGCGATTTTATTTTTATTTTTATTGCATTAACACTAAGTCACTTTCATAAACCATTCTGCAATACTGATTTGCTGGTACTTGATTTTAATAGACAGATATATTAGAATTGTGTACAACTTCTTCTACTTTTGACTGTTCCAATTTCCTTCTTTCCTTCGTCCTTTCTCACACCAACTGCCTGCATGTCCTCCTTCACCTCATCCATAAACACAGTATTAGGCCTCCCTTCTCTCCTCTTCCCTGCAGCTCCATCCCCAGCATCCTTCTCCCAACACACTCTGAGCCTCTCCTCAGCATCCTTCTCCCAACACACTCTGAGTCTCTCCTCAGCATCCTTCTCCCAACACACTCTGAGTCTCTCCTCAGCACATGTCCAAACCAGCGCAGTCTCGCCTCTCTGACTTTTCCTCCAAAAGGTCCACCCTGAACTGTCCCTCTAATAAACTCATTCTCCAAACCATCACATTAGACAACATACTGTCTTGTACACCCTCCATTTCACTCTTGCTGGTACCTGCCTGTCCCAAAGCACTCATGTCGCTCTTGTCCACCCATTCCACCACACAAATCACTCCTGCCACCCATTCCGACCTTTCACAGTTCCCGTTACTCTGGACTGTTTATCCCAAGTGTTTGAAGTATATTGCTCTACTCCCTCCATCCTTTCCACTCCACTGTCTTCCCTCTCATTCACACAATGGTTATCTGTCCTACTGACCTTCATTCCTCTACTTTCTAGAGCAGGAGTGTCAAACTCCGGTCCTGGAGCGCCGGTGTCCAGCACAGTTTGATGGTTGTCCTTCTCAAACACATTCACTAAACCTGACGATTAACTGCTGAGGTGAACCTCAACCTGCACTCTTCTCTCACTACAGATCACGATGTCATCTACAAACATCACAGTCCACGGGGACTCCTGTCTGATCTCGTCTGTCAACCTGTCCAACTCTATCACTAACATTTAACATTTCGACATATTTGCATAAAAAGTTTCAGAGCCTGAATTGAAAATGGGGTCGACACTGCCTCCTGGTGGTTGTGTTTAATTTCAAACCTGCTCGTTGAGGCGCACAGAAGGAGAAACATGGGGAAATTGGACAGTCAAATATTTCATTTAAAAAAATATTTCGTTTTAAATGTTTAATTTTAAATGAATCGTTTCATGTCAGGTTAATTTACCAGGCTAAATAGTATTTCATCATGTTTCTTTTTTAAACTGATCAAACATACAGAAAAACCCAGGTTCCACCGAGATTTGAACTCGGATCGCTGGATTCAGAGTCCAGAGTGCTAACCATTACACCATGGAACCACCTGAGCAACACCTGCGAAATATGCGCTTAGATGTCGGCAGGATTTGAATTAAATTCGTGTTTTTTGTGATTACTTAGAAAGCCAGTCCCCTAGGTAGAATGACTAATTAGTGGGAGGGAGACAACCCCGTATTAACACCTCTGATTTCAGGAACTATGAACAAATTATTGGAGAAGTTATTCATGGGTCCAGTTGGATGGAGGACTATCTGTAGATCAACCTTGAAGCTAAAATTGACTGAATAATTGAATAATTGACTGAATAATAATTGACTGAATAATTGAATAATTGAAGCTAAAATAGCCTGAAGCTAAAATTGTGTGATTGAAGTGGAAATGTAGATTCTGAGTCAAAAGATCACCACAAAGATATTTATAACGATTCATAACGGTTCACAAATGTATTTATACACTTTTATTAATTTTCTTGATAAAACAACACCTATTCCACATGACAACCAAGCTAAAACTCAGGGCACTGAAAGTACCCGGAGGGTGCACTAAGAATGGCCAAAAAACGCAGTGTGCAACGACGGACACTATGCGCACTAAACGGACGCCATTTTGACCACGTAGCGGAAGGGGAGGGACTTTCGACAAGGTTTCAGAGTTGAATAATGACGGCCAACAGTGAAATGCAAGCCCAAGCGGAGGCAACTGGTTCGTATAAATGTCAGTAACGTTACTAAAATTATTTTACTGATGTATACTGCGGTATAACCAGTAGATATTTTGGCGGGCTGGAGAATCATGACCAAATGTCAGTAAATAAAACATAGTAGGAAATAAAACATAGGCCCTTTAAACCCCATTGATGCATTAGCGGCTAAACGTACAGTTGACATTCAGCGCAGTCCTTTCAGAACCTACAGTTCACTGCAGTTAAAAAAGCTCTACAGCAGATTCATGACTTCCTGCGTCTTATTGCGTCTTCCTCTTCTCTTTGCTCTGTGCTGATTTCAGGGCTGATTTCTGAGGACGTTGTGTTCTGGCCTTAGGTGGTTCCACCGTTTGCTTGGTCTCTCTCGGTTTGGGTTTGGTGTTGGAAGGCTTGGACGTGGCTCTGGTCAGGAGCGTGGGTTTGGTTTTGGAGGTCTTGGGGGTCTTCAGTGGGCTGGTGGAGTTGGTGATGATGTCAAGTTTGTCAGCACTACAGTTCTTAAAGACGTCCACCTCTCTGACATCCTGACCTCGAAGCTGATCAGGGTAACCACATATGGCAAGAGTTTTCCTACCTGTCTGCTCAATCCATCTGAGAGAGAGAAAGAGAGCTTTAGATAGAGAGCCCCTGCATTAAAATGTGACCAGCACCCAACTTTGTTGTCTCCAACAATTTTCAAAACAAACCCAACACCCACGGCTAATTCCCATGATACTGTTCAGACTCAGGAGTTTTTTTGCGTGTCTGTGTGTATGCATATACAATACTATGCCTTTTCACATTTTGCTTCCAAATAATGTGGTCTTGAGGAACAGTTCTCCAGGGTTCCTGAAGGACTTTCAGAGACTCTCATTTTCAGTCCAGTCCCTGAACCTGACCAGTTTCAGAGGGATGTTCTTTGCTTGCTAAGCCACACAGTGACCTACGTATGAATCATTCAAGCATAACAAAGCACATCTAATTTAAGTCTCGAACCAGTGATGAAACAGGTGCAGATGATTCCATCAGGCCGGTGATTAGTAAACTGGTTGGAAATCGTAATTGAGGCACCTTATATCTAGCAGTAATTATGGTTTGCTGACACTGGATATTCAGATGTGGTCCTATGTGTGTGAGGCTCTGACCTGCGGAGCGGCAGAAGACTGCAGTCACACATCAGAGGGTTGTTGTCCAGTGAGAGGTCCTGCAGTCCTGTGAGTGCTGAAAGTTCAGGCAACCGCTCCAGCTGATTGTCCTCCAGAGAGAGAGACACCAGAGACGAACCAAGTCCAGCCAGAGCCTCCCTACTCAGCTACACACACACACACACACACACACACACACACACACACAGACACACACACACGTTCGTGACAGCACTGATGTGCACTGTAATTCAAAGCATTGTTTTTTGACCCTTTAACACTTAATTGGTGAATTTTTTAGGCAGTTCTGCCCAATGCTATGTGAGTTTTTTGCTCATTCCACACTAAAACTCAACATTTTCTTACTTTGTACAGCTAACTGCTCTTCCAGTTGCACTGTCTGACTGCAGAACTATTAAACATCTCCTCAACAGTGAGACAGCGTCCGCCTCGAGGCTGGTGTGACTTGTTAGATTCATTCAATTTGAATTAACTGTGGCTACTATAGTGACCGTACTATAGAAGTGATGAATAAATAAGGCAAAACAAACACATGGTGAAGACGAGTTGTAAACGCATGTAATCAAAACAGCAGCTTGTCAGGGTTGTTTGCTGATGTTGCTTTGATGCATCAGGTGGTTCAATAGTGTGAAATGTAAAGTTTGTCAAACAATATATATATATTTACATATGAAATAATACATATAGGACATACTGTATATATTTAATGTGAAATAATATGTTAGTATAAGTATACTACTAATATGTTAGTATAAGTATACTACTAAGTATACTACTAATTTTTTTGTATATATTTTTGACCCCTACCTTTGTCAGCCCCTGTGCATCCAGGTACAGGTGCTTCAGACTCTCTCCCACACCCTGGAATGCCTTTGGCCCAATCCAGCGAATCGGATTGCCCGAGAGGCGGAGTTCGGTTAACTTTGGGGTGTGGTCGAGCGCACCACTTGGCACATCAGTAAGCTGATTGGCTCCCAGGTGGAGGGTCTCGAGGTCTGGGGTGGGGCCTAGGGCCTTTGGTGTGACCGTGGCAATGCTGTTATTGCTCAGGTAGAGCGCCCGCAGCCTGGGGACTGGCTGGAGGAGGCCTGCAGGTTCTAACTTAGAGATTAGGTTCCTCTCCAGGTGCAGCTCCAGCAGCTGAGGGATGTGTGTTAGCGTAGCCACGGAGGGGAAGTGGGTGAGTTTGTTTCCATCCAGGTGAAGGTACATGAGCTGCCGGGCTCCCACAAAGGCCTCCCCGTCCAGAGAGGAAAGGTGGTTGTTGGAGAGGTAGAGGTACACGAGCGCCTTCATGCCTCGGAAAGCTCCGGCCTCCACATCGTGGATCTTACAGCCGTCCAGGTGCAGGGACACCACCTCGGGGACGCTGCGGAAACTGTTGCCTGGGAGATAGTGGAAGTGGTTGCCATGAAGGTCCAGCAGGTGGGTGGTGGTGGAGAAATTGTGGGGGATTTTGGTCAGGCCACGATCTTCACAAGACACGTGCCGAGTTTCAGACTAGCAGAAAGAGAGAGAGATGTGAAGAATGGAGTGAAAGAGATGTTGAGAGAGAGAGAGAGAGAGAGAGAGAGATGGATGGATTTGTCTACAGTGGTCCAACCAACACAACCAGAAGTCATTCAACTAAATATCTATTAAATGGAACAACATTAAGTTGAATGTAATGAATTTTAACATACCGAATCCTCATTTTACTCTCCTTGACTTCTGGCCACTGCGCTATCAGGCTGTTAATAGTTATCGCTATATTTAAATTTGTTGGTTTTATTTTCCATAGATGGACTGTATGGATGGGGGAGTAAATGTACCATTTCAAACAATATTTACAGATTTTAAGTTTTTTTAAATGATGATTTGGACCTTTAATATCTTGAAAGGCATGGCAATTGCTGTATGTAGCAAAAAAAAAATATCACAGTACATATATTTTGTCCATATCACGCATTTCTAATTGGGACCTCCAGACCCTCCAGATGTGCCCTGGAGAAGACCGCTATGCTCTGGTATTAGAATGTATTTCTGGGTTAATGTACTTATGGATAGCGCTCCCTCCCCACACCTCACACACCTCACACAGGCAGTTCTCAGGACAGTTCTCATTTCTCTTCAGCGTGCCTGGGACCATTGTCCGCTCCTCCTCCTCCTCCTCCTCCTCCTCTTTCACCCCCCCATACTGCTCTCTGCAGCGCAGTTCCTGTTCCAGCACGTCCTCTAGTGGCTCGTCTGAGAGGTGTGGTGGTCCGGCACAGTTACCCAACAGTCTGACCCCACCTGCCCTTGCCCAGGCCCGTAGCTCCAGCAGCACACACGTACACCGCAATGGATTAGCTGAAATAAAAAGAAACTTTTTATAGCTGTTTTAAAGGGGACATATTATACCTCTTTTTAAACAAGTTATAATAGGTCAATGGGCTACAAAACATGTTCATGAAGTTCTTTGCACAAAATCACTCTCACATAAAGAGATCTCACCCAGCTCTGTTCTTGACAGTTTCTGTCCCTTTCAAAATGAACAGTTTAAGGGTTCTGTCACTTTTTATACAATAAAGCTCTTGCTGGCCACGCCCCACCCATCCCATGCTAACGCTGCGCGTTTAACACGTGAAACAGAGGCGCTATCCAGCCCTATATGTTCGACCCCGAGTCGGACCCAGAGCAACACAACACTTCATGTGTGACTTGCCTTTGCCTGTAGCTATAGCGCTCGCCGTCTTATGCGTGCTCATAAAACCAGCAGACAAAAGTGGCGGTTCTCATCTAGTGGGTGGGGGCTCGACAGATGAGGGGTGGTTTTATGCAAATGTCCTTATCCTGATGTCAGAATAAGGGAGTCGTCCAAACGGCTCATAGAAGCACATGATTCCTGACACCAAAATCTTTCAACTGACTCACAGAAAACGGATGGATGTTATTTTTGATAGGAGCAGTTGAGACCCAAATGGAAATAAAAAAGGATGCAAAAAGTGAGTTTTGCATAATACGTCCCCTTTAATCCTCATAAAACCAGCCCATTCATATAAACTACAAAAACAAATGGGGGTTCATTCAGCTTGATGGAACCGTTTTAAGCTGAAGTAAACAATGATGCGTTTGAGGCAGAGACCCAATAACTTTCTGCGTAACTGTGTGTAATTGTGTGTGGTTGTGTGTTACTGCTGAGGTTGAATCTTTGCAGCTGACTCAGGGCGGTCAGGGGTGGGAGAAGGTACAGCTGGTTGTGACGGTGTGTGCTTGTGTGTGTAGTTGTGTGGTTGTGTACAGTTGTGTGTATTGTGTGTGGCTGTTTGTAGTTGTATGTGATTGTGTGTGGTTGTGTGTCATCGCTGAGATTCAATTCACTGCAGCTCCCTGAGGCCAGTCTGGGGTTGGAGGAGGTGCAGCTGGTTGTGACTGTGTGTAGTTGTGTGTGTGGTTGTGTGTAGTTGTGTGTGGTTGAATGTTATCGCTGAGGTTGATTCTCCACACCTCTCTGGGACCAGTCAGGGGTTGGAGGAGGTGCAGCTGGTGGTGACTGTGTGTAGTTGTGTGTGTGGTTGTGTGTGGTTGTGTGTTACCGCTGAGGTTGATTCTCTGGAGCTGGTTGAGGCCGTTCAGGGGTTGGAGGAGGTGCAGCTGGTTGTGACTGAGGTCTAGGTGGGACAGGAGGGGACTGAGACTCAGTGCAGCTGCGGAGACGTCCTGCAGTGACAGGTGTGCCAGAAACAGGTGTGTGAGTCTGGGCATCGTCACACTCATCTCACCCAGATATGTCATCGGGTTAAAACTCACATCCAGGTGACTTACTGCCATCAACCTGAGAGAGACAAAAAAAAAACCCAAACAGAATAACAATGAATTAATTGTGAAAAATTACCATTACTGAAAAATGAATATTACCATAATGAATAAGGAGTATTACCATAATGATTAATGAATGTTACTACAGTGAATGTTACTATAATGAATAATGAAAGTTACTGTAATGAATAGCGAATATCACCATAATGAGTAATGAAAATTAATAGTGAATAATGAATTTCACTGTAGTGAATAATGAATAATAGAAGTCAATAATGAATATAATTCTGACAAATAATAATGAGTTCCAACATTCCAAATCCAAAGCTTCAGATTAGTGTGTCTGTCACATCTGTGCTGCTCCCTGCCACACCCCCATCGGCCACAGTCACCGGACTACTGAGCTGGGGATATCCTACCACGCCCCCCCGTCCATGCGTAGGTTTGCTTTGGTTTGGTGCGTTGCCGGGCACAAGTTTCAGGTTCAGCTCTCATGTTCTCTCCTTGATGACCTAGTTAAGTTTTCCCTTTGTGTCTCCAGTTGTCGCCCCTTGACTGTTAACCCAGTGATGATTGCTTTGTTTCTGTGATTGGTCTCTATGTTCCCTCTCCCTTCCAGCTGATCCAGCAGTCCACTGTGTGGTCACCCAGCTTGGTTCTCTTTTAGAACCTTCATGCCCAATTTGGTTCTTTCTTAGGACCTTCATGCCCAGCTTGGTTCCTTCTTGGAACCTTCATGGTTCTTTGTGCTACTCTCTAATGTTTGTCCTCACACTGGCTCTATGGACTGAGGAAGAACCGCGGTCTTCTTGGTAGTAAGAGGTTCTCCACATTAATATATGCCAGTGGACTTTGATTTGGCTGTCTTTGTTTTGCCTAGCATTGACCAGCAAGGCTGAAGGGCCCTCAGGGTGGAACTACCCTTTGTGGCTTCTGCACATTGCAGAACTCCTGCACCTTGTACTCCTTGTGACTCTTAGAGAGGAACATTACTTGCATCGGGACCGTCTCAGTTTGGAGAAGGACCCTAACCCGAACTGAGCGTGTCCCTTCCGCGTGACCAAGAGAGAGAGGCTGTCTGTATTTCAGTTCAACCAAGCTCCCTGTTTAAGTGACTGTTATGTGCCTTGTGAGATTAAAGCTCTTTGTGTTTTCGTTAACTCCTGTACCTGTATCGTCCTTCCCTGTGGGACACCATGACAGTGTTGTGATGGATTTAAGCATTTTTACACCCATGTTCAAACATATTCATCAACACACACATCTGTCCAACAAAACTATCAGATTATCAGCTCAAAATGAAGGGATTTACCTGATTATAGTGGGAGTGGTTAACTGGTCATCCTGGGTGGAATTACCCAGACATAATGGTTGGCATTACACTGGTTAAAGTGGGAGGAGTTACCTGATACTGGTAGGAGGGGTTACCTGATTGTAGTGGGAGGTGTTATGTGGTCAGAGAGGGAGAAGTTACCTGGTCATGACAGATAGAGCTAGTTACTGGTGGTAGGAGGAGTCATTTGTGGTGGGAAGAATCAGTGATGGTGGGAGGAATTAGCTGGTCATGGTGGACAGAGGAGGGTGGTGGTGGCCTAGCGGGTAGGATACTTGCCTCTAGACCAAGAGGTCATGGGTTCGGGTCCTACCTTCAGCAGTTCCTGAGCAAGACCCTTAACCCCAAGTTGCTCCAGGGAGACTGTCCCCTGTAGTTAGGGAGTGGAAGTCGCTTTGGATAAAAGTGTCTGCTAAATGCTATAAATGTAGTTGGTGGGAGGAGTTAGTCAGTGTTTATAGGAGGAGCTACCTGGTCATGGTGGGAGGAGTTAATCACTGTTGGTAGGAAGAGTTAGTGTTTATGGGAGTAGTTACCTGGTCATGGTGGGAGGAGTTAGTGGCGAAAGGAACATTTAGGGTTTATGGGAGAAGTTACCTGGTCATGGTTGCTGTGGGGAAGAACTGCAGCTCGTTTTGGCTGAGGGTGAGGTGTGTGAGGGAGAGGAGGCCGGCAAAGGCTTCAGTATCCAGATTATTCAAGGAGTTATGATTCAAACGTAGTGTCTGTAGATTCATAAGACCCTGAGAAAGGGAGATATCACTTAACACACAATATTATAATATTTACCCTACAACTAAGAGTTCATGTGTGGAGCTTCTGAATGATGCTTAAGCTGATTGGTTTAGCCAGAGGCTTAAGGGTTAAAGTTATTTTACCAGCTGTTCAAAGGTTTCTTTGAAACGTCACCAAACAAGCAGACTAAATTCTTTACCTTGTTAAAAGTCTGATATTTTAATGCTTTGGCTGACCAATAGAAGGTATCAACCAGCAGTGATGGCAGAAACTGTTCTACAGTTTCACTCCACCTGTAGTGGGTGTGTGGAGAAGCAGGAGTGTGTGTGTGTGGATGTACCTGGAAGGCCATGTTGGGGATGTAGATGAGCTGGTTATGGCTGAGGGACAGCAGGTTCAGGGAACCCAGCTGAGAAAACGCCCCTGGCCTGATCTCCTCAATGCGGTTCCGATCCAGCAGCAATTGCTTCAGCGACGATAGGCCATCAAATGACTCCTGGAGAAAGAGGGAGAAATATTAACAATGTAAAAAGTAAACAGTAATTAAAATGTGCAGAAGTGTGTCTCTGTACAGGATGGGTGCGCTTTTAACTTACGCACATGATTGTAGATGGAAATACTTTTACAGATCTCTGGGATTTGCAAACAGCAAAAGACTGGGTAATGTAGGACAGTTTTCATGAGGCTACACAACAGCTACATGAGTCTTTCGGGACAACTGGCATAAACCTACATAGACATTTATAGACTTATTCAAACTAGTTGTTAGAACACTGTCTGAGGAGAAATGACATAACTGATGTAATAACTGTCATAATAAGTGACCTAACAACTGACATAACAACCAGCATAACTCATATAACAACTAATATAACACTACAACTAATATAACACTTATATATAAAAAATATATAAAGTCTTATTCCAACAAGTGTCAGTTTTAACAACACTGGCCAGGGTCAAGTGACATAACTGACAATCCAATGTAACAACTGACATAATGACACAACAACGTACATAATAACTGGCATAAATCCATATAAGCATGGGTAAAAGTTTATTCCAGCAAGCCATATATATATATATATATACTTTGTTAGTTCATTTGTTTTGTTTATGTAGGGTCTCTCAATTCTTTGATTGTTTCATAAAGAAAAAATGTAAACAACAGCATATACACCTTTACACACACACACACACACACACACACACACACACACACCCCACACACCTGGTGAACGATCTCAATGATGTTGTTGGAGAGGTCGAGCTGGACAAGGCGTGCAAGGCCCCTGAAGGCTCCCTCCCTTACGGAGTGTATCCTGCAGCCCTGCAGACTCAGGTGTGTGAGGTATGGCGTGTGTGAGAATGTCCCCCGCACCAGCTCGCCCAGGTTATTCCTCTTCAGATCCAACTTCACTGTGATCTACAGCAACAGTGTGAAGATGAGACTGCTGAGAAGATTCTACAGATACACTGCTTGGCCAAAAGTATGTGGACAACCAGAGCTTGGTGAGCATCTCATCCCAAAAACAACAATATGCACTAAAAAGTGCATGGTTATGATCAGTAGACTAATTTGAATAGTAAACATAATCTCCATCTAACATTATAAAGTCACGATTTGCAGTCTGCACAACACTCTCCACAAGAGGGAGCTCTAATTGCTTTTGTATGAAAGGGAGGAAACCCACATCAGCACAAACTCAAGGCTGCATACATGTGAAGTAAAATTAAACATGTATATATTATCACTAGAATAACAGTTAAAATAATTCCTGTAAACCTTAATTACTTAAGAAAAATGGACAGTGGCTTTCAAAACTAAAATCTATTCTACTGCCAGTTTGTAGCGGCATTTAATGTCCACAAAAGGGGAAGTCTGAGAATGGTTAGCCTATGAAGACTACAGTTTATGTTAGTACTACTAACACAGTAAAACACATTGTAACGTTCTCCCTGTCTTTTGCGTTTCTTGTAGTGTTCTGTCCTCCTCTTGTTTTTTTGTCTAAGTTGTTGTTTACCTTCTATCTGTGCCTTTGTTTACCTGACCCATGTGAGTCTGATTTGTGGTCTTTGTCTGTTTTGTGGCTTTAACCCCGCCTCCTTGTCCTGTTCACCTGTGTCTTGCTTCTGTCTCTTCACCTGCTCGGGTGTTTCCCATGGTCTAGCCTGTGTGTGTGTATATCTGTGTCATAACTTTCTTGCATTTTTTTATTTCGAAATATTTAAAATTCTTGCTGTTTCATGCTGCTTGTTTTTTGGTTAACTGAGTTCGAATTTTCTCATGTTTTCATGAGACTCTGGATCCTATGTTTTTGTTCTTGTTTTTGCAATAAACCTACTAATTCTTTTGATTTCATCCTACCTGCCTCGACTGTCACTCCTCACAAACATACAGAGAAAACAGAAATACTACATATTTGAGGCCCTTTTGAGCCTTGGGGGGCAGTAAGTAGCTGTTAATAAAACTTCTGGCTAACATTACCCAGCTTTTGAAATGCCACCATGTCAGTGTCACTGCTGTGCTAGGAACCACCAACCAAATAATATCCAGTCACTGGGATAACCCGGAATAAATGGTGTAGAAGGGGGTTGATGAACAGCCTGTGCACCTGAACAGTGGAGCTTAAAGCACGAGGAGTGAGAGGAAGTCCAATGGAAGTGCTTGTAGTAAAATGTGTGGGTGAGATGACAGAAGTGATATGCACCTCATCGATGGTATCCGGGACCTGGGTGAGGTTCTTCCCCATGCATGACACAGTCAGCTTCGTGCTGTCGCAGACACAAACACGAGGGCACGTCCCCGATAACGCGACAGTGGGTAACAGCAGCAGCACCACTGTCGAGCACAGGATGGCGACAAACTCCACGGGGCGCATCTACATTTCACAAAACGGCGAAGTGAGACTCCAGACATAAACAGTACTGCAGTAATAGTCTTGAGCCACCCCTCATCTCCTCATATTTTCACAAGAGGAACAGTTCCCCAGGCTTCCTTAAGGACTTTCCGTTTTTAATCCAACAGGTGCAGATGATTCCAGATGATCAGGGGGTATTCCATGAAACAGGATTAAGGGAAAGTCTGGCTTACTTTCCCTTTACTTTCCCTTGAAATAAGACAGACTTTCCCTTAATCCTGTTTCATGGAACAAGGACCCAGGCGGTGATCAGTAGACTGGTGGTGCTGAATGCTGAGTGGTTGGAAAACCTTTATCTAGGTACCTTGTATCTTAAAAAAACATAAAAAAACATTTATTCCTATTTCTTTCATTTAATCTACTCAATATGCCAAAGAGAAGATAGTTTGATAGGTATAAAACAGTATTTTTGCACCAACACAGTGATTCAAAGGAAAATATGAAGAAATGAGGGGGCTTTAGTCTAATAAAACAGTCTGCTCAATTTTAAAAGTACTTGTTTAGGGAAAAGCTTCCTTTTACAGTATAAAACACCACCCAAATGATGTCATATTAGGCTTCATGCTGTGAAAAATTCTGACTCGGTTTCACACCAAACCCAGTGTTAACAACTTAACCACTTTAAAATTGGGTTAAATTGTGGAATTCCACTTTCATGTTTGTAAGAGAAGTGTACGTGTAGGTAATGTCTGAGTAAAATGTACACCGTAAAGCATGAATCAAGCTGAGTGTTCAGAGGCAGTCGGGGGTTCACAAAGATTCCTCATCTGCTGTAACACCAGAGTAACAAATTTCTCAGCAGAGTGACGGGCTGGACAGAATCGCAGAGCCTTTACCCAGCATTAGCACATAATGGGCAACGTCTTAGAGACCAAACAAGATCAAACAAGTCACAATGGGTTTTATTTAATATCTCTTGTATAAGAGCACAATTCAGAAATAAAGATTAAAATGCTCTCATTAACAGGTTATAAATATCGGTCTAAGTAGAGATTTACAGCTGTAACAAGGTTTCACACCTGCAGCAGAGCTTTAATTACCACACCCTTGATTAACTTTAATCACTGTGACTTCAAGACCTCTCGCTCGGCAGTAATAACCATTAAAAGCACATACGTACCGTCCTGATGGCTTCTTCAGTGCTATAGGAGCTGAGTGACCTGCTGAGACTCCAGAAAAAAAGGTAGAGAGAAATAGGGGTGGGGGGTGAGGAAGAGAGAATGAGAGAGAGAGAGAGACCTTTGACCTTAAAAATACATTTATTGGCCAAATAAAACCCTGCTTTCATAAAATCTGATTTCTGTAAACATAACTTTAAAGACTAACTTTAAAGACTAAAACCAGTTAGTATCCCATAAACCATCTGAGCCTTATATAAGTTTGACATGGAGGGACTGAAGAAATGGTGATAAACAGAACCAGACATCTGCCTCTAAAAGCTCTCTCACAGAAAGTTATTCCATCAGATTGTAATGGTTGCACTGCCTGACACCTAAGATGCTTTTTTTTTTTTTTTTTTTTTACCAGAGTTTTAAAAAGATTTTGGTTCTAAAGCTAAACCCATTCATGGTGGAGGGATTCATGTAATCAGCATGAGCAAACTATGTATATGTCGTTCTGGCTTCTTATATAATTGATGCATGCCTGAGAGTGATTCACATGTGTTGATGGTGGATATTGATTTGTCCTGTAGCAGAATGGATAACTACTGTTACATGCATGTAGGTGACAGTTCTATTTAGCATAACTACCAAAAATCTCATCATATTTCTGTAAATTAGGTCTTTTCAAATTTGAACAATCACATTTTGTTCTTGTGTATTTCACAATTCGTGCAATAAAGGGTTAACTGGGGTTTGTCGCCCTCCTCTGGTGAGAGAGGGTTTAAGGTGGTTCCTTCCTCTGGAAGGTCGCAGTTTGATGTGCGAGTTCCTACACGTATCTGAGCAAATTTCTTCAGTAGAACACAATGAGCCGCTAAAAGGAGGTAGAATGGCTAGCGAATGTCCACTGAGGTTCACTGTGCAGGAAATATGTTAATAATATTCGGTCAGTACTCCCTTTTTTATGTAAAAGGAACCAGCGTGATCCACATTGACTTCAGTGCTTTGAAGGATGGCAAGTGCTTTACTATAAAACATCTTCTAGTCTAATTCCAGTAGTAATCTGTAATATCAAGAAAGTCTGTGATTAACTTGTTTTAACAGTTCCTACACTAGTTGTAGTTAGTGGAGTTGTAACCTAGCAGCGCCATATTTTTCCCCATTCTACTTCTATCAAGTCGTATTAATGACTTTTATTAACGGATGCACTGCTGTGCACATTTACTGTGCCTTTTACACTCCACTTAAACAGGGACACTGGGACGTCCACAATATGTATATCCATCAATCCATTATCTGGAGCTGTATTCATTTTGGTTTCTGTCTGTGAATCTCACAGTACATGAAACTGTTGAATTTTTGGTTCTAAGAAACATAGCAACCCAGGGAATTGTTTTATGAGACAGATATCACAGACCCTCTGACAATTATTTTATGGCAAAATTACTCATAACATTTCCACAGATTCACAAAGGAGACATCTGATGTCTAGCATTTTAGACGATTGTCATAGCCTTATTTCACTGCAGTCAGTTTGTCATTTTTTTATCTTTTTAAAAAAATATCTGAATATGCCAGCTTCTCTTTACTCTGTTTTAAATTAATGCACACTCTCCCACCATTCAGAGATGGAGAGCTCTCATCCGCATGCTAAATGTTCTCTTTGAGAGACGCTGCAGGGAAATGTGATGCTGTTGCAGTTTTAGGAGACAACCACGATTTTCCCTCTGGGTTACTGTATAATGTTGCTGATGGATCCTGCAGGAATATCTGTGTAACTTGCTTTGCGGTGTCTGTGTTCCAGGTGGAGTCCAGGATGAAAGGATGGTGGGGGAAGGGAGCAAAAGGTGATGTTTAGAGAGATGGCGAGGTGTAGCCAAACTGTTGAGTGCAGGAGTGACGAGGAGGTTTTTTATCTGTGTAACGGGTTGGAGGAGACTTGTTGAGGTGCAGAGCCAAAGATGACAGAAACTCAAAGTCACCCAGAAGAACACCTTCAGCACACCACCACTGGGTTCCTGAGCGAGACCCTAAACCCCAAGTTGCTCCAGCGAGACAGTTATCTCCAGGGAGATGATTTGTCATATTGATGAGGTAATGTGGCACACTTTCTCAAAAGTCACATTATTTCAAAGCAGTTCATCTCTTCCTCTACTTAAACACAGAAAACACTTTGTTTTCCTGGAGAATTTGTTTTAATGAATGAACAGTCAAGCATCTAAAGCAGGGGTCATCAACCTTTTTGAAACTGAGAGCTACTTCACGGGTACTGAGCCATATGAAGGCCTGCCAGTTTTAACAGAGTTGACCTAAACTTATCTAAATTTCATGTATAATAAATGTGTTTTACATGCTTTTTATTTTTTAGATACTCATGTGATCCTTGGGGGCACCATGTTGGTGACCCCTGATCTAAAGAGTCCATAATCATTATTATTATTATTATTATTTTTATTTATTTATTTATTTATTTATTTATTTATTTATTTATTTATTTAGATTATTATTGCAGATCCTGACACTAGCAAAACCCAGGAAATTCTCAGCTTACACAGACATTGTAATAAGAGATACTGACAAAAGGTTTAAAATGTCAAAGTATGCACAAATATTTACGTAAAAATTTTTTTTTAACTGTGTTATAATCGGCGAACAAGTGATTATAACACACTTAAAGCACAGACATTATAGTACAATCAGCTTTATTTATATAAAACATTATAACCCACACTGTCTTATTTATAACACAGATTATAACACATGCATTCTTATTTTTAATACAAAGATCATAGTACACACAGCCTTATTTATAACACAGAGATTATAACGCCTTATTCATAACAGACATTGTAACACACTGAGTTCTTGATGAGGTCAGGATTTCATCCTCTGAATGGCACTGAAGATGACAGTCCTGACAATCTGCACTTTTAGAGGAGCTGCTTTCTATCAGCAGCACCAGGATCAACATTAACATCACAGTGATACAGAAAGAGGACAACAGATCTTACACTGGTTTTCAAAGTTATTTGTCCTACTGGGGGGTAATGTGGCACACTTTCTCAAAAGTCACATGATTTTAAAGCAGTTTGTCTCCTCCTCTACTTAAACACAGGAAACACTTTCTTTTCCTGGAGAAGAGAGCTCACAACAGCACAAGCCTCAACAAGACGATCGAAAGGCATGGAACGGTGCCCTTACTCAGGTAAATGTTTGTTTTTTTAGTTCTTTAACT
>JBBPCX010000147.1:700192-725874 GCA_037974365.1 Hydrocynus forskahlii | reverse complement strand
GCCTAACTTCCCATCACTAGCTCCTGCTCACCCAACTGACCAATCAAGTGCCTGGATTTGAAAATCTAGTCTAGAAAATACCGACACGTATGTAAAATGTAGACTTGTTTTTAAGCAAACTGTAGTTTTATAACTTTCATATTAGTCTTTTAAAGTAATTTTTAAAAAAAGTTCAATTAGGGCTTATTTTAACAGAGGGGGCGGCATTATCCCGCTGAGGGGGCGACACCCCCTTATGCCGCCCCGTGGCCCCGGGCCTGATTGTAACTATGACGAAGGAGCTCTGATTAGTCACTTTTGAGGTGTGTGTGGTCTGTCAGTTTCACTGGTTTGTAAATGAATGGAAAAAAACTCAAAAAGTCATTGATGAGCTGCTGTTCAATAACCATTTAGCTGCTCTGACAACTTATATAACAGTGTGTGTGTGTGTGTTTGACCTACTATCATGTAACTCCAACACTCACTTGCTCTTCAATGCTGCCGGGGTGGGATTCGTTTTACATGGGGAGGTGGGGCAGTGAGATATGTTTGAAATTCATCTTAACTGCAGATTCAGCAAACCAGCAAACATCTCGGCTGGTTCCTCAAAAACCTCCTTGAGAGAAGAGAGTGTGGCTACCCAGCACATGTCAGTGCGCTACCTCACTTTATACTGTTTATACTTCATACTACACTCTGGACTTTAAATTAGCACCTGCACTTTACTGGAACACTGTTTACTGCCAGTGCAGGCACCCTAATGACCTGTCACTGACTAGTTATAATTTTACACTGACTTCTTGTGGTTTTCTGTGCTACTAACTGTCCTTTGCAGTAAGAATAATGTTACCAGTGCAACGTCATATGCTCGTGTGCAATAATAATATATGTGCATATGGTGCGATATTTTCATTCTGGTAGATTTTTTCATCTCTTTCATGCTGTAATCTTGTGACAGGTATGTATAGTGCATTATTATCCATCCTGTAAGTTTACACACTCTTCCCACTATGTCACTTCTCTATTGCCTACTTACCGGACTGTCTAAGATTCGCATCTCACTTACATTACTCTTACGCTGCTATATTGTCTACTTATTGTACTGCTCTGTCATCCCTTGCACTTTACTCAATGCTGTAACTGCCTCCTGTGCGGTAATCATATTTATAGTGCAATACTCATCACTCCAGAAGGTTTACGTAATGCTCGCACTTGTTTAGTTATTGTTCGTCTACTGACTACTGTCTCTGTTGTAACTTGCACTCTGTTGAGTGTTGTATGTTGCTACATGTTGCACCATGGTTCATGGAGAAACATTGTCTCATCTCACCATGTACATGTGCACTGCTGCTGATGACAATAAAGTAACCTTGAACGTTAACCCTAGAATTGAACCACTCTGAGAGTGTGAGAGAGTGGGGGCGTGGGACAGTAACAGAGAAAAAGATACAGAGAGACCAAGAAGGAAAGAGAGAAAGGCAAACGAAACGAGAGAGCGTGAATGAAAAAAATGTACTGTGACAGAAAAATAGCGATAAAGAGAAACAGAAAAAAAGAAAGAGAGGACCCGACAGATAAAGACAACAAGAGAGAAAGCAGAAACAGGGAGAGAAAAAAGGAAAAAAGTAACAGACACAGCGAAAGAGAAGATAGAGAGAGATGAGGAAAGAGAAAGAGGAGATAGAGAGAAACAGGAGATAGAGAGAGATGAGATTTCAGTGCTATACAGTGATGTAGACTGTGACTGATTGGATGAGGAGCTTTTCTCTCCACCTTTATGTGTGTGTGTGTGTGTGTGTGTGTGTGTGTGTGTATGTGTGTGTGTGTGTGTGTGTGTGTGCGCGTGATCATTTGATGATTTGATTATGTTACCGGGTCTGACAGATTCAGCAGAAAAATCACTTTAACTCATCGTTTCAGTCACGATTTAAACTCTGGAGCAGCTCCTCATTCAGCACCCCCCCCCCCACACATCCAGCGGTCCTCCTCATCAAGGGCTCCTCATTCAGTGCTTCCCCTTTTCCAGCGCTCCTCCTCATCAAGCACTCCTAGTAATCCAGTGTTCCTCCTCACCCAGCGCTACTCCTCATAAGCGTTCTTCCTCATCCAGCAGTACGCCTCCAGTACTCCCCTTCATTCAGTACTCGCCTTCATCCAGCGTTCCCTCATCCAACACTTTCTCATCCAGTGCTCCTTCTCAGGGTGCTCCTGCTCATCAGTGTTCCCTCTCATCCAGCATTCCCCCCTTATCCAACACTCCTCCTCATCCAGTGCTCCTTCTCAGAGTGCTCCTGCTCATCAGTGTTCCCTCTCATCCAGTGTTCGCCCTCATCCAGCGCTCCCCCCTCATCCAACACTCCTCCTCATCCAGCGCTCCTTCTGTGGGTGGGTGAAGGGAGTTGAAACAGAAAACCTGGAGTGGAGTTGAATATGGAATTTTAAGTAATACGGAATATTCAATAAAGTACCAATTAAATGAGATGTGGTCCTCTGCGCTCTGGACAATCTCCACTGAGGAGCCATTGTTATATCGACCAATACCGGACTGACGTGTTCATATGAGGGGTCTCTACTGATTTTTGGTTCCTGTGCGGACGAAGAAACAATTAAAGTTTTAAAAACTTCCCATACGTGTGTGGTCAAGGCCTTAAGTGAAAGTTGGTGGCCTGGGCTGTGCCCTGTGTGTCCAGTCCAGAGAGGTCATCTAATTTCTTCTGTGTGAGGAAACTGACAGATCACTCAGGACAGTGATTTATGGACACAAAGAGGTCATTCTGCTCTTCGCTTTTACAATAGTTCTTAGGTCCTCTCAGTTTTTTCTTGGTTCCTCTAAGTGGGTTGTTTCCTCTCCGTAGGTCTTGGTTCCTCTCATGGGTTCTTCCTCGTGCTTTTAAGGAGCGAAACCGTTTCCCTTGGCAGCGCTCACTAGGGGCATAAAATGCAGTATATCAAAGAACAAGGGCACAGTTATTACTGTGCGATACAGATACATGCAGGCGACTGGTTTTACACAATGGTGTACATACACACACACACACACACACACACATGTATGAGAGAGAGAGAGAGAGAGAGAGAGAGAGAGTCGTCAAATCCAATTGATGGAAAGTTCCTTGGCTATGAGCCAAGAAAAGCACATAGCTGGAACTGGAAGATCAGTGTGTGTGTGTGTGTGCTTCATGCTCTCAATGTAGTCTATTAGACAAACTGAAAACAAATGAATTCTCAATGTCGGTCAAACAATGACGTGTATAGAAGGGCTCGGCCTCTCTCTTTCTATCTCACTTGCTTTCTTTCTGTCCCTCTTCTTTTCTCTTTCTCACCCGTCCTCTGTCTCTACCTCTATCTCTTCTCATCCCCTTATCCCTCTCACTAAGATGATTAGCTGGGACTGCACTTACACTAGAGATTAGCGCACCTCACACACACACACACACACACACACACACACACACACACACACACACACACTCACAGGTGTGTTGGGCCATCTGTTGTGAGACTGAAAATGTCTTCACACTCTTCTCCTCCATCACTTTCACTCCACCACTCTCTTCCCTCGGCTTCTCACCTGTACACTCCATATATCACTCCATCAAGCCCTCCTCTCTCACTCTCTATCTCTCTCTTTCCCTCTCCCATCACCCTCCCACCCCTTTCTCTTATTCTCTTTATCGCTCTCTCTCTCCCACTCTACAACTCTGGAAGCAATGAAGTTCTTCAGGTTTGTCTCCAGCAGGAACTCTTGTGTTCCAAATGTTGACACTGCTGTTTTTCCTGCTGCTGTTTGTTATTCTATGATTTGCACCCCCTAGTGGACTCATCAGTCAACTGGTCATCACAAAATCAAAAACTAAAGTAGTTAAAGATGTGCTAGAACAAGTCATAAGAAGAAACACACACACACACACACACACACACACACACATATGCACACACATACACAAACACACAGAAAGGGACCAGACACCCACTTTGAACCATAATACCACATTCTAACATGAAGTGAGTCTTGGATCGTCTCAGTAGGTCTGCCAAAGACTGCAACTAACTTACTAAACCAACTAACCCCTACTCTCTCCCTCTCTCTCTTTCTCTCTCTGTAGATCATAATCATCTGAATAACGCTGCTCTCCCGTCTCTCGGTCCCGCTATGACTCTCTCTCACCCCCACAATAACTTGGGTGTGGGATTCAACAAGTACTCATCTCTCAAGGCCCAGGGTAAGACACACACACACACACACACACAAACATTCCCAGGCAAGTATATGGTGGAAACAGTGATTAATCAACACTTTCTTTTCCCGAATCTGTTCAAAACTGGTGGTGTGAAAGCGGGAGTAAAAAGGAAGGAGTGAAATGAGGAAGAGTGAAACAGGGAGAAGTAAAAGGAGGAGGAGCGAAAAGTTTATTTTACTGTGTCTGGTGGTGTATTTGGATGTACGGTCCAGCAGTGGTGGGAGATGCACGTGGTTTAATGTCGGATGTGGAATGTGTGTGTGTGTGTGTGTGTGTGTGTGTTGAGATTAGTTCCTTCTTGAGATTAGTACCTTCTGGAATAAAAGGAAAGCAGTGAAAGGAAAGGGAGGAAAGGGAAAAGGTAGGAGTGTAAAGGGAGAAGTGGAGGAGGAGTAAAACGAGGAGGAGTGAAAGAAGGAAGGACAGAGGAGAGAAAAGGAAGAGGAGTGAATGAGGAAGGGGTAAAAGGAGGAGTAAATAGGGATCTGACCTGTAATCTGACTAAATGTACTTATTAGTACGTTTAACCTCTCCAGACTGTAGTTAGTGTATGGCAAGGCAGGTCTTTCAGTGTGTTTTAGATATAAAACACACATAAAAACAAAAATAAAAGCAGTAAACAAACAAAATTAATAGAGTAAAAGTAGGATTCAAGTTAAACAAAGAAGAATAAAAGAATAAAGATAAAAGTGCAGGATTTTGAGTAATAGTGAATAATGAGTAAACACCATTTCAACCCGTTTAATCTCTGATCTGGGTTCCACTAGATAACCAGCTTCAGCTTATCTATTATCTTTTTTCCACCAGGGCCGTGCCGGTGCTGGTGCTGGTGCTGGAGCTGGAGCTGAGTTGGTTTTGGTCCAACACCAGCACCAGCACGCATTTCCACAGGTTTCAGCACCGAAATTGTGTGGCAAAATGTTCTAGAATCTTTGTTTTTTTACGAGCACAGTTTATGAGGCAACATTATAACAGGGTAAAGCTTGGTATATGGTTCTGTGTTTACATATTTTCGGGGAAAGAACATGTCGGGCCCTAAACGATCAATAATTATTTTGCTTTTTTATGAACTTACTCATGAAGTTTTTACAACTTCAGTTTGAAGGGTGGTTGCATATAGCCACAATGAACAACATAAATTACAGAAGGAGATTATATTCCAGACGACGGGTAGACTGTTTTCAGAACAGCCTAGGTCCAGAGATCGGCAACTTTTTTGACATGTAGGCTATTCTCTGGGTTGAATTTCTCATTTTAGCCTAATTTGGCAGTATATCACCTACATCTTCACATTATGAATGAACCGTATCAAATTTCATATCTTTAAAGGCCCATTCATACCCTCTTTAGGCTCGTATGTCCTTCTGTCTGTTCGTCTGTCCTATTCGTGATTACTCTTCATACCTCCGTCTGTCTTTTGTATTGCTGTGGTAGCACCGCCCATAACCATTGTGACGTGTGTGGTTCCGACTTTGGGACCAGCAACTTCAGGGTGCCCTGCCGGTGCCAGCTTTTCGGCACCTGCACCTGTCATTGTTCGGTCGAAACATGCAGAACCAGTTCTAGATTGGGCACCGGCATGGCACCAGCACCGGCACCGCGGCAGTGGAAATGAGCCTTAAGAGACCTTCTAAACTGATATTCATCAAACATCTTGGAGATGTATTTATTTATTTAGGGCCCAAACCACTGAGTGACAAACAATTATCAACACTTTGGTGTTTTGGCCTAGTGGGTAGGATACTTGCCTCTGGACCAATAGGTCATGGGTTCAAATCCTAGCTTCAACATACCACCACTGGGTTCCTCAGCAAGACCCTTAACCCCAAGTTGCTCCAGGCAGACTGTCCCCTGTAGTTAGGGAATGGAAGTTTTGGGTAAAAGCGTCCACTAAATGCCGTGAATGTAAATATCTGATTTGAAGCCAATGTAAAGACCTGAGGACTGAAGTAACATGCTCTTGATTTTTGTTAGAACTCTAGCAGGAGCATTTTGAATAAGCTGTAACTGTCTAATGGTCTTTTTTGGAAGCCAAACCTAAGAGACTCACGGACAGGCAAGGAGGCAAACAGTGGGATGCATGTATGTGTGTGTGTGTGTGTGTGCACATGTGTTGGAACACTGGTGGTTTGGCATAGAATATTGGCATGCAAGTGCACACACGTATGTCTGTATCTCCAGCTTAATTTATGCTCTTTTAAACCCTACACCATATGCTCAGTGACATGCGGCCGAGCCAGCCACCCCCCCCACACACACCACACCATACCACACCACACACACATACACAATTCAGACAATAAGGCACACAAGGTCAAATGAATGAACAGGTGTTCAAAATGGACAAAGAAGTAAGAAGGCATATGTAAGCACTTAAAGAACACACACACACACACACTCACCTAGAACTGGCTTGACTCAAACTGTGTAGGCAAAGTCACTGAAAGGACAGAGAGAGATCAAACAGAGGAGTGAAGGAGGACGAGTGGAGGAAGGTGGAATAACAGAAGGAGAAGGAATAAAGAGGAATGAAAGGGGTATGTTTAAATATATGAAATCTGAAAGGGAGGGAAACAAAAGGAGGAGTGAAAAGGGAGGAGAGAGATTGAGAAACCTTTATTATTGCTAATGCAAAAAATTGCATGTGACAGAAAGAAGAAAAGAAATAGCAGCACAAAAAGCTACACAACAGAACAAGATGGGTTGCTGCATGCGTGTCTCAGTCCTTTTGGGGGGGGTGGGGGGGGTGGGGGATGGGTTGCTGTGCGCGTGCAGTCTCGTTCCGTGGGGGGGTCTTGGTCGTTGTCCGGGGAAAAGGGAGTGGGGTTGCGCGCGTGCAGAGTTTCGCCCATTGTCTGGGAAACAAAAGTGGATGGGATGAAACTAATGCTGCTATAATGTACACAGTGGGGGAAATAATTATTTGATCCCCCGCTGAATTTGTAAGTTCACTGATGTACAAAAAAATTAACAGTCTCTAATTCACGAGGTAGGTTCATTTTTCATTTTTATGGAGAGAGACAGAATATCAACCAAAAATCAAGAAAAAACATGTCACATAAAAGTTATACATTGATTTGCAAGTTATTGAGAGAAATAAGCATTTGACCCCCTACAACCTAGCCAGACTTCTGGCTCCCACAGACCGGCTTTGTGTCCTTGTTGCACACAGATTACAATCAATCTATCAATTACATATACTCCTGATCTTAACTTGTTATACTGCATGGATCTCCAGACTGAGGGCAATTGATGGTCATTTCATATTTCTTCCATTTCCGAATAATCGCGCCAACAGTTGTCACTTTCTTATCAAGCTTCTTGATTATGGTCTTGTAATCCATTCCAGCCTCGTGCAGGTCTACAATCTTGTCTCTGATGTCCTTTGACAGCTCTTTGGTCTTGCCCATGGTGGTGGAGAGGTTGGAATGGAAGAAACTGATTCTGTGGACAGGTGTGCTTTTTACACATAAGGAGTTAAGATCAGGAGTATCTGTAATTGATAGATTGATTCTCATCCATGTGCAACATGGCACACAGCCAGTCTGTGGGACCCAGAAGTCTGGCTGGGTTGTACAAACACCTACACTACCTAGAACACAGTACTAGAAACACCTACACTCCTCCAAAACTTGGGCCACCCTCCACCCCTCTGTGTGTACGTGCG
The DNA here is from genome assembly GCA_037974365.1 of Hydrocynus forskahlii. Lineage (NCBI taxonomy): Eukaryota > Metazoa > Chordata > Actinopteri > Characiformes > Alestidae > Hydrocynus > Hydrocynus forskahlii. The sequence continues at coordinate 717,987 of JBBPCX010000147.1, read as the reverse complement.
TGTATCTGGAGATATATGGTAGTGTAGGTGTTTCTAGTACTGTTTTCTAGGATGTGTAGGTTTCATCACTGTGGCTCTTGCTGCCCTCACGCTCCTATTGGTCATTGCCATGTCGCATTGCTCATTATTTGCATAAAATAAACCTATCTGTTTTCACCTGTAGGTGGCAAAATAATGGTCACATGAATCTCATCACTGTAAATCACTAAGGCCGTGATCAGAGGAAGAGATAAGAGGCAGCAATAAGTGGAAGAGATAAGAGGCAGAAATAAGAGGCAGGGATAAGAAGCATAAGAAGCAACAACAAGAAGCAGAAATAAGAGGCAGCAATAAGAGGCAGTGATAACTGGCATAGGTAAGAGGAAGTGATATGAGAGGCAGCATGAGAAGCAGCAATAAGAAGGCAGCGATAACAGGAAGAGATAAGAGACAGCATAAGAAGCAACAATAAGAGACAGAAATAAGAGGCAGAAATAAGAAGTAATGATAACAGGAAAAGATAAGAGGCAGAGAGAAGAAGCAGCGATAAGAGATATGGTTGTGTTCAAACAGAGAGGAGGAGGAAAAAGAAGAGACAGAGAGAACCGGATGGAGAGAGAGTGGATGAACAGCTCATCTGAGGCCTCCTGCCTGCATGTGTGTGCGCGCGTGTGTGGAACATATGCTCACTTGGTGTGTGTGACGACACAGAGTGTTACATCACATACCGTCCCAATCTGATCTCTGATCATCCCACACCCCCCAAAGAGAGACTGTTATACTGAGTGGTGAGGGAGGGGAAGGACCACCCTTCCCACTGAGAGAGAGAACAGAGAGACAGAAGTGAATAATGAGGGTCAAAAAGGGCAAAATGGCTTAACCTTACAATTAACCATGTACCCAGTGTTTACCCATTTCATAAACAAATATGATACATAAACACCTGTTTCAAAAGCTTAATTTGTCCTGTGTGTGTGTGTGTTGCTGAAACAATGCCACAGATCAGCCTTTCAGAGTGGGACCTGTTGGAATTGGAGAGATGTTCAAACAGATTTCACCCACTTGGGTGTCAAAAAAACACCACTTCACACTTGGTTGTGAATAAAGTTAGAAACTGCATAAGCAAGTCTATTAGGGATTACTGAACACCCCCATGCCCTTTGAAGTGAGTGTGAAGATTAAAGCACACAGTTAGCACCATGCTAATTGGTGGCACATTGCTTCCATTTCTCTAAATGAGCATTAAGGAGCTAACTTTAGACACCAAATGTGTCTTGGGTGATAGGTTGCAAATAAGTTGAGGGAAACTGTGGAAATTTTGTAGAATACCAAAAAGGTCTGGAGTGATGGTTTCCTGGTCCCACCCACTGTGAATCAGTCTGATTCTGCTTCATAATGTTGGTTGTTAATCTGCCATGGTAGGACTTCAGTCCAGCTACTAAAAGCATGACCAATTGGGAGCTCACTTAGCCACCCCACCTCCAAAAAACCCAAAAAACCCAGTTTTCTTTATTCCTGTCAATGTTTTTTTGCTAACTTTCTCCTAACCTCTGACCTTTTTTAACAGGGTTTGCAACTTAGCTTCTACTTGGGTAAAAGCTGATGATTTTTGCACCAACAAGGTGAATCAAAACAAAATAAAGAAATGAGCAGTGGCTCAAGACTTACGCACAGTACTGTATATTTGCCCATATCGTGGACAGAAAACAAATCAGATTGAGTGAATCAGTGTTTTCAGAATTTAATTTGATTGTTTCAAAACAAAAAATACAACACATTATTGGTTCCCAGAATCATTAAACCTTCTCTGAAGATCTAGAAAGGCCTGAAGATTCCACTCCGGTATTCAGAGTATTTCTAACAAATGACTGATGACAATTATAACAATGCCACAGATGATGTAGGGAGCTTGCCGTATGAGTGTGTGTCAGGCAGGCTTTGCAGTCCTTTAATCTGCAAGTTGGTAGCAGCCCTTTTACAGAAGCTTCCCATACAAGTCACTCCTGCTTTAAACACAAAAAAACTTCACTTTGTTCATCTGCTTGTGTTCCTTTTTGGTACTCCGCTCACTCAACACTCACGGAACTGGTTCCTTATCATGAATCTAACCTCTATTTCGAATCCAGGAATTTGCTGAAATCCAGCAAAGCATGCAAGTCTAGCCCTAATTTGTATGTATTTGTAAATTAGCTCTTCACTTTGCATCGAGTCAGGCAAATTAACATAACTGTCTGAGTCCACTGGCATGTCTATGCTAGCAAGCTAACTCATTTACATTTACGCCATTTAGCTGACGCTCTTATCCAGAGCAACGTACATCAGTGCTCAAGTAGTCCACATCTGTTTCTAAACCTGTAAAGCTATACTTAACATCAACGTCCACTATTGAACCAAGTTACTGCATGCTTGGTACACTTAAACAGCACCTGTGAAAGAAAAGTCAGAAGTTAAGACAGAGGGAAGGAAGGGGATTTAAAAAAAATAAATAAATAAGCAAGCAGAAACGAGAGGTATAGCTAGTCACCAAGGTGCTCCTTGAAGGGGTGGGTCTTCAGACGAAGCTTGAGGACAGCGAGGGACACCACAGATCTGATCGGAAGAGGGAGTTCATTCCACCGGTGGGGGGCCAAGACTGCGAAGAGTCTGGACGCATACCTTCCTCTTCTTTTGAGCCGTGGAGGCTCAAGAGGAGCAGTGCTTGAAGCCCTGAAAGGATGAGAAGTGATACGTTGTTTGATCAGTGCTGATATGTATGGGGGTGCAAGTCCATTCTTGGCCTTGAAAGCAAGTGCTAAGGACTTGAACTTAATGCGAGCAGCCACAAGGAGCCAGTGAAGGTTTCTTAGTAAAGGTGTGGTGTGTGAACTTTGGAACATTGAAGACTAACCTCGCAGCTGCATTCTGAATCAGCTGAAGTGGTTTTGTTACCTTCAGTGGAAGTCCAACTCGACTGAAGAGCTCATATTAGAACAGAGCTGCAGGTTGGAGGTCTTTGGCGAGGCTGTGGCCATGAGCTGATGCTAAAACAACCTGTTTTGGCCGATTGTAATTCTCACTGTGGCCACATTGATCCAATTACTGCACACAAGCTCCCTCCCAACAGACCGGAACTGTCTAGACTCACTTCACCAGCATCACGCATGTCTGAGAACACACATCCTTGACTTGTCAGCAGCTCCTCTATCTCCCTGTGGTGGCCTTGACTCAACAAGTAAGACAGAGAGGAATTGTGGAAGGGTGTTGAGGAGGGAAGAGGAGGAGAGGGGGCTGTAAATATGAGGGTTTTTTTTCCTTTCTTTTTCCTGCCTGGCTGAAAAAAGCCCCCGCAAAAAAAAAAAGGCAAGGTTGTTAGTGTCTGAGGGCCCTGATGCTCGCGGCACTGACCTCTCTGAGCAGGACTCAGCGGAGATGGGCTAATCCAAACTGACAGGCTAACACACTCTATTCTTAACCCACTCCACCCTGGCTGCCAGTACCGCTAACAAACACTAACGTCCGGCACCCTGCCATCATACTGGTTAAAACCCTACAGCCTCTGCCACACAGTGAAATTTCTCAAGAGAAAAGGCCAGTAATTTGAACAAGATGCAGGAATGCGAATAGTCAACATACTGGTGCACATTGCTCACAGTTATAAAAAATAATACTAGTTAAAGAGCTGTTAACCATTCACCAGTCCAAACATTCACTCCAAAACTGCCTCAGATAAGGACACCTGATTGTTGCCATCAGATGGAGTGTTAAGTAAGAGGGCAGGTTGGAGTTAAAATCTGGCAGGAGAGGCAATCTTCAGGAGGGGGGGTGGTGACCACTGGTCTAGGTGAAAAAAAAAATTGAGCCAGCAGTCTGGTGTGACCACAGCTCTAACTTACCATCCATTTCAGTCCTGGTTTAACATGCCCTCATTTACTTGGCATACCATTTCCCAACACCATCAGAAGGGGCTTTCCATTACTTTCTCAGCTCAGGTGAGGTTTGTGAGATGAGCGCTCAGAGAAGCACGGAGCAAAAACAAGAGTCTGAGGCATTTCTCTTATCAAACCTCAAAAAGGTGGACAAAGCTGCATATACGCTAATTCACAATGAAATGTTTTATAAAATACTGAATATTTCTAAGCCATAACATTCCATTTGTGATTTGTTCAGAAAAGGCTAGACAGCTAAAGGCTGCACAGCTACGAGCAACAAATATGAAGACAAAACATTGCACATCCAAGAAACAAAGAAATTCAGTTTCCCAAAGAAAGTTTGCTTCACAGATTTGCAAGGCTGGCTAGTTAAGATAAGATAAGACAAACCTTTATTAGTGGGAAATTTGCATTGCTATGGCAGAAAGTGGACAGAGCAAAGGTAAGAGCAGTACAGTACACTATCAAAGTACACTATACCAACGATCTGAAAATACAGTCATTTGTGTGTACTGAAATATATACACATGTGTATATAATATATACTTTATTCATCCCAGAGGGAAATTCACAGTTTCCAGTAGTATACACAAAAGCGAACCTAGATTATAGGCATACAATTAAGTAAGATTAACTAAGAATAAAAAATATCTTAGTACACACATAGACAAAGCAGACATAGTACACACATTATAGACAAACATGGTAAACCTTAAAAGGTAATGCTTGTATGGTGTAAATTGACAGTTCCGTAGTGCTTGTGTGGTGTAAATTGACAGTTCAGTGCAAATCAATTAAAAAAAAATAAAATCCAGTGCAAACAGGTATGGACAGTTAAAGCGTGGTGTGCTGTGAGTGGTGCAGTGCAGAGCAGAGGTGCGGATGTGGATGGTAATGTTAGTGTTTTCCCCCTTTGGTGGAATTAAAGCGTCTCATGGCGTGGGGGAGGAACAACCTCCTCAATCTGTCAGGGAACAGGGCAGTGACAGCAGCCTGTCGCTGAAGCTGCTCCTCTGTCTGCAGATGATGTCGTGCAGAGGAAGCAGTGGATTGTCCATGATTGACAGGAGCCTGCTCAGTGTACATTGCTCTGCCATGGATGCCAAACTGTCTAGCTCTGTGGCACAGAGCATCTGTATTGGCAGTCCAGTCCAGTTTGTCATCCAGTTGCACTCCCAGGTATTTGTAGGTCTGGACAATCTCTACACATTACGCTTTTATTGTTACTGGCTCAAGGTGAGGCCTAGGCCGCCTGAAATCCACCACCATCTCCTTTGTCTCAGTTGTGTTGAGGTGCAGTTGGTTGGAGTCACACCATGATATTGAATGTGTATATAAACCTATATACGTATATGTATTGTAGCTACCCATTCAGTACATGTATATACAATATGTAGAGAGTTATACAGAGTAATACTGCACTGAGACAAATTGCACATTACACCCAGTAATATTTCACCGTAAAAAACGCATATGTTGCATTAGAAATATTGTACTCAAGAGAAATATTGCACACAAGAGAAACTTTCACTTATCAGTCCATCGTTGTTTGTGTGTGTGTGGTGAACTGCAAGGTGTTGGTTGTAGAGTCTGACAGCAGCTGGAAGGAAAGACCTTCAGAGTCTCTCCTTCCCACATCGTGGGTGCAGCAGCCTGTCACCGAAGGAGCAGCTCAGTGCTGTCAAAATCTCCTGCATGGGATGATAGATGTTGTCCAACAGGGATGACAGCGTAGCCACCATTCTCCTTTCACTCACAACCTCCACTGGAGCCAAAAGGGCATCCTAGAACAGAGCTAACCCTGTTTCAGCTTCTTTCTGTCCTCAGTGGAGATGCTGCTGCCCCAGCAGACCACACCGTAAAAGATGGCTGATGCCAAGTCATAAAAGGTTTTCAGGAGCGGCCTACTCTGCCCTTTTTTGTAGAGAACATTTGTGTTATGAGTCCAGTCCAGTAGCGTTCAAATGAACACCAAGGCACCTGTAGCTCTCCATGGTTCAATTTCCATACCCTGGACGTTCAGTGGCTGTGGTGGAGGACGTTTTATGCTACCACCAGCTCCTTGATCTTTCCAGTGTTGTTCTGGAGGAAATTCTGCTGGCACCAGTCCACAAAGTCCCAGGTCAGTTCTCTGTACTCCCTGTCGTCCCCATCAGTGACGAAGCCGATTATTGCGAAGTCATCAGAGAACTTCCGTAAGAAGCAGTTGGTGGAGTCTGCAGTGTAGATTGTGAAGAGAAACGGAGCCAGAAGCATTCGCTGTGAGGCACCTGTGCTGCAAATAACCCTGTCCGACACACCGCCCTTGGTTCTCACAAACTATGTTTGGTTAGTGAGGCAGTCCAGAATCCATGTGGTGAGGTGATGGTCCGTTGTTGTGTACTCCAGCTTGTCCCTCAGGATTGTGGGTAGGATGATGTTGAAGGCACTGGAGAAAACAGATTACATTCTTATAGTGCTCCCAGCAGTCTCCAGGTGAGAGAGGGAACGATGTAATGATGTAAACAGTTAGCTCACTTACTATTCTCTTCCTCCCCTTGTAAGCAGTCGACACACTTCAGAGATGGAAGTCGAAAGTTAATTTTTTAAGATGTTCTGAGGCACTTTTAAGAATACATTACACCATTCACTGCCTGATTCAGTGGTCTTGCCTACATTGTGTCAGAAATATTTTATAATATTTTTTGGGTACTGCCTCAGAAGCTAATAAACATTCGTGTGCTTGTCTGGTTCAATCATGACACAAAAGTTTATGTGGAATTATTTTAGGATGTGAAAAATGCTTGACGCAGCGAAAAGCCTGTGCTCCATCACTGCGGTCAGTTTTCTTCAGAAAGCCTGCTTTAGCAACCACTTGCCGCAAGGGGTTCATCTTAGCATTTTAGATTTGAGATTCATTTCCATGTTAACTGGGGGCAAGGCCTCAACTTGTGCGTGAGTGTGTGTGTGTTGAAGAAAAACCCTTGGGCCTTTGTGCTCGCGTCAGAACCAGTGATTCTCAACCACTTACAATTTAATTGTACTTCTGCAGAGACGTTCTCATTTTAATCACACTTTTGTGGCACACAATATACATGAGCGGTGGCACAAGTCCATAGAAACATTTTAGAGCAGTTGCAGGTGTGTTACAGGTCACAGCTGTGCTTTACCCATTCAGACAGAAGAGAATCTGGACAGTAAATCAATAGTATATCAGTGCATGGTATAGTCCATACTCTATTTCCCCTTATTCTTAAAGATTCAGCAAATGATGCTATACTGTTCCATTGTTCACAAATATTTAGCTGTCAAATGTGTTTATCATTTATTCAGAACTGATCCAGTATTACTGCAGCAACTTCCTGCAGTGCAGTTATATTCTATAACTTCTGAAAATTCCCTGACTGTTGCTTATATAAGTGCAAGAGAAAGTCATTACTCCTGGCTCTGTCTCACTGAATGCCTTGTGCTGTCCTCTCCCCCTCCTTTGCAGACACGGCTGCCAGAGACTACTACAAAAGTTACCCCATGATGGACTACATGCACCGGCAGTCTTCTCCAGCGACCTTCCAACCCATTTCTTTTCATCCTAAAGACAAGTCATTTCTGCCTCCTCCAGATATCCATGCCCCCCTTGCGATCACCATCACACCCGCCCAGTTCCCGAAACCCAAGATCTCCAAAACCAACACCCATCCGCTAACGTCCAGCTCTGCCTTCAAGGCCTGGGACCCAAGCAAGAACCCTGTTCAGCATCAGGTGCCCCTCATGGGCCAGCAACAGCCACCGCAGTCCCACCCCAACAGCCGGCGCCAGGCCTACTCCAACAAGCGCCAGTTCAGCATAGAGACACTGCCAGAGTTGTTCTCTCAGCCGTTGGCGTACAGACAATCCCCTCACCTCCTTCCCAAACACAAGGGGCTGCCCACAAACAGCAAGACAGAGGTGACCGTGTGAAAGCAGAGCTGGAATGGACAATGGAGGAAGGGAGGGAAAGAGAGAAATTAGGAGAATAATGGAAGGGAATACGAATAGGAGATCAGTGACTAATCTGGATATTTTACGATCCAAAATGCAAATCGCTCGGGATTGGATTTTTATTAAATGTCATATTGGAAAATGTAATCATTTCATTTACTATTAAGTCTATGAAGAACTTGAACCAAGATGAAATCTTTTGGTCCTTTTACTTCCGCTGTATCAGTCAGTTGTCTGGTTTCCTTGATTCCATGACCACAGAGTGGTGGCGTGGGCTGCCAAAGCTGGGAAATTCTCAGGAGCTCCACATCCTACAACTCCTCACAACCTCCTGGACCAAACAATTGGACTGTCATCCCCCATCAGTCTCCAGCTGCCATGCAGGGAGACATCAGTTGGACAGATCTGGAGCAGCTGATTGAGGGACTGAGGGAGGGACCGTGGGGCTTAGAAACAGGGCGATAATTTAGATGGGACCATGTTTGGGTGCTGTAAGACTGTTAAGAGTTGGGTGATAACAGGGTTGAGTGTTAATGGGGTTAGGTTGGATTAAAGACACAGGAGTGTGAGTGTTGTTAGGGATGAATACCAGGCTAGCTGCTATGTGAGGCGAAGTTAAGTGTGCAGGCAAAAGAAACAAAGATCATTTATATGGTGAAGAATGCATGAAAGCAAAAAAAGCTATTTGCTTTTGGTGGATAATTTGTTCTAAATCAAGTTAATCTAGATGAAATGTAACCCCTGGGGTTACCCCAGGACCACATCACTTCATGTGCTCTTGCCTGGTTTCTGCCTCAGCCTGGCAAAGGAAGTTACAGGGAGACAGTATAGAGTGAGGACAACAAAGAGTGTTTTATGCTGTTTACATTATTGTAGATGGATAGAAAATTGAAAGGCACCTGTGGTCAGTAGAACATTTCATCAAGTGTTAAGTTTTAGCAACTTTGGCCATCAGCTGCAGAGGAGTGGGAAAAGTTGTTAATTCTTTCAGAAACATGGTTGCCTGTCTGTACATGTACAGCAAGAAAACATAGATACCCTTTTCTGTTCAGCATTTATGTTGGATGTCACAGCTGAGAACAAATATGTGAGAGAGGAGCAGAACCCTTGAGGTCTTTTAGCGAAATCAAAGGTCAAAGGGGATAAAGGCACACTTAACACCTCTCCAGGGTTTATAAATGGCAACTGCTCTCCAGCTGTTGCTATTTTTGTTTCTTTTCCCCCTTCCCCTGCAAAAAAGGCAAAGTGCACAGGTAGAGGCAAGGTCACAGAGCTCAGAAACACAGGAGCAGCGGCAGGGACAGCAGTTGCCTGAGGAGATCAAGGAACCATAGCAACTGAAGAGCAGATGTCTGGGTTAAGAGGTTCAGCAGAGACTGCTGCTCTTTTCTGAGAATATTCCAGAACTGAGCATGTTAATGATCCTTACAGATTCAGTTTGCACAGCATCAAAAACCACAGGATACTTTTGTGAATTTGCAGGCTCCCTGGATGATATCACTACTTTATTTTAGAGGTTTTAAGAATGCAGCTAATTTATTCCTCACAGCAGACATGACGTACCTGCTTACTTGGAGCCAAAAGTGGGTAATTCCCTTTGGAGAATGGGATCTTTTTCTTGATAAATAAGAATCAAACATTTGCATGCAAACACACATCAGATTAGCTCATTCAAAGCTGAGACACAATGTCACTAGTCTTCTTGACAAGGTGCAAAACTTTAGTTGTGCTTTACCCTGCATTTCTGTCAAGGTCCAATGTCCAGGGAGGATCCTGTACTGTGCTAGCACTCTGTGGGTTGATGCTATGCTATGCTATGTGTGGGAGGGGTGTTTGGCATGATTGTGTTTTCCAGACAGGGGTGGATGACTGATGGCTGCTGCTGGATCTCAGTCCTTCCAAGCTGTTACCAGCCACACGTCTGGCTCACTTGCTGATGCATCACCACAGGGGGCGCTGTAATTAATGATGGCCCATCTTCAACTTGGCGGGTCTCTACATCTGATTCTGCCACAGGGTAAGCATGAATACAAAAAAGCATGGCGGCGAAACATGCCACTGGGATGGTGAAAGGACACGCTACATCAGCTTCTTCTTTAAAGATTGATGATTTTCATTGTCTGACAAATGGCATGGTTGATGCCATCTGCGAGAATCCAGACTTTTGACGACAGCAATAAGACATTTTGACCTTTTTTCCGAGTACCTAAGAGCATGTGGAGCATCTATGCAGATCTTGCAGGATAATAAAAGATGTAAAAGCCACACTTGAACGATTTATTGCTCTGGTCTGCTTCCAACTGGCGCTTTGCAGAGGGACACAGGATGAGGCAGATTTACGGAAATAAGGCAGTGTATGTAACTTGACAATGTCCCGCTCCCTGACTGCGCTCTCCGAGACCTTCCCCCCTCCCTCGTTCTCTGTCTCCAGCTCTATTTTGAGAGAGAGCTCATTTCCACTGTGGGACAAACTGCCAGGTCAGATCTGCAGACAATGCAGGTACAGAGTTTTCCCCTGACCGACAAGACCATTTTTAAAGCAACATGATTGACACAAGGTGGCATTAACGTAGTCTCGTGGGCCTTCGCTGAGTCCAGCCATGTGATTTAATTATCTGGACCCACTATGATCCGTGGTGTTGACTGTGGAGATGCCTCCGGGGTGTCTTTTCGGGCCCCGGGTAAGCCTATAGCTTCTGCAAGGACAAACAAGGCCAACAGCCACCCTAGCATGGATAAACTACTTAATGCAAGATGATCCAATCGTATGTCACCCAGCCCAGACAAAAGGGAGGCCATCAGGGCTGTCCTTCAGAAACTTTTGGCTCAGAACTTCTTTCCTCATGCATCTGACCTTGCTGCCTCCAGACTGTAGGTGGCAGCACCGAGAGGAAGGCCTGTCCCTGAAGCTGTAATGTCAGAGGATTCTTCAAGGTTCCTAAACTTGGAGCGAAAAGCTGGATCATCCTACAATGGGATCTCTAGACATTACATAACTTAACTATGTCTCACTACAGTTTGTTAATTAAGTTGTTTAATACAGTCCTTGCAGATGCAGGACCACAAAAAGAAAAGAAATCAGAAGAGGTTCAGCAGATGTAAATATCCTTTTCTGTTTGTGGAGTTTCAGTGCATCGAGGATTAGTCCTTACTCAACCTCTGCTGATTGCATTACAGCACCCAGTAATAAGCTAAAAGACTGTTGTTTTTAAATCTTCCTTTAAAAAAGCGTCCTATGCTTGGATCAGGTGGACGTCTAGCAATACATTCTGTACAATTTTACTTGTTTTTCTTTTTCGTAAGGTGTTCGTAAAAAACAAACAAAAAAAGAAAAACGAAAACAAAACAGAGGGGATGCAAATCCTGTAGCATCAACAAACCTGTAGAGTGCTTCCAGAGTTCCAGCTCACTTTTGACACGTCCTCTTTAAAGATGTCTTGCCATGTTCAAAGCTTGTGCTATGTATAGTAAATAATGTTTCATATACTCACTTTTAATAATGCATTGTGAGCAAATGCTTGGATGAAACATTAGTTCTTGACCGGAGTGGTCCTGTACAGTGTGTAATGATGTCGTTTTCCATGTGTTCAGTGGTTGGATTGCTATGTACTCACAACGTTGTAATGCTGTACCTTTTGTCTATGATTAGGTTTGTTGAATACTCATTTATATAAGGGCTTATTAATAAGGAGATCACTTTACGCAGAGGCTGCACTGAAGTGGGATCCTCCTATACGGATCCTGACTTTAAACGAGGAGATCACAGAAACTTCATCTGAGATCAGGGCTCAGTAGAAAAAGCCATGCTTCCCTATAGGCTTATTCGGGGAGATGCCAAGTGTTTGTCCAATAGTATCTAGTGAAAAGTCATGAGTTCAGGTCCAGACTGGAGCGCTCAAATTTAATCTTGTCTTGTTTATCCTGTACCTACAGGACTCGTGTTTGGACCGGGCAGATGTAAACTATTGTCCCTGCTGTAGAAACAGAGATGCTAATGTGGTCCAAAAGTTGACTTTGACTTTTACTTCTTGAAGAAACTGGGATGGCTGGTCTGGTTTGGAAACTATGAGAAACCTATTGTCACAGTTGAAATGAATCAGGCTTGACTGAATGCAGCCGAAATAGGTTTTACAACAGCCTGCAGGCAAAGGTGAACAGCATCGAGCTCCATCTACTTGGTGTGTTTTCAGATGGCACATTTTCCTCCACTTGAATGCACCAATGAAGAAAATGCTTTTCCTCTTTGTTGCTAAATGGAGATTTGAAATAACAAGGTTTAGGTGGATGGTCACGCCTGGACCAGCCCCATCCCCTGTAAGTTTCCATCTTTAACTTCTGCTTCCTGTGATAGTCATTGGTTGAGATGTAAATAAAGTCGCCCAGAGTGGGTTCGGTGTGAAAGAGTTCCCTGTAGAGGTGAGTTTCTCAAACCATTTTACATCAGAGCCACTCTGGATGACTGTGTTTTCACCTCAACTACCAGATTATACAAATAAATTTTTATAGTTCCCCTTCTATGTGACCATAAACTGAGGGAAAGACCTAGGAAAAGTGAGGTGACAACATTAATGAGAAAGATGTCTTTGCCGCTACAAAAACACTTAGAGTCTGTGATCAGACTGAACCAGCAAAGGAAAACTCAAGCCAACCCCGATAAACAGGTCAAAGCTAATTAACAGCCCACCTCGTTAAGGGTGAATTCTTACAGGATGGCTGATTAGGTCCACCTGTTTTTTTGTCCTGTTTTTGATGATATCGAGATTTTTTTTTGTTTACATGTGTTTGATGCGCTTCTATTTGTGCATAGATCAGGGTTATGAGAAATAGAGCAAATAAGCTGAATTATATAAATCATGTGAAAAATGTGTGTATACTATGTTAATATAAATTTGCTTTTTTTTTTATTCCTGCACACACACTTTCTCTCACACATGGAGTGGAAGGGTAAAACATCTCAGTGCTTCCATCCTGACACAGATATAACATGCACATATTCTCATCCACATATACCATCATAATCAAGTACATGCATACACACAAGAAAATATTTGCAAACTCCAGACTTCTGAGGGGTCCAACATGAAATCTAATGTTCACTAAACAGTTATTCCAATGCTTAACAAGAATAAAGAAAATCTGCAGTTTATGAAATAGATGGCTAAAAACCAATAGCTGTGCAAAAACCTTTGACTGGAAGTGTGAATAATCAGCCAAGACAGTTTAGCACTGAAGGTATGAGGCTGATGGAGATAACATGTACCGGTTACCCCAGCAGTCTGCAGGCCTGAAACGCTTCAGACCATGTGGAGATGTTCAGTCATCAGTGTCAGACGTGCTTGTGTGGTTTCTGACTCACTGTTACCTATAAACACACACTGAAGTACACAGGCCCCATTCACACCTGGTTTTAACACACAAGAGTCCTTGGTGATTTTACCACATGCGGACCAGGGGTTGCCTAGACCCAGACTGGAGATTTTAAGTCTAGGCAAACTCTGGTCCATTAGGGGGTACTGTGGGCACTGTGGGCACTAGACTAGTGGATTTTATGTGTCTAGGCAACCAGTAGTGTCCTTTACTGGATCAGGGGTTACCAAGATCCAGTAAAGGCGCCGTAACACCTGGCTAAAAGGGCTCCTAACCCAACCCTGAAGATCTCAGGACCACATGACATGTAGCTAAAGCATCCCGATGTCTCCCTCACACGTACTGAGGACCAGTAAGAGTTGCTGGCCATCCACAGACCTGAGTACTATTTATTCTTGCTTGTGTGATGATTCAGGCGGTTAGAACAGCGCTAACCGGTGGGGTATAAAGCCTCCATTACCCGCTAGCTACATTAGCGTTGCAGCTCCAGCACTAAACTAATTAGGACTTTAAGATCATGTCCAAACAGACGGCCCCGTAGGACACACCAGCCCCCCTTCCCAGCCCGGACGAGCCCCACAGCACAAGCCTTCTCTCTTTCTCTCTCTCTCTTTCTCTCTCTCTCTCTCTCTCTCTCTCTCTTGGGCAATCAAATGTGTGAGGTCCAGCTGTCACTGATGTCGGAGTTCATTTGGTTTTCCAGAAGCTGATCTGGGGGGTGTCAGATGGTCAGGGGGCTACATGTTATCCTTGTTTCTTTCTCTGTTCCTCCATCCATCGTTCCATTCTTCTCTCGCTCTCTCTTTCTCTCTCTCTCTCGTTCTCTCAGTTATATTCAGTCTCCCCCTTTCTCTTTTTGTCTCTATCTTATTTTTGTCCTATTTTCACTTATTTTGCTCCCATTTTCTCCCCTATTCCCCTGCCTATGCATACCATTTATCTTTCTCCTTTTCTCTCTCTCATGTTGTTTCTTTCTCTCTAATCTCTCCCCTTTCTCTTTATTCTCTCTTATCTTGTAACTATTGTCTCTTCTCTTTCACTCTATTCTCTCATTTGTCTTTTTCTCTTATTTGTCTTTTTCTACCTCTCTTCTTCCTCTCTACTCTTCATTTTTTCTCATGTCTCTTTATCATTTTTCACTCATTTTTTCTCTCATTTCTCTCTCATATCATCAGTCATTTTCCTTTTTTATTTTGGCTCTTATCCACCCCTTTAATTTGTCTCTTTTTCTTTTTACTCTCTCCTTCTCTCCGTTTCACCTTCTTTTTCAGTCTCCTTTTTTTGTATTCATCACTCGTCATTTTGTTTATTCACTAAAACTGAGAAATGTTTAAACATGAATTGAAGTGCAGATACAGATTCATGTCTCATAAAGACTCTTTCACACTCGTTTCAGCTTGGAAGAGTCTGTAGTGCATTCCGGATCTGAAAAGGTGCTGACAAGTGCGAAAAGGTGCGTACAAGTATTGTGGACTAGCGCAGAAAGGTGCAGACAGATATTAAGAGGTGCGGATGGGTATCAACAAGTGTAGATAGGTGTGGACAGGTATTAACTGGTGCGGACATGTGTGGACAGATGTGAAAAGGTGCAGAAAGGTGTGGGCAGGTGCAAATATGTGCGGACAGGTGAGGAAAGGTGCAGACGGTTGCAGTCTTAGCCTACATGATCTCTTGATATCAAATTCATGCAAAAAAATAAAATCAAGCTGCAGTTCTGGTTTGGAGGGACTCAATGCTGTCTTTTTACGTCTTTTTTTTCTCAAACGGACTTGGTAAACAGAACTTGTTTGTAAAAATTTTAAACATTTTTCATGTTTTCGTATGACTTGCTGTGCACCACCGAGGCATGACAGGGAAACCTACAGTTCCCATAACTAATCCCACAGGACTACTGATACCTGACGTCCTCCCTGATTGGTCCTGTAAACCCTGAGTTAAAACACGAAACCAAGAACAATCCTGCTCTTCACTGGACACGTGACACTGTTACTGACAGTGATGATGTTTATGCTGACGGTTTTTACGAACCCAATCACATTGTTGAACCTGCTGTGTGGCTTTTTAAGCATCTCTTTACTACCTTACTGAATGGTCTTTGTATAAACTTGCTACAAAATTAAAATGACAAGCAAAGCGACTCAGTACTTGACTGTGTGTTGATTGATGCTGGTTTTAAATTTCACATTCCTCTGTTTTGTTTGTAAACAATGTTATACATTTTGTTCACTCCATACAGTATATATATGGATGCTAAGCTGCCAATACTGCCCATTTATTTTTTGTGATGTCATAGAATGCAACACATTTACATAGACACATCTGCTTAGCCTACAACAGTTTAGCCCCACCCAAGCTGAAGTTATAAGGAGTGTTTTGGCTACTTTCTGAACAAGGCACCATACAGGCAATCAGATGGGAGCTCACTTACAAATCACAAAAACACAAATTGCAAAACACTGCATGTCTGATTAGAGAGGTTAGAAAATGGTCACGTAAAAATGAATTACTGTACATATATGTTATAAATGAACGTATGGGGGATAAAAACAAGAGTCATGTAAAATATGGGCTCTTTAAGGTCAGTCTGAAGGGAAGAGGTCACCAGGCCTCCTCCTGGAGAGCTACTTATAGGTGGAGTTTATCTCCATCCTCCGTCCAACTTTCCTCGCCTCCAGGCCTGAAAAACAAGGTGCTGCAAATGTTCCACAGAAGAACCTTTTGTGTTAACCATGGTGGACAGTGATTTGTGAGTGTCAAGAATTTTTCAGATGTAATGTAATTTACAAGTTTATGGTCCTTCCCAGAACCTTTGTACATTACATGGAAGTTCTATAGACTTTTAAAGGGTTCCTCACACTCACACATCTCCTTTACAACAATGGCTCCCTAAGGAATCATCCAATTAAAGATGTTTAGGGAGCTAAACCCATTCGATGGATGAAAGGTTTTCGATTATTCCTCCTACCACTGGCCACTTTATTAGAAACACCTACCTTGTGCCTCCATTAAGTGCAGGGTCAAGGTGGTACCTAATAAACTGGTAACTCTGTGGTGATGGAACACATTAAAGGATCTGAGACCCTCCATCCAGGATTTCTCCAGGTCCTTCAGACTCTGCTGTGCCTGTAATTCTGGGAGACGTTGTATTTATGATGAGGAAAAAGATTAGTTAGGCCGATCTGAGCTGCAGCACAACCTGCTGGAACAAAAATCAGCGGTAATATTATGTCTGACCTGAATAAATGTCCTGGACTGGATGTCTGTGTGTGTAATGCAGGGCAGCAGTCCAGACGCTGAGTCACACGCACAAACACACTCAGAATGATACTATAAGGTTTTCAGCACCATCATAGGTTAAACACAGGCCAGACTCCTCACACACACATCATGGAATATATACACTCACTGGCCACTTTATCAGAAACACCTACTTTGTATTCACTGGCCACTGGTGAAATGGTTTTCAGAAAAAAGTTCTGCTCCTCTTGCACAAGGACATGCAGTCTCCACTTTGAAGGCTCTCCTTGGCCAGTTTTGAGGGGCGTCATTGGATACAGCTGTCCAGTATTAATCTCATCATGACTCAGACATTTGGTCAGACAGCATGACTTACAAATACTGCAGGACGAATCTGGCTGTGTCACATTTGTTAGTGGTCTGTTAGCTGTTAGCAGTCACTCTCAGTCCTTCCCCCAGGACCCCCATAGTCGCACACGGACACTTGAGGACCCAAAGTTCACCTGCCAGAATGCTAACCAATCAGCACTCAGTAGCCAGAAGGCCAACCAATCTGTTCTCAGTAGCCAGAACACCAACCAATCAGAACTCAGTAGACACAAACCTAGTCCTGCTGTCTAAAATCTGTTTAGTGAAGAAATTCATAAATACTCTGGTTTAAGTTTAGATTTTTATGTTGTACTTTCTTCTACTTCGCAAAATTGAAGAAAACAAAGGCAATCAAACATTTTATTCTTGTTTTTAGCTGTTTGGCCCTAATTGTTGGCCCTAATTGTTCTTGCTTGTGGACGCCCCCTAGTGTTTATCTTTCATATTCATTATACTGGGATAAACCAGGCTTCTCCTACACTGGCCTGGGCATTCTCACAGACTCTTACGTACTCTCTTATCTCACACCCTATCTACTCTCACACACTCCTTACATGCTTTCATAAGCAGTATTAATTCAACTGCAGCTGTCCTTAATGCCATGGTGACACAACCCAAATTTTAAATACTAACGACTAACTAGTGACCAGCGCTTGTTTAATTCCTGATTTGGATCTGTGTTGGGCTGTGGTCACTAATCTTTCTGTATTACAGCTGTTACTGAGATCCTCCTTTCTTCACATCAGCACAGCCCAGGGTGTGTGAAACTCTTCCCCCCATTTAAAAAGGTGCTAAGATTGTATCCATTTGGTAGAGTGAAGGTAAGTGAAGTTCATGTTTTAGCTCCATGTTTAACCCACCGCTGTGGCTTGCTGTACTGGCCATGACAAAGCCAGGCCCAGCGCCAGCGGAAAACAAGTTGGGGGGCAATTGAAATGCAGAGAGGGGGCGGCAATTTAACCCTTTAGGCGCCAAGGT
>JBBPCX010000147.1:689733-700092 GCA_037974365.1 Hydrocynus forskahlii | reverse complement strand
CACATTAACATACAAGAAAGTCTGGATCTCTGGAAGCAAAAAAGTGAGCTCCTCCAATGGTTTGAGATCCAGGCTCTTGACTGATGGCCTAATGTTTCCACCACTAATTAGGGGTACAGGGGATTCAGCCGATCATACTCCGATTTCCAGGCAGTGGGATCATGCAATCATTCAGTTAGTACTAAAATAAGATTACAGTCCCAAATTGACACTAACAGAGATAGCCCTAAGGTAGAGTTTTTTTTCCATAGTGTTTTTGTTTGACCATGTTTTGGTTGTTTGTGTGTAATATTCATAGTTCGCCAGTGAATACCCGATATCCCAAAAGCTTAATCAGTGCTACATTAACTTCCTAATGTTGACAACTTGTTTAGCCTTCAACTTGCTTTCACTGGGTAACACATAAAATATCTACCCTGACAGCTTCCTCACACCGAAGGCAGTTTGGGGTGTGGATTTCAGTCTGCAGTAAACACCCCACAGGGCATGAAAACACACTGAATACCTCATTAGCAAGCACCCATGAAGAGGTGATAACAAGCTATGTCAGAATGTGTTAGAGACACATGAGGGGCCATACCTGACCCAGCGTGCCACCCAACACCTGGTACAAGCCATGGTCATCTCTCGCCTCGGTTACTGCAGTGCCCACATAGGGGGTCTTCAGCTTAAAACCCTCACAGCTGGTTCAGAACACAACAACTCGGCTGGTCTTCAACCAACCCAAAAGGTCATTTCACAGTTCAGTGGTATTCATTTATTCCTTAGAATAATGAAGCTCTGTTCTGATTGGTTCACCTGGACCACACCTTACTACATTTACAGCGCTTTTTATCAAAAGCAACTTCCATTCCCTAAGTACAGGGGACAGTCTCCCTGGAGCAATTTGGGGTTAAGGGTCTTGCTCAGGAACCCAGTGGTGGTGCTGAAGGTAGGATTCAGACCCATGACCTCTTGGCCCAGAGGCAAGGATCCTACCCACTAGGCCTCCACCACTCCCATTATCAAAAAAAAGCAGGCTGAAGTACTTTTTATAACTTCACAGTGAATGGGTGGGGCTAAATAACTTGTTTTGCCATAGACTTCCATTAAAATGTTATAACTTTTACTCATTTGTACGGTGTCTTTTGAGTTTTGATCATCACCATGCACAATCCGGTCGGACGTGTGTGTGTGTTTCACCTACAGCTCCACCTACCATAGAAACCCTCTCTGGTATTACATTGTGCTTATAAATATGTCATGGTATCAAAGGAAAACATGTGATTCTCAGGTTACATTGACTTTACACATTTACAGTACACTGAACTTTTTTATTGATTAATTGGAGATTTAGTCATCTCCAATTCCACCCATGAGGGTAGACACCCACCCAGAGAAAGCAAATCTAAGTGTGCTGCACTCACAACTCACAAGGTCTCCCAGTGATTGACCCAACAACAGTTGTGCCATTCAAGTCAGGATGAAATCTCCAAATGTGTGTTTTAACAGTTCCATATACTCAGTTTCAGGATTTCATCAAAATAAAAATCAAATTTATTCAACTTTCCACTTACTCTCAATACAGCCAATCAGTCAAGAAACGATAAGAGTCCAAATTTTGCTCGGAGTCCTGCTTTATTTAACATTCTCGCTGTCTTTTCCCTGGTTTTTGGTTTTTATAATGTTTTGCCTTCTCTTGTTTTCTTATCTGTTGTTGTTTACGTTCATCATGGGACTTTGTTTATCTGGGTCCTGTTCCATGGAATAGGATTAAGGGAAAGTCTGCCTTCTTTCACGGGAAAGTAAAGGAAAGTAAGCCAGACTTTCCCTTAATCCTGGATGGAACTGGACCCTGATCCATGTGAATCTGTTGTTTTGGTCTTAGCCCTGCCTTAAGCCCCGCCCCTTTGTTATCCTGTTCACCTGTGTCGCCTCCCCAGCCCAGGTGTGTACCATTTGTTTGTTAAGTATAAATGGACCCTGTTTTCAGTCTAGGTTTTTTTTGTTCTTAAGGTTGGTTCTTGGTTTGTGATTTTGCCCCCTTTGTGTTTATGTATTTAAGTCTCTTTTTACTTTACTTTGTTTCATTTTCTTGGTCCCTGTGTTGGTTCAGAGTCCCTTTGTTTAGTCTCCTGTTTCTCTTTATCGTGTTAATAAATTCCTGCTTGCGATTACATCCTGCTCCATGCTTCACATCTCCTTATTACAGTTTGGCACTGGAGCTTTCGGGCTAACATTGCTAATAAACACTGGAGGTCAACAGTCACTCAAACAATTTCCATAAATCCCTCCCCAAACCTTCTCTTAACCTACTCAAACCCCATCCAGCTGCTCTTTAAGTCAGAGGACATTTGTGGATGTGGTTTAGGGCCCAAGATGTAATGAACAAACCTTTTTTCACAACAGGATCTGTTTTCACAAATCACCTCAGGTGTAGGAGCACTGACCTTGTGTCAGTTTTTGTGGCAGTAACTGTCGTCAGTATACTGCATGAAGTATGACATTTAACTGACATTCTGCAAGGAACTGGATTTTTGGACCTGATACCTTTTACTTGTTGCTAGTTACTTGTTGCGAGACTAACATTACACCTGTCATTATTTCAAATTTCATATCTTCAGGTTTCATTATTTCATGTTTTCAACCTGATTGTGGTTTAAGTTCCTCTACAGACCTCCGGAAATCCCCGAACCTCCATCTATCTGAGAATTGTAGCTGCAGTTGCAGATGTACCCGTGTTCTTGATGAGTTTCCCTCTCTGGCTCAGTTTCCTAAAAGTGGAAAATGGCCAAAGCATCTGCTGTTGCTGTGTGTGAACAGCGGACCTCCCAGCTGACATGATTCCCGGGGATTTCATGGTTTAAGTCACAAAAAAGGCTCAAGTGTAGTTGAAAGGGCTCCATAAAGCAAAGTGCAAATAACACTGGCCAGGCGGTAAAGCTGTTTCACCTGTGTATTTACGTTCTTCAGCACTGCTCCAGTACTCACAGCCCTCCGCGCTGGGTAACAGTTCTGTATTCCCACAGACTGTCATCCTGAGATTACTCTGAAAACTTCAAATGCATGAGAAAGTGGCCCCTTATAGTCACACATGAACACACTACAGCATAGCACACAACGTGAACAGGGTGAAATTCTTTCTCTGCATTTCACCCTTTCCCCAAGTGAAGCAGTGGGCAGCCAGAGAGGCACTGTGTGAGGACGGCACCTTGCTCAAGGGTACCTCAGTGGTGCCACTGGCAGTCCTGGGATTCAAACCCACCACCTTCCGATCGCAGGGGCCACTCCCTAACCACTAGTCAAGTCAAGTCAAGTAGTCAAGTCAAGTCAAGTCAAGTAGGTTTTTATTGCCATTTCTACCACATACACAGTACATAGTAAAAACGAAACAACGTTCCTCCAGGACCATGGTGCAACACAAGAACAGAACAGAGCAGAACAGACCAGGAACAGAACACAAGTGCAAACAGGTCAGAACACAATAGCAACAATACATAACTTAACAAGACAACGTTCAGTGCAAATTGAAAATGGCTACATTCAGGGTAAATACAGTATTTTGACCGGTACTATATTCAAGCAGCAGAGATGTGCAAAGGATGCAGAACAGAGTTTACATGTGCAAAAAAAAATGCAGGGCATCAATAAATATGTGCAATTAGGACGGCAATAAATATAAACGTGCAGTTTGTGGCCGATTTAAAAACCATGACAGAGAATGTTGTTTTATGCAGAATGTGTAGTATGAAGAAAAGAGTATTTAACTGCTTATTAAGTCCACCAGCTGCCCCATAAACTGACCCAGATAGGACCATTTAAACCCAGCTCCAGCGTTCCCAGCGAGTGGCAGCCTGTTACAGCAGCTCTTATCATTTCTGAGCTTCTTTCTTTCTTTTCCTATTGTTATTCTCTTACGTACATATACACATATATATTTACACACACCCACAAATGTCTGTATTTATATTATTGTATTATTTGTATAGTGTATTTTTGATATTATACTGTTTTTGCCGCTCTTATCTTAAAGTTCCACCAGTTTGTGTAATTTATCATAAGCAAATACATCACTGAGCAAAGTCATCGACAGGGGTGTGGAACTCAAGAGTTGTGAAGGGAACCAGATGTCTAAAGAATCCAGTTCTTCTAAAAGTTTCCTCACAGGAAATTATTACATGAAATGGTGGAAAACGGAGGAAACTGTTTGTGTTACAGCTGCACAGACACACAGACACACAGAGACAAGAACAATATACAAGCTGAAGGCTAAATGAAAGTAAAATTAAAACTCTGCTGAAATACTCCACAACAAATGCACTCTGCTATATGCACATATGTTGGGGTATAAATACAAATAGTGGTTTGTGGTTGTTTTCTATGCAGAGTCTATTATTATTTAGTCCAATTCTTCTAAAAGCTCCCTCACAGAAAGTTATTACATGAAATGGTTATGAATACACTGTCTGATGCCTGAGACTTTGTTTTATAGTAGTCTTTCAAAGTTTTGGACCAAAACATGCACAGTGGACAGGTACAAGCACAGTGTTGTGAAAACAGTCCCCAAAAGATTGGATTTTCAGATTAACCACCAAATTATCATCGACAGCGTATAAAAACTCAGGTGACGTGTAGTTTCACTGGTGGGTTTGGGTAGTAAATAAAATGGCTATATTTGAGCTGGAGTCTGAATTGGTAAGCTTCTCCACAATTAACCTCTTCACACCAGATGTGGAATTGTGCACGCGTTTTTAAAAAAATTTTTAATGTATGAAAATATACAATACAGCTGTAAAAAAATTTTTTGTAGGAGGTGGCTTTAAATCTCATGGTCCTGACTCAGAAAAGATTCTTTGGAATGATGCCATAGAAAATCCCTGGATCTTGTTAGGATCTCTTTATGAGTCCCATGGGTAGGAAATTCGTATAGTTACAGCAGCAAAGTGGACCAAACAAGAGAAGAAAGTAGAAGCAGCATAACCTATTAAATGGTACAATATAACAATATATATATACAGAGGGGGAAATAATTATTTGATCCCCTGCTGAATTTGTAAGTTTGCTGACTTATAAAAAAATGAACAGTATCTACTTTATGAGGTCGTTTCATTTTTATAGAGAGAGACAGAATATCAACCAAATATCAAGAAAAAACATGTTACATAAAAGTTATAAATTGGTATGCATTTCACTGAGTGAAATAAGTATTTGATCCCCTGCAACCCAGCCAGACTTCTGGCTGCCACAGACTGGCTGTGTGTCCATGTAACACACAGATTACAATCAATCCATCAATTACAGATACTCCTGATCTGAACTCCTTATGTGCATAAAGCACACCTGTCTACAGAATCAGTTTCTTTCATTCCAACCTCTCCACCACCATGGGTGAGACCAAAGAGCTGCCAAAGGACGTCAGGGTCCAGACTGTAGACCTGCACGAGGCTGGAATGTGTTACAAGACCATCAGCAAGAAGCTTGGAGAGAAGATGACAACTGCTGGTGCGAAGAAATATTAAATGACCATCAATCGCCCTCAGTCTGGAGCTCCATGCAGTATCTTGCCTCATGGGGTGAGGATGATCCTGAGAAAGGTGAGGGATCATCTGAATGATTCAGAGAAGGCTTGGGAGAAAGTGCTGTGGTCAGATGAGACCAAAATCATCCCGTCATATTATGAGGAAGAGAAATGCTGAGTTTGACCTGAAGAACACCATCACAGTGGTCCCAACTGCCTTCAGATCATTAACAAGCTCCTCCCGTGTAGTTCTGTGCTGATCCCTCACCTTTCTCATGATCGTACTCACTCCATGAGGCGAGATGCTGCATGGAGCTCCAGACTGAGGGCAATTGGTGGTCAATTTATATTTCTTCCATTTCCGAATAATCACACCAACTGTTGTGACCTTCTCACCAAGCTTCTTGCTGATGGTCTTGTAACACATTCCAGCCTCGTGCAGGTCTCCAGTCTTGTCCCTGATGTCCTTCAACAGCTCTTTGGTCTCGCCCATGGTGGTGGAGAGGCTGGAATGAAAGAAACTGATTCTGTGGACACGTGCGCTTTATACACATAAGGAGTTAAGATCAGGAGTATCTGTAATTGATAGATTGATTGTAATCTGTGTGCAACATTGACACACAGCCAGTCTGTGGGAACCAGAAGTCTGGCTGGGTTGTAGGGGATCATATACTTATTTCACTCGGTGTCTGTAATTGATAGATTGATTGTAATCTGTGTATAATATGTGATATTCTGTCTCTATAAAAATTAAACTACCTCATAAATTAGAGACTTCCCCAAACTGGGTCCACAAAGTTGGAAGCATGAAATTGTCCAAAATGGCTTGGTCTGCTGCAGCATTAAGTCTTCATTTCACTGGAACTAAGGGGCCCAAACCCTGAAAAACAACCCCACAGCATAACCCCTGCCCTCCACCAAACTTTACCCCTGGCACGATGTAGTCAGGCAGTCTTACAGTCATTAGTTACAGAGACAGTCTTACAGTCATTAGTTACAGAGTCAGTCTTACAGTCATTAGTCACAGGGACAGTCTTACAGTCATTAGTTACAGGGACAGTCTTACAGTCATTAGTTACAGGGACAGTCTTACAGTCATTAGTTATAGGGACAGTCCCCCTGGAGACACTGAGGGTGAAGTGTCTTGTTCAAGGACACAATGGTAGATAATCCGGGGGGGGGGTGACACACAAGTGTTTAAACCACTAGGTCACTACAACCCAGAGAACATGTCTCCACTACTTTAGAGTCCAGTGAAGGCGTGCTTCACATTTTTACATTTACAGCATTCATCAGAAAAGGTTCAAACAGCATTAATATGATGCAACTTCCATTCCCTAACTACAGGGGGCAGTCTCCCTGGAGCAACTTGGGGTTAAGGGTCTCAGGAACCCAGTGGTGTTGTGCTGAAGGTAGGATTCGAACCCATGACCTCTTGGTCCAGAGGAAAGTATCCCACCCAGTAGGCCTCCACCACCACTGATGCTTCGCATTGCGCTTGGTGATGAATGGCTTGGATGCAGCTGCTTGGGCATGGAAACCCATTCCATGAAGCTCTCTACGCTGTTCCTGAGATAATCTGAGGGCCACACGAAGTTTGGAGGTCTGTATCTATCGACTCTGCAGACAGTTGGCGGCTTCTGCCCCCTGTGCGTCTCCGCATGCGCTGTCCCTGCCCTGTGGTTTTATGCGGCCTTCCTGGAGATGCTGTTGTTCCCAGTTGCTTCCAGTTTGTTATATTACCACTTACTGCTGACCGTGGAATATTTAGTGGTGAGGAAATTTCACGAATGGACTTTTTGCAACGGACTTAAATGAAATTCTTTCTTTGCATTTAACCCATTCACCAAGTGAAGCAGCGGGCAGCCAGGAGTGTGTGGGGACGGTACCTTACTCAAGGGAACCTCAGTCGTGCCACCAGCAGTTCTGGGATTCAAACCCACAACCTTCTGATTGCAGGGGGGAAATCCCTAAGCACTAGGGCACCGGCTGCCCATTTATCGTGTATGTACACATTTGTCTGTGTATATATAAATATATATGTGTGTACACACTCTGTATGTAAACACTGGCGTATACGTGTTGAGAATGGAGTGTAAGAATTTCCCTCTGCTTCATTCGGCCCAGCCCAGACTGCAGAGCTGCGAGGGAACACGCCTAACAGCGTTCATGATCAGCTCCAGATGTGCGTGCAGAGCTCGTCCTCTAGGGGCCCCCGTGATCCCCGTCATCCGTCGGGCCACAGCTGAAGTCATCTCAGCGCCCCACCCTTAATCTGTGTGTATTTTAGTTTTGTTCCCAAGGAGACAAATGAGCTCAGTTCTAACAGAGGTCAGACCTGTTAGACCGGAGGCTTAGTCCTCACGATGGTTCCAATTAATGTGCTGCTCGCAAAGAATACTGACGCTTTTACTGAATTTCTGTGCAGAGCAAGGCAGGTGCAGCATGTATTTCGTCTTTTGAGGCCTTGAGAGTCTTCTGGAAACATCTGTTGATGGTCGCCATAGACTCATCGAATGCTGTTTATTGTTTTACTATGACTCTTATTCTGGTCCAGAAATGTGAAATAAGTCCACGCCTTTTTTGACATGGGGACAGTCATGGGAATGTAATGTAATGACTGAGCCTCATCTTTTTGTGGGGGGGCTGGTGGTCTAGTGGTTAAGGCGTTGCCCCTGCGATCAGAAAGCTGTGGGTTTGAATCCCAGGACTGCTAGTGGCACCACTGAGGTTCCCTTGATTAAGGTACCGTCCCCACACTCTGCTCCCCGGGCGCTGTGTTCCTGGCTGCCTGCTGCTTCACTTGGTGAATGGGTTCAAATACAGAGGAGGAATTTCACACTGTGTGTTCATGTATGACAGAATGGTCACTTTACACTTTTTTTTACAATAACATGGGGTGCCAATAGTCAATTACCTAATCAGTAGCCAATGACTGTTTCAGAATCCCAGGCTGCTGATTGGTTGTCTTAATTACATTCTGTAAACATGTTATTGACGTTAGCGCTCTGCCCCCCCACCCCACCCCACCCCACCCCACCCCCTCAGTCAGCAACCCAAAGACGGTGCATTAGTGGCAGTTTTAAAGCTGCAGAGAGATGCATGAGCGTGCCTTCACCCTCCCTGTCTTGTCTAACGGGCACGGTCCAACCTAGACGACGGTATTAGACATGACTAAACTGGGGAGAAAACTTGGCAAAATAATCTAAATTAAAACCCGCACATACTCACGTTAGCCATGCCGACATCTGGTTTGTAATAAATTAAAGGGTATCGCAAAAAATGTTGATAAAGAATTGGTCTGGAAATCAGGGTCTCAGTCTCAGTATCAGTTTGTAAACATTTTTAGTGAGAGTCAGTCTCTGAATGTCTTTGAATTCCATCTTAAAAACATCTGTATGTGCAGCTGCCTTCGTTACTGACATGCTTCAGTATGTAGTCTCTATCCGTTATATGTTATAAGAGAACCCAGGACGTAGTACAGGTTTGGAGAACTGTACTCAGATTGATATTTGCTGGATTAATCACATGGTCGTCCATGAAAATCTATCAACTCAACCTGAAGAAATTAAAGCTTATTATAAATAATGGACTTGTCTAGCTGGTGTGTATACAAGAAAAGTATTATTAGTAGTAGCAGTGTTGTAGCAGAACCAGCAGTAAATCAGGAGAATGGTCCGACTTTCCAGTTTCCTTAGTATTACAATCGTCCTAGCAGAGAGTGAGAGAGTGTTCAGTGTGATGCTCGCTCTATCATTTAAGAATCATCGTTTCCAGGCCCTGGACTAGTAACCCCAGCTTTAGAGCACATGGTTTAAAATGTATCCTCTAGAGGTCTCTGTAGGCCAAACACAGACCAGCAGAGCCGTTTCAGATTGAGGAAGATTTGTGACTGAGCCACCCTTAGTCAACATCTCAGTTAATGAATCACGTCCGTCCAGAGAAGCAAGCGGCCGCAACTGAACACGTCACACTAAAGCAAGTCATAGTGGAAGCTCTTTAAGAAAAAATGCTAGAGGGGCTTTTTTGCCAATTATCAGGTTCAACCATCTTCATTGATAGAGAGTTTCCAGACAGCGATTACTCCTAGTCCTGACCTACACAGGACTCTGAATGGAGAACCTCAGAGAAACTTGGTTCAAGGGTGCATTTCCCAGATCAGGATTTCTCATTTAGCCGGATAACTTGAGCCCAAAGTTGATTATTGTCCAGTAATGCCCCTTATCTTATTGAACAGGCTTCACTTTTGGTTTAAGTTGTCTTGCTGCCTGAGAAATCCTGACTTATGAATCCTGACTTCACTCAATGGTGGTCTTTAACACTGAACAAACCGCACATGTGGCCCCAGGTGTTGGGTGAAGTGGCCCCGAGACAGACACAGTCACACCAGTAACTCTGGATAAGGTGGTAATCTAGACTAATGTTACAGTTCGTTCTTACGATACTGGCGCTTTGGCCAGGAGTCGAAGGTCTTTGACCGGCACCACTTCGCTTGTGACCCCAGAGACACAAAACCCACCCCCTGGCTGCTCTTCACCCCTGGATCTGACCAAATAATCGATATTAAAATAGTCAGGTTCTACTGTACAGGTTCTACTTAATATATTTTAAATTCAATTCAGTTTTATTTATATAGTGCATTTTACAACCAAAGTAGTCACAAAGCGGTTTTCCAGCTTATCCTGGGGCCTACACACAGTAAAACCACTGCATATACACTACCAGTCAAAAGTCTGGACACATCTTCTCATTCAACGATTTCCTTTGTTTTTATTATCGGCTAAATTGTAGATTAATATTAAAAACATCACCTATTGCTCTGATGACAGCTTTGCACACTCTTGGCATTTTTTCAATCAGAT
>JBBPCX010000147.1:672644-689633 GCA_037974365.1 Hydrocynus forskahlii | reverse complement strand
GGCACAGGAAATTTGGTCAGAATTGATGGCAAGATGAATGCAGTAAGTTATCAAAAAATACTGGAGGAAAATTTGCAATCATCAGTCCTGAAGCTATGCATGGGACATACTTGGACGTTCCAACATGACAATGATCCAAAACTAGGGCTGAAACGATTATTCGAGTAAATGGAATAATTTGATTACAAAAAATGGCTTCGTTTAATTTATTAATTTATGTCACCAAAGTCGGTCTCTTTAAAATGTCTCTGCTATCGTATCACTCCCGCTGTGTAGACACTGCGCAGCTCCGGTATCACTGTTTCACACGGACTGTTGTAACTGACGCGCATTTCAAAGATTTAAGACGGCACGTTTATTTTTCTGTGGAAATGGCAGAAAATGAAGATCCCGGTGTGCGTAAATAGCAGACAGTGTCTGAAGTGTGGGATCACTTTACACTGCGTCAGGCGGAAAACGTAGTGCAGCGTATACACGTTAAAACGGACCTGGCCCACCAGAACAGTTCATATAACCCCCTTATGTATGGGGAAGGGTGTTTTGAGATGTAACTTTTCAGTGTGCGTGCGTGCGTGCGTGCGTGCGTGCATGCGCACCGTGCAAACGTGAGGGAGGGAGAGAGAGATGAGGAGTGAGATTTGCCCTCATGCCTCGTCACTATCAACTCATAACACAGCCTACAAATAATTACCTATACTGTACGTTCAAACAAGCGCTAGTGTTCATATCAGTTAGCAGTCGTAAAAAACATGCCACCTTGTAGAAGCTCCAAGCCGCATGCAGAAGTTCAGTTCACGTGAGGATGCTTTCGGGTTCAGGCGCTGCAGCTTTACTCTACCTACCTCTTCCGGATACAGATGGAAACTGAACTGTACTGTTTAAGTTGGATTAGTAATACTTGAATTAGTTTTATATATATATTTTGAAATTTTGTACCTTTATACTTTTTGTTATTCATTCTTTATTCTCAGACGGGCTATTACAGGGGGTACACACCTTTTTCCTTTTTTTAAATTAAGATAAAACTAAGGATAAATAGGCTAACCTATGTTTGTGAAGTTGTATTTCATAGTTTTTTTTCATGTACATCATAAATGTTTCACGGTTCATTAAATGGGCTTATTCTGGAGCCAATATGCCAAAGGTTTTTAAGTTTGATCTAACAAAAGTGTTGAGTTTGAATAAAAACCTTTTTCTCTGAGGAATAACAGAAAATAGCTTGCTCATTTTAAGTGGCCTTTCATGTTGGATAACACACTATTGATACGGTTGTTTAAAAACACAAAAGTATGATTTATCCGATTACTCGATTAATCGATGAAAAAAAATCGACAGAATACTCGATTCCAAAAATTTTCGATAGTTGCAGCCCCATCCAAAACACAAGACCAAGTCAACCTGTCATTGGCTATAGCAAAATAAAGTGAAGGTTCTGGAGTGGCCATCTCAGTCTCCTGACCTCAGTATCTTTGAGCCACTCTGGGGAGACCTCAAACGTGCAGTTCATGCAAGACAGCCCAAGAATTTACAGGAACTGGAGGCTTTTGTCAGGAAGAATGGGCAGCTTCACCGTCTGAGAAGATAAAGAGCCTCATCCACAACTACCACAAAAGACTTCAAGCTGTCACTGATGTACACAGTATTAAGAACTGCGGTATGTACACTTTTGGGTAGTTTGTGTTGTGATTATGATTTTAAAAGAGTAAACACAGTTGTTTGACAATAAATGGCTGAAGGATTGAGGCAAATCCTTTTCTATTCCAGCATGGCTGTGCCCCAGTGCACAAAGCAAGCTCCATAAAGACATGGTTGGATCAGTTCAGGGTGGAAGAACTTGACTGGCCCGCATAGAGCCCTGCCCTCAACCACATCCAACACCTTTGGGATAAACTGGGACGAAGATTGCGAGCCAGGCCTTCTCATCCAACATCAATGTCTGACCTCATAAATGCTTTACAGAATGAACGGGCACAAATCCTGTAGAAAGCCTTCCAAGAAGAATGGAAGCTGTTATAGCTGAAAGGGAGGACCAACTCCATATTATATATCCATGTATTTGACTGCAATATCAGTAAAGTTCCTGTTGGTGTACTGAACAGGCGTCCCAATACTTTTGTCCATATAGTGTATGTATATGTATTTCTTGTATTCATTTATTTATAGTTGTCTTCCCACAGGAAAGCATTGATCAAGATCAGACAGGTTAAATAATGAGACATTTATCCTGTGTTCGTTTCAGAGAACCAAAATAAAAAACTTTAGTACAGAACACACCTGCTCATCTTTGTTTGTGTGTGTGTGTGTGTACATATATTGTCTCTTTTGCCCATCAGAGACTTTTGTCAACACCAGCTTTTGTGTATTTTCTTAGTGCAGGTGCACAAAGAACTGCCTATCACCTTACCTTACACAAACATACAGGAACAAAAACACATACAAACACACACACACACACACACACACACACACACACACACACACAAAGATGAGCACACACACACAAAGATGAGCACACACACATACACGATGAAGAGCTCTCGCACATAATAAACGGAGAGCAGATAGCTGCTGCTAAGCAACCGTCTCCACACTCTGATGTCACATCACCTGTTGCTAAAGCAACAGCTCATCCTCTTAACCGCATCAGTGTACAGGAGAAAAACACATGACGGAGTGTGTGTGTGTTTGTGTGAGAGCATAGTTCTGTCTTTATGACTTTTTCTTTGTGTACATTTATTCTTAAAATAATATTAAATACACATGAATCTAACTGTAACTGTTTCAGTACGACAGTATTGAAAGTTTACTTATGATAAATGATCATTATTATAATGACACAAAATTGTAATAAATGAGAATACAAACGTAATGTTTAACCGAAACAATTATTACATCAATACTGAAATTATAATGTACAACAACATTCTTATAATAACACAATACAAAACATTACTGTTTTGTATTGTTCATCCATGATGTCCCCTGAAAAGCACCTACACACTGTGTGTGTGTGTGTGTGCGTGTGTGTGTGTATGGGTACCTGGTGGCAGGTGAGCAGTAGTGCAGTCCAGACAAACAGCCCGGAGATGGTCTGAGCCGCGGGGGTCATCAGGAAAATGGGTTCCTCCGGGCTCACCAGTGGAGTCTCTGGAACCCATGACCTGTTCTGACCCTTCGGGGTCACCGTAGCCGGACCTGGCACCATACCCACTGCAGAGCCGTTTCCCAAGTCC
The DNA here is from genome assembly GCA_037974365.1 of Hydrocynus forskahlii. NCBI lineage: Eukaryota > Metazoa > Chordata > Actinopteri > Characiformes > Alestidae > Hydrocynus > Hydrocynus forskahlii. The sequence goes on along the minus strand of JBBPCX010000147.1, from coordinate 686,400 downwards.
CGCCTCCACAGCAACCTCATCTGCACAAAAGAGCCAAACAGCATCAGAGGCTGTGTTCCGACGGGCAAAAAGCCACGAAATCTGACTGTTTTTAACTGGACAAAGACACATTTGTAAAAGTCAAATCTGTTCTTTGGACAAGTGGTTCAGTCTGACCCGTCAGATCAGATTTAATGTGTTTTTTGTCATGGTTCAGGGCCAGTGGTTGAGGACATCAGAACAGGTGACAGTAAAGTTAGGAAACATGTTTTACTGCTTTATAGCACTACACTAAAAACACAAGTGTCTCCTGGTGTGTGTGTGTGTGTGTGTGTGTGTGTGTGTGTGTGTGTGTGTGTGTGTGTGTGTGTGTGTGGAGGGGGGTATGGCCCTGTCAGCTGAGAGTTTAGTTGTGACCTCTGACCTCTCTCACAGATCAGCTATCACATGATCCAGAGACCCAGTGACCCCTGAAAGCAGGTCATGTGACACCATTTGAACTGCAGACCACTGAGGATATAAACAGTGGTTACAGTATCAGTTACTGTGGGTTGGAGCTGAGAAGTTAAAATGAATGACAGAACCGATTGGATGTTGGGTCTGTCTGGGGAGGTTGATATTATCAGGAAATAATGATATGAGACAACAGAGGATAAAAAATAATCTATCAATCTTATCTGATGATCTTCTGAAAAAACTGCCAGACTTTAGATGAGCTGTTTTACCAAAAGCACTACAGTTTAGACAGGCATATTCAAGTTAGCAAGAAAGGAAAAGAGCAGACGCTCAGCAAATGACTCAGTACTTTTCACTTTAAAGTGGGTATGTTTATCCCCCTCAGTGCCACTGCTAGACTGAAAACAGTCCACCATCCAAAAATATCCAGCTGTTATATCCAAGTGTCGTGTGTTCAGAAACTGAGCACTAATGAGGGACTTGAGACTAACAAAAGCTGTTCAGGACTCCAAGAGAGCGTAACTGCCCTCTCTTTCTTTGGGTGGGTAGGGTGGCCCTCTCTCTCCCTCATCATGCAACATTACTGTCCTAATACCATCCTAATACCGTATCATCTGAACAAAAACAAACTAAAGTGAAAAACGTATTTTTTTAAACAGGAGATCTGCTATAATATAACTCAAAAGTTGACTCTCCCCATCAAATGTAGTGACATCATCTCTGTGCTTAATCAAGCAGCACATGTTTTCAGTGTCTAAATCTACTGCTCTTCATTAGAGACACATTTGATAAGCACACAAGTCAGTTTTCTCTGTTTCACGCCACTGGTTAGGCCAAGTGGAGGAAACACACAGCGCTTTAACTTCAGGAGTGAACTCATCAACACAACAAGAGTGTGTGTGTGTGGGTGTGTGTGTGTGTGTGTGTGTGTGTGTGTGTGCAGATACAGTATCATGACAGCATCCTCCCTGGATTACTAAACAACACAATCGTGACTCACAGCACATTTCCTGGAAGACGGAAGAGAGGAAGGATCAGACTGCCAGTTACCATAACAACCACGGCCCAGTTGAGGCGAACCGCATCGCCAGACAGGCCTGACATGACAAGGCCTGAACAACAGTGATAAACAGCATCACACACCTACACGAGCGAGGAGACGGACAAAATATCTTCAAGGAGCTGAAAGTGTAGAGTAGCATTGCCTGGTGTCAGAGTCAGCTGATTCTAACAATGTATCACTTATTGGGATCTTATGATTCATCAGATGCTTATCATTACTGTATCTGTTGACCTACAACACCAAAATCTGTCATAAGAGAGTAATGAAGCATTTTTACTTATTACTCATGTGCTAAAGCTGCTGTAAGCACTCAGATCACAGGGATGTATGATGTATAGTGCAATCACAACCTCACTACAACCTAACATTTTGTCCACATCATCTATTTATGTCATTAAGCTTACGTTCTTACAGTTTATCTGTTTTCATATAGGCTGGCCTGTGGAGTGATGAAAAAATAACGATCGTATCTGGCTCTGTACTTTGACCCTAATCCACCCAGACAAAAACAAATTGTCTGCCTAACATAATGTCGGCTCGTTTACCCAACAGCCATTACGCTGGCACATGTGCAGAACTGGAAAAAAGGCCTGAACAGGTCTGACTCTAAACTATGTAATAAGGACCCGCTCTGTCTCTAAACTACATAATAAGGACCAGCTCGGTCGCTAAACCATGTAATGACACGTTCTGTCTCTACGCTACATAATAAGGACCAGCTCTGTCTCTAAACTACCTAGTAAGAACACGTTCTGTCTCTAAACCACATAATAAGGACCAGTTCTGTCTCTAAACTACATAATATGGAAACATTCTGTCTCTAAACTACATAATGACTCTCTTTGTAGCTAAACTACATAATAAGGACCCGCTCTGTATCTAAACTACATAATAAGGACACACTATGTCTCTAAACTACAATTTAGGGACTTATTTTGCTAAAGTACAAAATAAGAATTTATTCTGTCCCTAAAGTACATAATAAGCTCAAATTTAAAGGCTTGCTCGCTCTCTTTCTCTCAACTACAAAATAATGACCTGTTCCGTCCCTAAACTACATTAAAGAACATGCTATCTCTAAACTACAAAATAATGGCCATTCTCTGTCTCGAAAATCAGGGTTTTCTTGTCAACAGATTTAAAAACGTCCAGTGATTTGGAGTTCATCTTGATCAAAGCACTGCCAAAACTACAGACAGAAACACAACAAAACCAAAGATAGTGAAGATCTCTCAGGATCTGCAGCAAGAATTTGACCTTTTACGAGGTTCCCTGAGGAATTCAACCCAGAATATCGAGTCAAACACTCTGCCCAAAGCAGAGCCATGCTTTGCTCTCATTTTCCTCTCCACCTCCCCTGCAATAGAAGCAGCGGTGTGTGTGTGTTTGTTCGTTCGTGTTTAGCACTTTGCTGGAACCAGGTGTTCACAGGATAATGAAAACATTGACTTTTAATGACTGTTGGGAAATGTGGCTCCTGTCTATGAGGGAAAGCCCCTCTTGTCCTTAAAATATTCAGCATTTTAGAGGAAAAGTGGTTGTTGCGGTAACGGTTGTGTTAACTGGAGCACAACAGCATCACTAACAGAACATCAGGACACCACAATCACAAGCAGAGCAGCATTTATACACTTTCACAAAGAGGAGCCAGTAAACAAACCAGAAATTTCCGTTCCACCTTAAATGATGCATCAGGTACTGTCAGTCAGTCGAGGGCTGTATCAGGCGTCTTGATTAAACTGCTGCCCCAGTTAAGGGGGAACAGAAAACGCGAGCAAGGGAGGTGGTGAGTAGGAAGCTAGTTTCATTACACCACTGCGCGCGCGTGTGTGTGATGATCCTTAAAGCAAAGTCATCTCACTTTACCTCTGCCGCACTCCAAGAGGTCCAGTCCACTCAGTCGGTGCCAGTGATGGCTGCAGTCCTCTCTTCACTCATTTACTGACCTGCAGCGTCTCTGTTTACCCCTCCACTGCAGAAGAGCAATTTCTCATTTACAGACACCAGTTACCATAGATTTAGTTGAGCTTAATTCACTTCTCGCCGGCTCTACGGGCTAAATGCTTCATCCATGTTCATCTCCAGAACCGTGGCGCATTTATATAAAGAAATCGACTCAAAAACAGATTATAATCCGTATGTGAAGCAGATTTTCCTCCAGTTGAGCTGATCTGACTCCCCAAACCCAGCGTCGCCTCTGCTGAGCACTGACGACTGTTAAATACCTATTTCGCGCAAATAAAAACGGATACAAAAGCGTGTTTATATAAACAGTGAACTTGTGAAAAAATTCTCAAGTGAGGTTGCAGTTTAGACACTGGTGATTTTTTCGCTTTTCTCTCCGTTAAACTGCAGCCGCTACTCCTCTTCGTTTCTCTTGTGCGCACGCGCACTAGCCTTCACAGGGGCGAGCTGACGTAACAACATTCGACGTCCACGTCGCTGCAGTGAGGTTTAAAAACAACAACAACAAAAAAAAATAATAATAATAACAATACCAATAATACTACTATTAATACTACTTAATAATTTCTTAATCATTTTAATAATAATTTAGTCTTTTGCGTATTAATATTATGACAATTATTATACACATTTTGTTCGTTATATATAATAATCATAGGAAATATTCTGTATATAGAAATATAGAATATAAGAAATATTTTATATATTTTCTGACGTATAAATACACATATGTACGATAGTGTACAGACAGCCCTGCTGAATGCTGTTTTTAGCTACTTTAAAGGTCTTTAGTTTGGAACTGAATCTACAAAGTTAACACTGCTAACACTATAAATCACTCAGATCATCTCCAAATCGTCCTTCGAGCCGCCCAAACCACGTCCAGCTCCTCATTAAGGCAGAACAGACCAAAATTATTTGGAAAAGATTTGGGTGACTATTGATTTCTACTGTTAGAAACATTAGCCTTGTTAATCCAGTTCTAAAGTAAATAATCAAAACTTGGACTCCAAACGTGTGACTTTGCTGATCGGCCAAATTGAACCATTATGTGCATTACTGTTTTTTTGTTTTTTTCAAACTGTTCTGCTGAGAGTTTGTATAATCTCAATGAGCCAGAAACAAATTAAACTCCATCTGCACTGAATGCAGTCAAATCTTCACAACAGGGAGCCAGTCTTGAAACACTTTCTGCTTTAAATGGAGAACCTGCATTCATAATACTGTATAGTCCAGGACTAGCCTTAATCTCTTACATCCTTATACACGTTATAAAGCTTTATACATTATACATCAGTTGCATTATATAGAAGTTTTATATAATTTCTCCACCTGCAGTCCCACAGTGCTCACCAGGACAGTGTCTGTAAGTGGGTCCAATCCAGGGGCTCACTGAGCACCACAGCATGATGCATACGATCGAGGAACCAGGGTTTTTGGGTTTTGTGTTTCCATTAGGGCAGGCATGCCCAAAGTCCGGCCCCACTGTCCGATTTCATACGGCCCGCAGCTTCGGTCTTATAATGTGTTATTTGTAGCTCGCTAGCTCTGTCATAAAAAAAAAAAAAACTTTAAAAATATAATTCCTCATTTCACCACACGGCGGCAGCACCATAAAAATGTTTTCTGGCTTTGTATCCGTGCCGCAAACCCCTCTCCATTCATTTCTGCCATGGCCACTGCAAAGAATTAGTGTCAGCAGGTTATCTGTTCCTTGATAAATCTGAAATTGAGTGTTTTGAACGGTAACATCTGTCACTATTAACAGTGAAAAGCCTAAAGCACACTAATGAACTTGAAATTATTTTATTAAACTCTTGAATAAGATGTGGTTATAACTGTTGACGTTATGTACCTATAGATGTGACACAAACTACTGCTCTCTGAAAGATCTTGTAAAAGACAAGGGCAAAATTCACTAGTTTTAAAGTTTAGGGATAACAGACCACTTTGCATTACTTATTACTCCTGTTTAAAATGTTCAAGAGGCAAATATATTCATCAAACTCATGGAAATTTAAGGTATTCTATACAGTTTGTTCGATGTTATCTGACTGTCCATATAAGAATGAAAGGCTGAATTTTGTTTTTAGAGATGTTCACGTCTGCCTGAGTGGCTAATATTTGGTTACACTGCCATTTTTAAAAAAATAAAGGTAATTGTGACAATGAAAATTGTTTTATAACTCTGTATTTTCATGTAAATTTTGTGGCTAAAAAAATGTCAGAAGGAACTATTTGCCCGCAGGCATCTTCACTTTATCAAATTTGGCCCTCTTTGCTAAAAGTTTGGACACCCCTGCATTAGGGTCTGTTCCCTCGCTGGTAAAATAACCAAACAAAGCATTAGACCTTGCGTGAGGAAGAATTTTATTTATTTTTCATTACCTCATAAAATATACACAAATACTGTTGTAAATAAAGTGAGTGTGTTAAAGAACTGTACAGGATATCAGTACACAGTACAATACCCACCCCTAATCCCTCCCTCCCATACACTCTTACTGGGTCTCTCTCTCTCTCTCTCTCTCTCTCTCACACACACACACACACACACACACACGAACTTGAACTTATACCACTCTCTCTATATATATCAGTATGTGACCCACTGACCAACAAATTCTACAAGAAACCAGACATCGTGTGATGGTGTGTGTATCCAATACAGGAGCAGAGCTGGGCGATTTGACAGTGTGACTATTTAGATTTTTTTTTTTCCTGATCATACTGTAGATATTATGAAGCAAAGAACACTGCATGTTTCCTTGCAAATAGAGCAGGATTACTTGTGTCCACCTGGATTTAGTGGAACAGAGTGCGTAAAATTTGAACACATTTTGTTTACATTTTCTTAAGAATTTATTTGATTTGCTTGTTCTAAATCACCAAACCTCAGAAAATATTGTGATATTGTATTTCTGCCTATAGCCCATCCTTAGAAAGGAGTGTGTAAAGTTGCATGAAAAAAAAACAAACCAGTCACACATGGATCAGCCTACTGACACCACACACACGCACACAGCAGCTATACTGTACACATAAAGTGACATTTTGAAGAAAAAAAGCCTCGCTCACTCACACACCTGTTAAACTGTGACCCAGTCAGTTGTGTACTATTTCTACCCTCCCATACTTTAGTGTCTGCATTATTTTTCTTAAAAGGTCTCCCCACCCCCCTCAATTTAGTTTGCATCTTTTTTCAACATTTCACCTCAAACACCTGACAACAGTTTGGCTTCACACAGGAATCCAAAATTAAAAAAAATATATTTACAGTGAAGGTTAAAAAAAAAGTGAAAAGCCCCATCCCTCAGATATCAAAAAAAAAAAACAATTAAAAATGTCATGATGAAAAGATCAAAAATAGCTGTTGTGAAGAATACTGATGTTATTAATGATTAATGTGGCTGGTAGCATGAGCTGGAGGAGGAGGTCCTGTTGGCTGACAGTGGTGCCATCATGGGGTTATGTGGCACACTGAAGGTGTTTTACTGTGCAGTCTGGCAAAGAGACACACCCTCCAGAACAAGAGAACACACAGATGTTTGGGAGGAGGAGGTGGGAAAAGAAGTGAAAAGGGAATGAAAGGTTTCTACATTTCATCCTTTGTTTTTCACAATCGGGCTCTGTCTTTAGCTTCCCTCTCAAACCTCAACAGAGTGAACAGAAATTAATAACGATGTCCACGACTGGTCACTTCTAAGGCTGATCACTGGGCTGGTCACTACTATGGCTCTAAGTGTTAAGATACAAACACAGATATCTTCCTGATGCAAAATATGCTGAAAGGGGGGTTCACATTGCAGCCATTATTGTGAGATTTTTTTTTTTACCTTTGATTTTTTTTTTTTTTTTAAATGGTGGACATGCACTTTCCCGTTGTTGCCGCCTGCTGCACACCTGACCCATCAGATGAAAAAGTAGGAAGGCTTTCAGCCAAGGTTGCTGAGTCCTGATAAGTGTAGGTTTTATGAGTCAAAATTAACATGGCAAAAACAATACTTAAACAATGCAGTGTGAATCCCAGCTGAGACATGTCATCTAATCAGCCTATCAGCAGCCAGCATTTGGGAACGGGCCAGTTTAATGGCTTACTGATAAGCCTGTTCAAATTTGGCACTGAATGACTGATTTGTTAATGTAGTACTAATGTAATTCAGTCAACACCATGACGTACTGGATATCGACTCTCAGCCCTACTCACCATATTAAAATACTAGACATTCTCTCTTAACTCTCCACCTTCAACCTTTCCTTTCAGGTGTCCACTCTGAACCTTCTATTCATGCACCGCCATCTCTCCTCTCTCTACCGGAACCAACATTACTGCACGGCTGCACTATAAAGAAAAAACATTGTAATAATTTTGCCGATAAGACCACATGAGGCTTGATCAGTGAATGCAGCGTGCCAGGCTGCCAATTCACAAGTCCTGTGTTATTTGGATACATTTCCCCAAATAAGACTTAAGATGACACTAAATAACATAACACATAATTGGAATTGCAACTTTTCCAAAATACAATTTCAATACAAAACAATTAGTTGTTCGGACCCACATGTAATATATAAATAAATCAGAGGTAAATCAATAATCTGGCAGGTTAACATGAGGCTTTTACATTCCTGCATAATTAAGTGGTTAAGATGTAAATAGAGGGGTTCTGAGTGGGTCTGGTGTGAAACTCTATTCTGGAGAACCTCGACAAGTCAGAATTGTTCACAGTGGTGGTGAATGGAACCAGATATCTGCCTCTAAAAGCTCCCTCACACAAAGTTATTCCATGAAATGGTTATAAATGCACTGCCAGATGTCAGACTTTGTTCTACCAGAGCTTTTGCTCATAAAACAAAACCCATTTATGGTGGAGGGGTATATGCAGGGTACATGCAGGGTGTCATGAAGCAAAGTAGTTGCCAAAGAAAACTGACTTAGATCAGATTTGCCATTATTTTACCATCACTGTCATTCCATATGAACACTCAGAAAACATGTAGCAACACTAATGGGTTTGAAGAGGAAATAAAATGGCTACAGTTGTGTTGGAGACGTCTGGTCCCATTCACCACCTTAAAGAAATCAACAAGTTTCTCTACAGTTAACCATTTCACACCAAACTCTCTCTGAATGACTATTTGTCTCCAACACTAAATTATTGGGGGGGGGGGGAGGGGTTAAATTCTCCTTTAAATTCCCCCCTAAAAAAATTCCACTTTTTACATAAACGCCCTGATTCATCAAAACACTTAGAGAAAATCCTCTGGAGCTGTGATTGGCAAGGATGCTCACAGCATGCTGTGACTGCATAGAAGCTCATCTGCATAAGGCAGCCTTCTTATCAAGTAATATACTGTGCAAGCCTATCCTGAACTCAACCCATCCAAACTATTTTACCTTCCTGCTTACGTTAAAACACTGCTCGTCTATGAATATGCGCATAAACAAGTGTGTCAATTCTAAACAGGAAGATATAAACATCACTAACAATAACAGAACCACCAACAGAAATCGCACCCTTACATGCAAAACTCCAACAAAAAGCAACGTTCAGCTTCTTTCCGAGCCTTCAGAACTCAAGCCTGGATTAAAAGTGAGGGATGAGGTGTGAGGAGAAACAGTGCAGTAAAAGAAGTGGAATCTTCAGCCTTCACATCAGTGGCAAGACGATAGTTACACAGTTCGGCTCCCGCCATACTGCACTCCAGCCGGACTCGCAGGTTCACTGGCAAATGTTTACAAAAACCAAACTAATCTCTGAGAATATCTGGAGAAGGAGAGTGAGCCTTGCAGCCCTGCAGAAACAACAAACACAACAGGGGTCACACAACAATAAGTTAACTAGTAATGGAAGCTTAAAACCCCACAACTACGTACCTAAATCATCACACACACACTGTCCTCAGTGTGTGGAAATGTTTAGTAATATTTTCTCCAATACATTTGTTTATGCGGTTTCTGAAACTGAATGACTCAACTTCTCTATAAAAACTTCAGTTAGGGTTGAATAAAAAAAAAATCTAATTGATCGTGTGAAGAAATTTCAATGCATGGCTTGAGGCTGAATCTCTGAACAGCCTGCCAGATGGTCATGTCATGAGATCTATGTTAAGTTACATTTTAAATACAATGTTGATCAATGAAAAATCAAAAGTACACAGCACTCCACTGATCATGGATGTGACTGATCAGCTGAGATATGTTTGACATTTCTTTTGCCTTCCTTAGTTTACATAGGGAGCTAAGAAGCTGATACTAGAAACAAACACTAGAAGTCAAAAGTCACCCAAGTCTCTTCCACAAATAAATCTACAAAATTTCTCTCTGTCCATTAAGTCATTAAGGTGGATCAGACTTGCAGATGTGGTTTAGGACACAGTATGACTTACTGTGAACTGTAAAAATGAACTCAACTTCCGAGCGCAGCTGAACACTGTGTCCTGTGCCTCAGGAACCAAATACTACTACCCCATAGTATTTGTGTGTGTGTATGTGCGCGCGTTAGTGTTACCTGTCATTGTGTGTGTCTTATCGGACAGCTCACTTCCCAAGGTGCTCATATGGCATGCTGACCTGCAGAGAGGAGGAGAGATTTAACGAGCAGAATAAAAGAAGAGGGTGCGGAGAATGAGAACGTTCCCCACAGGGCGTGTGTGTGCCTGTGACGATGACGCATTGGTGAGTGTAAGTGTGTGGGAGTGAGTACCTGTGATGATGAGACGTTGGCTCCCCTGTGAAGTCTCATGCTCACCTTCCGGTCTCGCTCTCCTCTGGAGATTGCCCTCGGTGATGTGTTACCTAGAAACAAAAATACAGGGGTCGGCGTTTCACACACACACAGCTAGGATCATACTTGTATTGTGCTCACTCCAATCTAAGTATAAAGTGTGTAATGCTGTATAATGAATAATATATAACATTTTTAAAGCCATATGTAAGTACAAAATGAATACAAAGCTGAATTTCTGATGAAATTAAAAACAAGATTATATAGCCCAAGTTGTACATTCACACAGCCCGTCTGTGATTCTGTGTCAAATGTGCTGTGATGTATTTCACATGGTGAAACACCCCTGAGATTCCATCGTCATTTGGGCTCATTGATTTACCTCCGATTGGCTGCTTAAACCCTCCAGGTAAGATATTTTCGTACATTTATGTTTTACACAGGCACATGCTGTACTTGATAAAGTGCGGCTGCTTTGAAATGTACAGTGATTGTTCTGTAAGCTACAGCTTTACAAATGAACATTTACGATGATTATTGATATGTTAGCCCGTCCACCCAATATCATAACGAGCCATCTCTGCACTTCATGAAGGTGAGACAAATTAGTATCAAAACATGCACTTTTACACATTTGTAAATAACAGCTAGGACACACCCAAAACCAAAAAATTACCTGATTGTTGTATGCGGGAGGTGGGGTTTGAGGGCGGCTGCTCCGGCCCGTTTCTGACCCGGTTCGGCCCAGAGGGGGCATGGGCTCTGACTCCTGATCCCCGCACGCCTCCACCATCCCTCTCGTCAGCCCTCCGCTCCCGATCACCATCATCCACTGCCCGACTGGCTCCCTAAGCGAAAGAGAGTGTTCTGAGTTGTATGAGATTCCGTTTAAGTACCGACTGCTCGTGGAAAAAAAAAAGCCTGAGAGCATAAACGAGCACATTGTGAACCCAAGACTGCTCCCCTGATTAACACAGGACTGTGTACTGCAAATTATGCTGTGTGAACAGAAAAAAGTTAACAATTCAGGTCTACAATGAGTTTCTCCATCCCTGTCTATCATATCCCCCTCTCCCCTTCAGGGGTCACCAAAACAATCTGAAACTCAGTTCAGTTATCAATAATACTTTTCTAGGGCAAACACTGCACTACATCGCTGATGAGCTGGATATGAGGAGCCAGCCACAGCACTGGAGCGGCACACACTGCTGAACACACCTTAAAGAAAAGTTTGGTGAAAAACCTGCTTGTATTTAATTTAGTCTACTTATCTATATTAGCCCAGCAGTAGTTAATTTAGATAGTGGGTTAAACACTTGCCTGTGAATCCGATAACCACAAAATTGCAGGCTGCCCTCTTTCTATCATTTGTGTCCGTCAGCAAGACACTTAACCCTCAGTTGCTCCAGGGGGACTGTCCCTGTAACTAACGATTGTAACTCGCTCTGAATAAGGTCGTCTGCCAAATGCCAATTTACTTACTTGGTTTCTGACAGATAAATGTACTAGCAGCTCTCCTGAAGCCTGTATAGTGACAGTACTTTTGTTTGTTCTACATGAGGGGATTTATTCCTGTACTCAGAGTTTAGGTACTCACAAATTTGAGCATGTTCCAGTCGAACACATAGTCATAGGAGAAACCCTGTCTATGGAAGAGGTTCCGGAAGAGCTGCCGCAGGTACGAGTAATCCGGTTTATCGTCAAACCGCAGTGAGCGACAGAAATTCAGATAGGTGGAGAACTCGGCTGTTGAGAAAAAGATAAATTAAGAATAAATAAACTAACTAAAAAAAAAGAAGTGAAATAGAGAGCAGTCAGGAACTGTTAAAAGAAGTTAACAAATTAAATTTTAATGAAGCTCCAGCTTAAGAGCTAAACATGATGTGTTTTAACATTTTAGCTAATCTATGTAATGGAGTTTATGTAATGTAATTGTGTAAATACGGCAGGCAGAAGAAACTACGGCCATTCTACGACCATTATTAGATTACTAGATCGCCAACCATGAAACATGAGATGGCGCTGGGACCTTGGGGTTACACCCAGGCTTCAGTCTATAGTATTACTGTTGGGAATTGTTAGATAGCACAGCAGAGATCACATCAATTCACACGCACAAACACATACCCTGTACACAGACACACATGTGCGCACCCCTCTCTGCCCACAAGCCCGGCACAAACATACACACACCCTGCACACAGAACCTGAACCAGCTCAATCAGAAGACAGTATAACATCTCTTCTAAATGTTACAAACCCTAACCCTAACCCTAACCTTAACTTTTTCAGAGAGGACAACTGCCAGACTTCTTAAAACCTTCCTCTTTCTTTTCTGTGCTTCCTAACTTATGCTCACAAATATGCATAAGGATAAACCAGTCTTTAGGATAAAGATCTGTTTACACACACATTCAAGTTACTTACAGGGATAGCCCTTACACAGCACCTCGATGGGTGTGGACATTTTCTTCTCACTGATGCGTTCGTATTTCTGCCTCTTGGTGGCAGCCTTTAGACCCTGCCAGGGCAGAGAGCCCAGGTTAAAATACATCAGGACGTAGCCCAGAGACTCCAGATCATCCCGCCGAGACTGCTCTATATATATACACACATACATACACACATACACACACACACACACACACACACACACACACACACACACACACACACACACACACACACACACACAGACAATGAGCAAAGAGACATTAAAACAAGTTATGTGGAAAAAATCAATATCTATATGTAACATTTAGTATCTGAAAAAAATACTACACACTTATTGATTTAAATTCAAATAACAGCGTAGCTATTTAGAGCTAAATTAAAATTGTGCTGCTCACTGTGCAGCATTCATCGGCGTCCAGTGTGTTTGAATGGTTCTGTTGTATCCAATGCTCTAACTTCAATTTTAAAATCACAAGCTTCAGTCTGAGTTGATTTTATAAAGGTGATGTTGAGTAACCAGTCACAGTTTCGGGTGGATGGAGAAAAGCTACCCATCAGATGTAAACAGATAACCACAGAAAATAAGGAAAAAAAAAATTTTGGGGTCCGATTTACTGATGAATTGCACATTTTTGACTAAACTAAGCTGAGGTCATTTAAAAGTGTTATGCAGTTGATTGTCTTAAATGTTTAAGCTGAGCCAATGTCAAATTGTTTATAGTGTTTCAGGCTACTTTAGCACCGCCAATTCATACTATTCTATTGTTAGCATTAGCTTTACTATCTACACGAGGCGCTTCAAATTCTGATTCTGGAGGGCTGTAAGTAATTAGCTGCTGAGTTGAATCAGGTGTGTTTGAGGAGGAAAATCTGTGCAGTTTACCAACTCTGGTCTACACAGTTAAACGGTTAGTGGTTACAGGCGTCTAATTAATGTTAATTTAACAAACATCTGTGCTCTGCCTTTACACCACCCACCGAACTGAATTCCTGAGGCCAGGAGGCCAAGAGGAAATAAGTCTGCCTGTAAATAGAGTCTTAGCAGAGACTCTTCAGGGGTTGTAGACTGGTAGCCAACCAGAACCTCCTTTTCTGAAAACCTTTTATGTTC
>JBBPCX010000147.1:646439-668794 GCA_037974365.1 Hydrocynus forskahlii | reverse complement strand
TTACAACAGTTTCTACAGCTATGACATTAATTACTACAGCTTCTAAAGTCACTACAGTTAATAGTGTTACTGTAGCTGCACCTATTACAGTTACTACAGTAACAATAGTGACCCGTTTTACTATAGCTATTACAGCTGGTGCAGCTACTATAGTAACTACAGATATGACATTCATTACTACAGCTACTACAGTTTCTACAGTCACTAGAGTTACTACAGCTACTGCAGTTAGTACAGCTGCTACATTAACTAGTGCTAGATACAACAGTTACTACAGTTTGCAGTAACAGTACAGTAACTAGCGTTAGTGCAGTTACTACAGCTGTAGTTATTACAACTACAACAGTAAAGCTACATTTACTATATATCCTACAGTTACGGTGGTTAGTAGCACTAGTACAGCTATTACAGTCACTACAATTCTAGTGCTACTACGGCTAGTGGAGTTACTACAATTACTTCAGTGACTACAGTTGCGACATTAATTACTACAGCTACAATAACTACATCTACTTCAGTTCCCAAGGTTACGGTAGTTTAAGACTTTCTAGTTTCTACAGTAAACAGTAATTCTGCTGTCCGATAGCTGGACGCTGCTGCACCATCGCTGTTAGTAACTGTAACCGGAGCTAGCTAGCATGCTAACAAGGTTTAACCGTGTGTACCAGCTGGAGTCTCCGGTCCTGTACCGGAGAAAATGCTTTACTCACCCCGACTCTTCTATCACACTGTTCCGCTCGACAGCCAGTCGTGTATCGTGTGTGTTTTATGTTGTTCTCATAGCCGCAGCGTCGCTGAGAGAGCAGCAGCGCCGAGCTAGCGGACTTTCAGCCCCCTCCCCCTTCGCTCCCTGCTTCAGCTCGGCCGAGACCTGCCCCCAACACCTGAGCCTCCCTTTCCCCGCGGGTTTCGGGGGCCCATCCGTACCGAACTCACCCGATACTCGGCTTGTCCGAAAGCTGTTTCGATGCCGTTTCTGTTCCGCCGTTTGTCAGGCTCGCTGAGCCGCGGACGGCCGAGGATGGGAGCGGATTGCGGGGGACGTCATATCCCACTGTCTCTCTGCTTGATTCGCGGAGCTCCCCGCGCCAGACTAGGATCTACCCACTTGCTACACCACACTGAACACTGCACAACCACAGTACAGTCACATAAACACACAAAACCAAACAGCAACAATCACTTCTCCGCTACTACACCACAGTAGACACTGTACAGCCTCAGTACACACATAAAACACACAAAACTAACATTAAACACCAAATATGTTTTATTTAATATTTAAGTATAAATACATAATATATTGTATATGTTTATTTATAAGTACCTCACCAGATAAGGTTCAATCAATACATATTCAAAATATAAAAATAAAATAGTTTTTGACGCTTGTGGTTCAGATGGGTCTGAATGAAATCCAAAGATTTAACCAAAATGGTTGATGCTAACTCTCATCTGGAGCTGTGCTTCGTCACTGTAAACAGTACATTTCTACCATAATTTCTTTGACATGGCAGTAATCACAGTAATAATCAACAAAAATCTGTTGTGTAGACGTGAATGATCTCTAGCAGGTGGATTCGGGAATTTCCAGCTCAATGGGCACACCATTCTTTTACCCTGATCCAGGACCAGCCTCACCTTCCTCAACCCTAATCTCAGCTAATCGCAGTCAGCAGGAGCGACTGATTACAGATTTGTCCAGACTGGAGCTGGACCTGAACTCTGTAGGTCATGTCTGCTCTTCTGTTGGAAAGCCAGACACAGGCCTGACACCAAAATACAGGACGTTTACCAAGACTAGCCCCAGCGTTCTCTGATCCTAGAGGCATATCAACCTGTTCACACTCGGACTTCGTAGGTGCGCGTGTACGATCATGTGATGTACATTCACTATTGGTTTTCCACTGGTAGGTTGTGGGGGTACTTGTAGGAAGCAGATGTTTTTTAATGAATCATGATGGTTTATTAAAATATATGGATGTTAATCTGAACTATTTCAAATGTGTTTGGATAACTATCCCTCCTACCATGATAATTATTGAAATATTTAAAATATATAAAATACATTACACATGTCAAGTATAAAACATAAATTACAAAAACTAGGTCAAGCTAAATGACTGGTCTGACAAAACACACACACACACACACACACACACATACACACACATATATAACAAGTTACCAGTTACTACAGTTAGTCACTACAGCTGTTATAATCACTACGAGTGCTTGATATAGTTTTAGCTTCCACAGTGAATATCTGCATGACGCTACCTGAGTGTGTGTTTCTGTTTCCTCATCATAAAGTCCAAATAATCAGTACACAGATCCAAGCCAATCTCTTTATTATAGAAGTTTTTCTTTCAATTAAATAACTCTTCTTTTATCCTCTGTAAAATCTCCAAAAAGGAAACACTGAAAAGGAGTGTTAAAAGTCTGTCTTAAATTAAAACAAAAAACAAACAAACAAAAACAAAAATAGCACAAACATAAAACATACAATATCTCCTTGTAGCAGTGTGTGTAAACCTCCTGGCTGCTGGGAACAGATCGGTTTTGGCCTTCACACGCTCGTGTCTTAAAAATGCTCTTTAGAATCATTATTGCAGTTCAGCCGATAAAAAAGGCTACATGAGTGTATATATACTAAAAAAAACACATACGGCGCAGAAACCTGCTAATGCCAGAGTACCAGCACAGTGTAGAGTACACAATAAACAAAAGCAGCCACACACACAAACACACACTATCTCTCTCTTTCTCACACACACACATAGCCAAAACAGTAAAGTGCACACATGCGCAGTAGACTCAGCCCTTCTCACACTCACTCACACAGTGTCAAACAGAAACTGTGTATGTCCAACACACACACACACACACACACACACACACACACATACACATACATAAAAGAACATTCAGCCTATAGTGGAGGTGACACAGGAAGCCTAAAAAAGAGGACAGTGGAAGGTCTATTAAACTCAACTGCTAGCACACACGCGCACACACACAAATGACCACAAAACGACTCAGGAGGTGTGCTTGCATCAGTGTGTTTTTAAGTGTGTGTGTTTGTGTGTGTTCTGAGTATCCTTAATGGGTAGATATACAGATTGCCCTTTGCTATATATTCATGCAAAACAAATTGCAATGCAAGCATCACTGTCACAACACTATCGGTCAGAATTCGAGTGTGTGTATGTGTGTGTGTGTGTGTGTGTGTGTGCGTGTGTGAAAAAGCAAAGGCTGAAATGAAGCGGAACTCTGGACGCGCGCCTGATGTCCAGTAAACGATTGCAGCGGTGTGAAAAGGAGGCCTGCATTTAAACCCACTGCAGCTTAAACCTGGCTAATAAAACGACTGTAAGCACTTACTACTGCTGCCACTGTGTGTGTGTGCGCGTGTGTGTGTGGGATAACTTGCTTCCTCCCATGTAGATGTACACTACCGTTCAAAAGTGTGGAAGTACTTGCCATAGTAACATATTTTGGCAGATTTAAATATTACAAATGCTCACTAAAGGCTATTTTTAACCCTACTGGACCTGGATTAGCTTCAAGTGCAGTAATCTGAGACACTGTAGACGAGAACTGCAGGACGACTCTGCAAAGCCTGTCGTTTTTATAAGCCTGTGAGTGGTAATTCCGTTGTTACCTGCCTTCTATAACTGCCTGAACCTGGAGCTCCTTCAGCAACAGTAGTTATACTGAAATTGACTTCACAGAACCTGCTGATACAGGGGCCCTCAAATTGTTTTCAGACAGTTCCATGAACCCCCCGAAAAGTAGACACACTGCAGATCATTGTGTACATGTGAAAATAACAGTGGGTAGAGGTTCTCTAGTTCAAATAAGCAGATGATTCAGTATTTAACGGTTGGTGATATATTTTATCGTTATGGTGATGAAATTTGTCCGCTCAGTAATTAAAGAACACCGGCTGATAGTGGGGTTCATTCTAAAGAGCTGAATTAGTCCTGATGAACTCAATTTAGTGCAGATGATAAAAAAGAGACTATGAAAAAAGTTTAAAAAACAAAACCAAATCATCAAAATTTTATCTTCAAGGATCTTTTCTGGAAAGGGTCACAAGTGATTCTTTTAATCTTTACCAACATAACAAAACTTCAGAAAAACAAAATATTATGATGCATAATGCATAAAGTCCTATGGTTTCATCTGTTTGTCATGTGACCCGTAATTCTATTCATGTCAAGCTATTTGAAAAAGATTTTTTTTAAATCAGAGGTTCCACTTCAGACAAGGCCACATCTTTCTGGAAAACAAGGACATCATTTGACTTAGTACAGTATCTTCAAACTCAGCTGTATACAATCTTCAATACACGGTAAAAAAGGTGTAACTTTATTTTTAACTTTAAAGAAGAGATCAACTGACCTGCCTCAACATTTTTAAGTCACTAAGCTTCAACTAGTACGTTGAAAAGGCCTGTCTAACATTCTGTAACCTTTTTATTTTATAAGGCATGTTTTATTCATATCTACATTTATTCATATCTACAATTTTGGCGATAGCCTTGTTAGAAGACTCAAAATATCAATTTTGTTAAGTTTAATGAGCCCACTTTATTAACCTAATGTTATCTTATCTTCCATTCACTTGAGGCAAATCTTTGGTTTGCTTGATGGGGCTTTCACTTTTTTTAATGCTGGACATGTGCTGTCTGGCATAGTTTGCCCAAAATTACATACATTTTAAACAATACGTTCAGTATTGTATTGTAAATTCCATTATTTGATCTCCAATAGCACATAATAGATGTTTTAGACAGTATTTAAAGAACTTATTTAATGAGAAAATAATACTCTGAAACTACATATTTATATTATTTTGTTTTTTGCACTGTGATCTGACCTACACAATGTTTTTTACTTAACTGTTTTGGTAATGCAGAATGACTAGAATAAAATGTGTCTGTAAATGTGATTCAAGTAACATTACTTTCTGTAACTAAAGCAGCAGAACTTTTACTTTGCCAAGAAGACCAGAAATCCAGAAGTGCATGCTGAATGTAGTGTGCCAGGCTGCCCGTTTGTGAACTTTGGTTTAATTTCCCCACTTAAATCTTATTAATGTTAATACAGCTTTTGTAAATGGAAAATGATCTCAATATATAAAAACACTAAATGGTATAAAACATTAATCTTTCAGACCTATTCTGTTGTACAGATGTGTCCAGAATGATTGACAGACCTAACATGTCTTTTTTTTTTTAACGTCTTTTTGTTTACAGCTTCTTAGTGTCCGGCTGAATATTTCAAACCTGTGAAGCTGTTCAGGACAAGCAGAGTAGAGCACTTATTTTGAACTAAATTGGTTTAATATTTTGAAAAAACTTTCCAAACTTTTGAATGCTAGTGTACGTCCAGTGTTAATGAGGACATTTGAGACAATAATTGTGTGTGTGTGTGTGTGTGTGTGTGTGTGTGTGTGTTGAGTCCATGTACCAGTGTTTTAAGGTCAGCTTTCAACATCCTGTGTCAATCACAGAGTGTCGGCCCCGCCTCCTAACAGGTCACCAGGCAACAGGCCCGGTGGGCTGTCCTCCATCTGAGGAGCACCCCACAGGCTGCTGCCTTGGTAACCAGGTGTCACGCCCCCCCAAACTCTGCCTCCCTGCCCCTCGGACCCACTGCTGCTCCACTGGCTGAAGAGGGCCAGTCCAGGTCCTTCTACTGCTTGGCTGCCCGAACTGTCCAGTCCCTGCCAGGCTCCCCCGGCCTCTCCTCCTCCGCCTGCTTCCCCCACTCCTCCTCCTCCACCTGCGCTCCGCTCCCTGTCTCTCTCTCCTTCTCGCACGGCTGGCTCAGACAAGGATGACCCATCAGGTGAGCCCGCCACCCCGGAGCTCTGGGAATGTGTGAAGTAATGCGCAACTTCCTCCTCGCTCACAAACTCAGCCAGGATAGTGGTGTTCCCCAAGACACACCTACACACAGAGGGACGGAGAAATGGGCCTCAGACTTAAGCAAAAATGGTTTAGCAAAATGTTCATTTATAGTTTCTCTCCTTAACCTTAACGTAGTCAATCAACCAAAAAATATTTTGTGGCTGAAGTCGGCTTCTTCATTTTTACAGCTCAGAGAAAGTTACACTGTGTCCTAAACCACACCCACAAGGCTGCTCCACCTTAATGAAGAGACAGACGCAGTTTTAAGGTAGTACTTACAGAAAACATTTGAGTGACTACTGATTTCTAGTGATTGCAACTGTTAGCCTTTTCCACCTTCAACTACTGTTATACATAATGTGTAAGTTCTAGAACTTAGAATTCATCCAAGTTAATTTGAATTTTTTTAAACGCTATGCACTCAATCAAATCTGTGTTGAGGCACCATGATAATTAGTGGCATATAAGCTTTTATTACTTTTTTATGTTAGTCTTGAAGTTCTGGTGCAAATATAAAGACATGGTTTGGCTAATCAACTGCAGCGGAGGTGAGTGAGTATAATGAATCTACAGAAGTGCAAAAGAGAGCAAGAAAGGCTACATAAACTTCAGCAGGCATACATATGCAGTGCAGTCTGGGCCTTGGCTGCCTCGTGAGGACTGCAGTAGCGAATCAGAGCACTGCCCTGGGTCAGACCAAGGTGAAAGGTCATCAGTGGACCATGCTGTAGACAAATCGTCCTCAGAGTGGATCCGTCAATCTACACACAGCGCATGAGAGAGTATTAGAGAGAAAGTGTGTGCTTCGTAGAATATGTCTGAGTAGGGATGAAATGACAAAGTATTTACATCCTTTCAGTGTCAAAGTATGGCACAAACATACACAGTGTTCAACTGACCCCAGATGTAGCTGTTCAGTCAAGACATGTTTGGAGTCAAAAATGTGCTTCTTTATGCTGACGTTGCTAAAGCTACAAGCCAATTTCCGCTTAAATCTTTTACCATACACACATCCCCAAAACTTCTCTTAATCCATTCAGACTGCATCCAGATTTTCATTAAGATGGAGTGGACTTCATACAGAATGATTTACTATGAGCTGTAAAACTAAACTTGAATGCAGGAGGCAGTCTCATTACACAACAGGGTCTGTTCTCACAAACCACCTAAGGAGCAGCAGACTCAGTTTGTGACACTGACCATCACAAATTTGGATATAGTAGATTTGAGATCTGTCCTCCTTATGAGTGCTGCGAACACCCAACTTGGTGTTGTCTGAGATGGATGTCTGTAGCATCAAAGTTTAGTTCATTTTTTAGCACACAGTAAGTTAGGCTGTGTCCTAAACCATGTCCACAAGTCTGAACAGCCTTAAAGAGGAGTTTAATGCAGCTTGGGAGGCCTTCTGGGGATGCTTTTACAGAAAAGATATTGACCTCTGGTGACTGCAACATTAGTCTTATAGATACAGTTCTAAAATCCAAACTTGTCTAGGCTGTTTCATTACATCTGATGAAAAGCTGTGCAATGTTTTAAGGTTAGAAAGATTTTTAAGAGCAGTGTAAGATTATTTTACAAATTCCTTCTTACCTGGGGTGTGAGATTACTCAGTAGTAGCCAAGAGCTTCCTGCAGATGAACCACCGCTCCATGCTGTTTCTGATAAATAAACCAATACAAACAATCAAACAAATAAGACAATAAAACATAAGCAAGAAGGCAAAACTGGAACACAAGTAACTGAACATTTGCAAATTAATATTTGAGATAATTAACAAAACTGAAAAATCTGAAGTAACTAACAATAAGTGGATATAAATTGTTTAAGAAAATACTGCAATTGCAAAATGTGGCAAGTACTAGTTTGTTTTCATTCACTTTTAGAGAAGTCAGCATTTTTGGGTGAGTGATCCATAGTATTACTAACCTCTAACATCCTAAAGCACTGAAGCTATTATGAAGCTAAAGATACTGGGCCAACTTGCAAACTCCAATATACTAACATCTTCTATTCTAGTGTTGGAAGTATTTACTGAGGTTATGTATGGACTAATATCTACTGCTGAGGTGTATATGAGTGTTTATTGAGGTTGTTCGTGGACATATAGCTCCTGTTATAATGTAAAAGGCTAATGTAAAAGAGTTTTTATGACATGTGCTGATATACATAAAATCGTCTTGACAAACTCAAAGAAAGGCAAAAGCAGAAGGGCCTTAATGTGACACAGAAAGGATGAAAAACAAAACCTCTACCTGTACCAAAAGGTGAGTCTTGGCTCCGTCCCCCTGCACCCCACACTCTGGGCATTCGAACCCCACCCCCTGACCACGGGGATGGTAACGGTTGCTTCTGACTGGTCAGACCTGGAGGAGGGCGTGGCAGGTGGGAGCTGTTTCGATTGGTCCTCCATGACTTGCTGTGTCCAATTGGCTCAGGGGGCCAGCTTGACTTGTACTCCGAGAATTTAGCTACAAACATCAGAACAACAGTCGCGTTTCGGTTCAAAGATTAAAAATGTTCTTAGCTCATGTCCTATGATTGTTCTAGGAAGGGCTACAATGAGAATTTACATAAATTAGAACATAGAAATTAGTTAATGTTCGCATTAAATAAACAGAATCCTGTTAGTAATCTGACCTTTGGTCATTTTTTCTAATGCGGTAGGGGTGAAGGAGTTGAAAAAAGGTATTATCATTAGCACAAGTATTAGTTTTTGCAGAAAAATGACTGATTATATACAGAACCACAGAGTTACCTGAGTTGTGTGGGGCGAGGGGGTTCTCTGAGGCACTGTAGGGCCAGGCACCAGGTGAAGGCAGTAAGGTGTTCAGGGTGGGGTTCGACTCTAAGAGAAAGAGAGAGAGTTTAAAGTGGTTTAGGAGTCTGGGAAACCCCTTTCATACATCCACTCTCACCCGTGTATTTTTAGAACCGGAACACAGGTCACAGTTGAAATCCTGATACAGGTGCCTTGGTTATTTACCTGCAGGACAGAAATTACTGGGGTGCTCATGTGAACAGAAGTCCATGTATGACCAAGAAGTCCTGTCTATATAAACATACGTAAGTACACATAGTTCATCCCGAAGTGAATCCATTTTGAATAACAATGACATCTGAATACATAAGGAGATGGAAATAATAATGTAAGACATGTAAAACTCATTCTAACTAAGAAACTTTCTCTTAGCCAGTAACTGTGAATACACCCAGAGGTAGAGCGCTAATAGTTAAACACAGCGTATCTGGATGCCTGTAATAAAATCCATAACTGTTTTCTCTGCAGAAAGTTCCACCCAAACTTCACAATCTGTCTGGCAGTTTGTCTTTCAAATAAGCCTGTAGCTATGTAACTAGCTAAGCTTTTAGTAGTTACCAAACTGTAATAGAATATAAATGTCTATCTGTACACTTGTGTCGGTGTGTAACAGCAATAGATGCGTTGTATCATGGCAGCATCTGTGTGTGTACCTGTGTTGTCCTGCAGTAGCTGGTGGTCAGCATCACTGAGAGCAGGTGATGCCAGCATGCCGCTGGGGGTCATGTAGGGATCAGGGTCAGGATCAGGGTCAGGGCTCTGAACACCCTTCCACGGCACACCTGGCTGGAACTCTGCCACACACAAAACATTACAGCAATAACCTCAGTGTTTAGCCATAAATCTCAATTTTGTGTCATCCAGCATCTACTGTAAATCATTCAGCAACTACTAGATTCATCCCTTTGACTGTAATAGCAAGAGTGTTTTATCATTTAAAATACCACTTAGTCCAGATTTAGGTTTGACCTGGGTCTGGTAAACTGGTCCACAGATGAAAGAGGTTAACTACATACTCTACAAACACGCGACTGCAACATGTCCCACAAAACACTTGAAATACACCCAAATAATAAATGTGGGAACCACACAGAAAATCCTTGTACCTATAAAACAAACTGTGAATAATAAAGAAAGCTTCATGTTTTTGTTAAAGTTTCCTCTTTTTTCCGAGTGATGACAATTCACAAAAACTTCAGGTGGTGTGCATTACCTGGTGGCCAGGTGGGGGTGCCAGGTGTAGGGCCTAGTTTTCCCACAGGTGTTCTGTGCCAACTTTCAGGCAAACTCTGAGCCATGCCCAGATGCTCCACACCAAGCAGGTCATACTGAGAATACGGTGAGTCACCTCGCAGCTTCATCGGCCCAGGCAAGAGACCTAAATACACACACACACACACACACACACACACACACACACACACACACACACACACACACACACACCATGAGAGAGTAAGATAAGCCATGTGATTAAAATTTTTGTTTACTCCATCAAATAAGCCACTAAGCCTATTTATTACTAGCCACAGCAGCAAGCAGTTTTTCTCTGAACAGTGT
Source organism: Hydrocynus forskahlii (assembly GCA_037974365.1). Taxonomy (NCBI): domain Eukaryota; kingdom Metazoa; phylum Chordata; class Actinopteri; order Characiformes; family Alestidae; genus Hydrocynus; species Hydrocynus forskahlii. The sequence continues at coordinate 658,496 of JBBPCX010000147.1, read as the reverse complement.
GTTTTGTTAACAGCAGGCTATGGTTTTCAGGTAACACAACTGTTGATTTTTATTAGCTTGCTGTACAAACACAGAATGCAACTGAAACATTTAGAGTTTGTTAAAACAGCTCAGAAAACAGTATGGATTTGATTCACTTCGTGAATAAAAATAAAACAAACTACATAAACAAAGACGAAGACATAGTTCCAACACACTGGCTGGCATTCACTGCATGAACTGTTCATGCATTACAAACTGGCATCTGCTATATGAACTGTTGGTGATATCACTTCACATTATTTGATTTTAACATAAACATGTACTATAGGTCCAAGTCTATGGGGTGCTGTTTGTAAAAACAGCTTAACAAATTTAGAGGTGTCATTTTTTCATCATTTAGTGCAATTTTCACACATTTAGAGCTAAATGTGTTAAAAAACTAAATGTTGCGCTCTAAATCTAAACGTTGCACTTTTACAAACGGCGACAGTGACATCTTCCCAACGACCCCCCGTTTAACATAATAGCCCCTGACGATCCAGAGTTATTAGCCGAAAACCGTTCACTTCAGACAAAAGTAATGGGATACTGGGGCGAGGTGAACGGTTTTTAGCTAATAACTACGGATTATGGCACACGAGGGGTCGTTGGAAAGAGTGCGAGATATAAATAAATAATTCCATGAAATGAACATTGTTTACGAGTTATGACTCACAAGTCACAACACCCAAGTCCGAGTCAAGTGTCCAGTCGTTGAGGGCAAGTCTAAATTCAAGTCACAAATCTTTGTTTGTGCGACTTAAGTGTGACTCGAGTCCCCATCTCTTGTGCCCAGATACACTAAAGCCTACGTTTAAACGAACTAACGCAAACTTTAGCCGATAGAATTTCACTCAAAATAGGAAACTTCATTGTCTGAAAAAATAATACTTCTAAAACCAAATTTAACACTTTTAATGGCTTTTTGATTTTGATTGATCACCTTTTAATACTTTTTAAAACCCTGCGGACACCCTGTGGCAGTATGTGAAAAACATGGTTGTTTCATGGGTGAGTGATAAAACATATGATTTAGGATTAGCCAAAAGAAATGTCTGTTACCGTTCTTGTGCAGCATGGGATCTGGAGGAGAGGGAGCAAGGGCATGTCCCGCTTCCATCATCCACTTAAAACGAGACTGTGAGCCACCTGCTTCCTTCAGACCGCTCACTGATCCGCCCATTACTGACTCCAGCTCTGCCCCTGAGCCAAAGCCTGCATTGGGAAAACTCCATTACACACTTGTCTCACTGACTGTTGATGATAATTATTGCTAAAACAATCTGAGACAATTACTACGACAATTACTGACCTGTGAAGGTGGTGGGGGTTTTGGGGTGCAGATCAGCTAAAGGTCCTCCCATGGCTGGGTGAAGGAGGGGTCCATCAGGCTGTTTAGGGGCAGAACCTCCAATGTGGGATGGGGAGAGTTTAGAGCCTCCTACACCCTGCTGCTGTCTCTGCTGCTGAAGGATAGCCATGATTCGAGCCAACTATAGAAAGAGTAAGAGAAAATATAAATAAGACACTCTTTAGCCCTTCTAAACTGTGGCAAAAATGTATTTTTGCATTTTATTTCTATTTACATTTTTTTACAAATCTCAAGAAAGATTTTACTTGGCATGACCGAAAACTTTTGGTGCTTGAGATAGACAGTGGGGGTTGCTCTACCTGCTGTGGGTCAGGCTGCTGACGCAGAGGAGGAGGGAACTTCCTTTGAGACAGAAAATGCTGCTGCTGTTGCTGCTGCTGCTGCTGCAAAAGGAGCTGACACGCCTGGGAGAGAGACAGGGAGAATGAGAGAGACAGTGAGCGCAAACGGGAAGTTTAGAGTAAATCTACTATAAATAAATGTGTATAGATTTGCTATGGTGTAACAATATTTACCAGCTGAAACTGTTGCATTTGTGGGTGAATGCCACTGAGCATGGCTATATGCTGAGGGGAGAGCTGCGGTGGAAACATGCCTCCACTGGGGGGCGCCATCGGCTTCAGCATAGATCCTGAAACCTACAGACACAAAAACACAAGCACAGGAGGGATCGCTCAATGAGCCCCTACAACAGAAAAACAAACTTTTCCTCACCTTTTTAACTAAAAAGGTTTGATGTGGTTTGTAATTACTGTTACAAGTTTTGTGTAACATTCTCTCAATAGTACATGAAAATTCAGCTGCAAATTCAGCTGTTCAGAATTCACAGTTTTTGTTATGTTCAGTTTATACATTTCTTGTCTATTTATCCCACAGCATGTTAGCCCTGCCCATTCACACTTGATTTTTAACATATACATTACAAATACAGTTGACCTAGCGGACCTCGTTGCAGTGAAATATAAAACAAGAATCACCTGAGGCGGGAGGAACTGATGAGGCACTTGTGCTCGTATCCCAGGGGAAGGATTTATGGCGTGAACTCCAGGCTGCTGCATTCCTCTTAACTGAGCAATCCCACCACCGCCACCAAACACACCGTGCCCCCCCATCTGTAAAACAAGGCGAGGGGTTTCCAGATATAAGATTCCTAATGCCTATAGGAGTTGCAGCTTACAGTAAGAAAGAAATGGGATGAAACCAAATCTGTAGAACTTTCAGTGCACGTGTTACAGTGACGAAGTAATTTATTTGCAGGTGTCTTCTAATTTTGACTAATACAAAAATAATAAACTTGCATCAGTAGCAAACACTTCTGCCAAGGGCAATGGGGCCCAGCTCAGGCAAGGATGATGATGAGATTGAAACTTATTGTAACACAGTGAGGACTGTTGCTGCTGTCGTTGCTTCAGTACCTTATCGAAGTAGGGCCCCGCCTCTCCAGGACCCATGTCTTTGGAGCTCTGTGAACGGAAGGCCCCTCCTCTTCCTCCTTTCCTCATCTCTCCATTGAAGTCATTCATCCCTCTCCTGGATCTGTCAGAGACACCACCGGCCTCTTCATCCTGATCCAGAACATACAAAAATTAGTCTAGACATCACTTAACTGAAACTAGCTACAAGGTGATTAGTTTTGATCTTACCGGAATACCCATGTTTGAAAATTGCCTAGTCATAGGACCCGTCCAGGAATCACCACCATTCCCTTTCAGAGGACCCTGGAAAAAATCGACGCATGTCAGATATGTCCAACTCTGCACATTTTGGTATGATGGTGCAAGGTGCATGCAGCAGTGTATTTTGAGCTATTCCTAACTAGAGCACATTAATTGGCTGTTACAGTCAAATTCTATATAATGTATATTGTTCTAAAGATCTTGTGCACTTTGTGCACAAACTGGATATTCTCTATTTATATAAACACCATTTTTTCCAAGGAAACTTTGTCTATTCACCATCCTGCTATAAACAAAAAGGCCAAAGGACTGAAAGTCTTGTTGCAATATGACAGCAATTTTCAGACTCATTTGTACCTTCCCTCCAGCTCTCTTGCTGCCCTGGCCTTGGCTCCACCCTCCTGCAGGAAATGAGGAACTACTCTGGGTCCCCCGGCTGCCCCACAGGCCTGGGCCACTGTCGTCCTCCTCCCAACTACCATGGCGAGAGCTGTTTGAGCCTTCATCACCCCAGCTATCTTGCATAGACTTTGAACCTGGAGAATAAACACAGTAAAGCAGTCAGGGTTACACAAACCTGCAGGACCTGCAATCCAAAACATATGTTTCACCTACAGATACCAAGATTTCTACCACGATTAAATTTAGAGGCTTTTTAGTTCCCTTTTTTTGTAACTACCCTGGTATTAATCTATTAAAATCTGTTTTTTACTTATTGGTTACTGCTTACATCTATAATTATGCATCTGTTATGATTTACTGAGTATCTAATAGGAGTTATCCAGTACCTACTGACTTTTTCATGAATAATAATGAATTACTCTGTACCTACTACAAATTAAGTATCTCTTATGAATTCTTTAACAACTATAAATTGCAGTAAACCCCTGCTAATTTGTGGTTCAAGTCATTCACACATTTTTTCTTAGAACCTAACTAATAATTGTTTGTGGAAACCCCCACAAATTCGCGGAAACTGCAAATATCCTCCACATTTTTTTTGCTTTTTCATTGCAATGTATATATTTTTTTATGCATTTTAGTGTGAAATTATTAAGAACATATAATTCAGTAATTTGTAACAAAATATATTCAGCTACATTTCCATGTAAAATATAACTGTATAATTTTTATAGTACTGGCGAGAAAACACAAAGCAGCCATATATTGGCTGCAGCCCTCGTGTTCTCGGTTTTGTTCTTCTGAAAGCCCAAACACCCTGCACCTTCTAAGGCTTCTGGCAATGAACCTAAGCACCAGAAAAAGTGTAAGACACTCCAGGAGAAGGTTGAACTACTGCACATGCACCGTAAAGGAAAACGAGACCACCGTACGCTACATAAAGAAGAATGAGGCAGCGATCAGGAGGACCGTATCAGTTTCTGTGATAATGCCAAAAAGGTAACAACCTTAAGAAATAAGAATATCGTCAGGATGGAATCTGCCTTGGCAGATGAAAAAGAAGCTGCTGAGCTCCGTCATTGTCAGTGTCTGCTTTAACTGGCATGTCACAACTCCTCCTGAAGCGCCTGAAGAAGAGGCGCTTCAATCAATTAAATGAATTATTGGTTATTACCCATACATTGTACTGTAAATTACATTAAATTATTACTGTATTGACCCTGCTTATACCAAAGAAAACGACAGCGCATACCAAAGAAAACACACCTGCATGTATTAACTGTGGGAAACAGCAGTTCAGTGTACACTGTGCAGTGCATACACTGGTTTACCTTTACAATTTTATAGGTAACGTATTGAGCTTAAAATGAAAACTGGGTGTATATTTAGGGTTTACACTATAAAAATGGGCATTTGTAGGCTTTTTTTTTTTTAACTATATCACAAATTCATGTTTTTTCACAATTCGCGGGAGCTCTTGGAACATAACCCTCGCGTATGTTGCGGGGTTACTGTATTCAGTAACTTAATTAATTACTTAGTTACTACTATGCAACTAAATGTAAAGTATGCTGTCAACAGAGTGAGGTAAATGAGGTTTTTATTTAGTCTAGTAGGGTTCACAACCCAGCCCCTGTAGAATAGCTGCATTAAGTATAATTAATGTTGGAGTTAAATTCCAGGAGCAGGATTGGACCCCATTATTTTACAGGTACACAGGACACTTTTACCAGATTTGGCTGGATTAGCGTGGGAGCCGCTCCATCCCGTTCCTTTTCCAGAATCCTCAGGGTCCCTCCAGCTCGATGGGGCCTCGAAAGCCTTCCCCCAGCCTGCTGTGCCGTTATCCACACCCTGCTCTGGAGGACCACTGCGGTCCCATGCTGCAGGAGTTAGCATTATATTCATAACCCATGTACATAAGCTATTACTTATTGTTTTTTACAATATGTATTTACTGTTTTTCTCACAAGTAAATAACTTAACTAAATATGTGTCAAATATGCTGTTCACTTTAATTCCATTGTTTTGTTTGTCATCATTCACATTTCATAAGAGCAGAGTACCAGCATCATGAGCACTCTAAACTAGGATGTGGCTTGTTATTTACCCATGTTTTTCTCTCGGCTGGCCTGAGCAGTGACAGCTGGCCTTGGTGGCTGACCCCTCTGCTGTGTGGTGCCGCTCTTCTCCCACATGTTGACACTTTTGCTATCGTAATGGGACGGGTCGCCCCAGGCTGCTGTGCCATCGTCTATCTCCATCTTCCTGCTGATGGACTGGGGAGAGGGCTCTTCCCAGCCACTAGGCTCTGCAGTTGTAGAGACGTGAGGGATGGGGCCGGATGTCCATCCGGAGCTTTGGTTCTGAGTCTGAGTCTAAGGGTAGACAATATGATGACCAGCTATTGCTATTGTGATAAACTATGTAACAATATGCTTTCCGAAGTATGACATTTATTTATAGCCAGTTATAGACAATACAAACAGCATGAACTGCTTAGTAACAAGTAGCTGAATGACTGTTGGCCCATCATGCTGTTATTACGATTCCAAATTGTTCACAAACCTCAGGAAAAACTACGTTTCACAGATCATAAATCATGAGAATGTCATATTACTCCAATATTGCACACTCACCGGAGGACCTACGGGTCGAGCCCTAGGGTCCTGCGGACCTCTCGATTGTGCAGTCTGGGACTGGGATTGTTGCTGCTGCTGCTGATTTGGGCCTTTCAGTGCTGTTTGGTTGTTTGCTTTTTGAGTCCCCCCCCAACCTTGGTGCTGTCTAACTCCAGGGTCCACTTCCTTCCCGCCCCACCCTCTCCGCTTGTCTTCCTCAGAACTGCCCCAGGAACCCTCTTCCTGACTTCCTTGCTTACTCCCTTTTTCCTCACCCCACTCAGCATCCCCCTGTCCCCAATCCCCCCTACCTCCATTCCCCTGCTCCCAACCTCCTCTCTTGTTCTCATCCCACCTCCCTACTCGCTCATCCTCCACAGGACAACTTCGCCACTCTCCGTCTTTTTCTCCCCATCTCTCCTCTTTCAGTTCCCCCCAACTGCCCCCATCACCTCCCCATCCCTGGTTTCTGCCCCCCCTAACCTGGCCACCATCTGAGGCCCCAGGCCTTTGAGGCAGGTTAGCGCTGTTTGGGTTAGCATTAGCATGCTCAGTCCATCCTGACCGACTGCCCACCTCTAGGTCCCAGGCTACACCTTGCTTGATCTGGGTTTGACCCCAACCAGTGTTGCAAAGTACCCTGGGATCCAGGTCGCTCCGACTAAGCATGCTCTGTAAGGCCACATCATTGTGGGTAACTTGGGCTCTTGAGGCGTTCGAGGCATTATGCTTCTGTGCTTCCTCACTGCTTCCATGACCGGCAGAATCACACTCCGAACCCTCCCATTCCTCCTCCGCTCCTTTCTGATTATCTGTTGCCATTGTGTTGGTTGCAAGAATTTGAGAGTCTTGTAAACTACCTGCAAAGCTTTCGCTCACATTCCCACTGGTGTCACCTGCTGGCCAGGTTGTAGCTGCCTTCTTGTTTAGTCCACCTGCCTCTTCGTCCCATGCTCCCTGAGATACCCCACAGATGCCTCTGTCTTTACCACTGTCTCCACCACTTCCCCAACCCTCCTGGCTCTCTCCAGAAGCACCACACGTACGTCCACTCTTCCCACCTGCATCTGCACCACTGCTCCACCCATCACCCCTTGAGGCTGGTGGAAGCTGCACAACCACATTTGTCCCTGGGCAGTCCACATCATCAGCGTTTTCAGCAACACTTGCTTGTTTTGGTCCTGCCTCGTGCTCCAGCCTGTCGTCCCCACTTCCTACCCGGTCCTGGCCCTGGGTTTGCTGCTGCATGCTGCCTGCATTCAAGGATGTAAAGCCAGTCTCGCGAGAGGTGGGTTTTAAGTCAGCTGCAGTGGCATCTTTGCTATCAAGCCAATCCACAGGTCTGCGTCCCGGACCCACATCACTGCTAGAGCCTGGTCGTTCCATTTCCACTCCAGCAGGGGGCACAGCTTCTGCAGAGGACCGATCTGCTGTGTCAGCCTGAGAAGATGGCCCCCACATCATGCTGTCTGCTGCATATTCACGAGTCTCACCAAGACCTGATTCGATCCCCTGTACGCCCTGGCTGCCACCCCACGAGGCGGAGCCACTCTCTTCTAGTCTCCTGCCCTCTGCAATAGTTGGCCACGCCTCCAGATCAGAGCCGTCCACTACTACAGCCTTATCCATTCCCTGAGAGAGGGGCGGGGCTGCGGAGCCCAACCCCCATGTGGAATTTGCATAAGTCGAAGTGGCAGAGGACAATGAGGAGAGAGGAGAGGCGGGATCTACATCAGAATCTAGAGGAAGAAAATTAGCAACATCAGGGTTATATTGAGATAAAAAGCAATTCACTTAAAATTCTCCCCTTCATAGTAACTGAAGTGAACATCATGCAACAGTAAAAGTCTAATAGAACTAAAGACATTACAGACACTTCACACTTCAGTCACAGTCACTTTTTCTCTGTCCTTATTTTTAAGAGTGTACTGGTCACATGCATGAAGCTTATTTATTTTGCACTGCTTGCCTTTACAGGTACCCAAAGGGACTAGAGAAACCATGTGCTCTGATGGAAGCAAATGTGCTGAATAGCTCAGAGAACCCATTCAACAGGTGGGAGAGAGTGGCACGCTTAGCGACACGCTTAGCGAAAGTGGACCTTTAAACTTCAGTGATATTGTACAGACGAACCATATAAGAGCAAAATAGAACTGAGAATAAGTGAAGAGGTGAAAACAAACAGGATGAGAGGCTGTAGCAGAGAACAAAGATCTGGTCCCAGAAAAGGGAACTGAAAGGGGTACTTTACTATTTACCTAATAGAAAAAAGCTTTTCCATTTCAAACTGTCTCATTTAAGAGTGAAGTTAGATTCACTGACTGCTTTTAAAAATCAATACATTAGTATTTGATTACTTGTTTGATTAATACAAACAAATATTCAAAGTTTAGAAAATGTTATCCAGGCCAGGAAATATTTCTGACATGATATTACCATCATCACAGTGGAAAATAATCATGACAAAAGTCTGAGCTCATAACGCAAACCTCTATGTCTGTCAGAAAATGTCTGTCAGAAAAATGCATTGAAAGCATTACTTTTACAAAAGTATCTAAAATACAACACAAGTGTACACCGCACAAGTGTAGACTGCAAATTCAGTAAACCAAGACATGTATGAACACTGGCTGGAGAAACACTAAAGAAACGTCCTTCGAAGTGAACAGAGGTGGTTCTTGCTCTGATGTGTGGTATATGATGATGATCTGATTTTACAGGTTTACCTGAACAGTGCACTGTGTTTGCATTCGACAGCTCCCCTGTGTGGAGGGGTGGTGAAGTGTCCCCTGTGGCCACGCCTACCAGCGGCTGGCCCCTCTTCAGCAAAACTTTGGGCTCTTGCTGGTTACGGAATCGAGGGGGTACTTCACGGGGCATGAACCGCGCAGACGCTCCGGAGGGGGGCTGTCCGTTGGCCACAGTGGTCCGCTTTGCATTGTTCCCACCCGCAGGGGGTGCTGCGGAACCCCCAGTAGCAGGACAGGGGGCCGAGACTGGAGACGAAATGGAGCGTGGCGACACACAGTTGAGGGGGATTGGGGACTCGGCCACCGGAGGAGAGGTCAGTTCTGAGGTAAAACATGCCAAATGAACAACACATTCATGAACTAGAATTATACTGTAGATGCATACAGAAGATTATCAGACATAGATAAACGGATAGACAAATAGATATATGAATGGAAAATCTTAACTTACATTATTTAAACAGTTACAGAATTTTTATGTAAGTTTATATTTACACCTTCAACACTGAAGTTCACTTTCTCTGACCTACATAAGGCCTAAACTTTGACCAAAAAAATTCTGTACTTACCTTTAAACGTCTGTTCAGTGTCCTGAAACAAACAGTCGAGGAACATCAAGAAATGAAATAATCAGTGAGATGCTCAATTCTTTTTATTAATCTTGCCCATAACATACAATCATATACACACCTTGTGAGAACCCTCCTGATGACTTTGTTCCTCTCTCGTATTTCTGAGGTCTTCCATGAACCACTGTTCCCTTTCCCAAACACTCCTCTCTACAGCAATAAGACAAACACTGTCACGCTTCAGGGTAAAAACTATGATAATAATCATTTAACAAAAGACATTGTTTAAAATGGTAAAATCTCTGTTTCAGCAGGGAAACACTGAAGAGGTCAGAACTTTGCACAGTGAATTAGAGAAGGAAAGCATGAGGAAGGGTTTTCCGCTCGCATTAAAACATTCTGCGGGCTGAATGACAGGCATTGGTATAAGTTGGCTCATTCAAGACATCTGAATAAGATCCGAATAAGCCCTGGGTGCCCAACTAACTTGGACACAGTGTGAAGCTTAAGCCGCTCAAGTAGGTGGATAGAAAGTTAATCCCAGAGAGAGGAGGCTGAGGTCGGCTTCTTATTCGACTGGTGCGTTCCACCTTAAACGGAGCAGGAGATGTACTCCTGGCCAGGACAGCAGGCGCCCTCATGTTAAATACCATTTAAGGTGGAACGTAAAAATCTAATAGGCTTCGAAAGAGCGGGCCAGCAAACTGCCACTAAATCAACAAGATTATTTGTGTGGTTAACATTTTTAGACACAGTCCCAGTCAATAAAATTTCTGCACCTCACACCTCAACCAAGTCAAATCGAAATTCCAGTTCATTTGAAGGCACTGATTACTCACATTTGCAAACGACGTAAACATGCTGTTTATGAAACAGTAGTTGTGTGGAATTATATCAGCAAACACATCAGTGTTTATCACTTAAAATATGATCTGTGTGCAGTTTTTTGCTCCAGCAGCGGGGCAGTCGCTGTGCTAACTAGCCTAGCTAATGCTTACCAAACCAACCGGGTTCTCAAATAAGCAAAGGAACGACACATTTAATTTAAACTTAGTAGCACCTAGCACATAAAATAGACAGGTTTTTATTCTGTAAAAGACACGTAACTTACAGGTGCTTTTACCATTTCTTAACCAAACGCGAGGCGTGTTTTGATGAGGGGATGACGCATTTAGCTTAGCTTAGCCACCTCGCTTTTCATCACGTTAAGTATTTAAAGCGATAAAATGTTTTTATTACACAAACAATAAACGCATTGTCATCGATGGCCAAGGCAATTTATTACTGTACGGATAAAGGGCGTATTTGGAGGAAAAAGAAAGCTAACACGGGCTACGCCGTTAGCTTAGCTTAGCTTGTTTATCATTAGCTGTATTTTTCCTAAGCTAATTAGGCCGTTTTTACCGACTTTAATTTACATTCACCACATGAGACCAAGTCTAACGAGTCTCTCTGGATAATAAACATCAAAGCACACGATATTTGGGCGTGTTTGGAGATACATGCTGAAAAAAAACACTCGACAACAACAGCAAAACAAAACTTCAGCTCCACTTTACCTTTGGTCTTCAGATGGCGAACTGATCGTAATTACACGGTAATAACTCCTCAGTTAACAGTAACAACACCGACATGTTCACATTTACGACACGCGTTGATTATTTTGGTGTAAGTGTGAATTAAAGAGCGACGCTACTTTACCTGGGGAGTTGTTACCTATGGCATATCAGCAGCTTAGTGCAGACACATAAAACCTCGTTAGATTTCGGTGCAAGAAAAACAACCCAGTGCATCAATGTCTGAGGCAGCAAGAACATTGGAGAATGCAGAATAATAAAACAAGAAAAGTACACCAGGAAAAAAAACAGACGGTAAGAAACTGAGCAGGTTTTAAAGCACGTCTGTTTAAGCCATTTGAATTGTTATTCGGCCATTTCAGCCCCAAGTCTTCCTGGCTTAGTGCAGGAATTAGTGGTGTAGAGACAGTCTTTCTCCACAGGAAGGCGATGTAGTGACAGTCTTTCTCCGCAGGAGAATTCATGCAAATGATTATTTTTTGAGCACAATATAGTATATACCCGAACGGGTAAAGAGGTAAAGAATGCAAAGAAAGAATTTCAACTAAAAATGCTGGACGATCCTGCTACACTTTAAGGCACACGCCTCAACATTCCTGATTAACAGTTAGAAATAAAATTAAATAAGGATCTTGACACTGACGTACAGGTTATTTGCTCTGTTATTTTTTTCCACGTCCGTGTTTGCGACACAAAATAGTTGGCAAAATGATGTATATAGTGGACGAGGGCGTGTTGCCTATCCATGCCTATCCAATGGGGCGTGTATATATTTGAATCAGAATCAGATTCGGCCAAGTGTGTGAGCGAGCACAGACAAGAAATTTAATTCCGGTCGATGGTGTCTCTCAGGCACAGAAATATAAATCATAGATTTGTATTTAAAATATAAAGATAAATATTAATATATGTTTATGGATATTATTTGAACATATGACATGTTTATATTGTCTATGTACAGATGTCCGAAATAAATAAAAAATAAGTCTAGATCTTATGTACAGAAAATACAAAGTATTTGGAATATATACACCACAAGGTGTACATAATGTGTGTGTGTATATATATA
>JBBPCX010000147.1:621331-646339 GCA_037974365.1 Hydrocynus forskahlii | reverse complement strand
TAATGTTACAGAGAACTTTAATAAAAGTTGCTCAGTGTTGGACACCTGTGTTCCTCCGCTGCGTCTGTGTGACGTCAGTATGACTTACTGTAAGCTATAAAAAAAAAACCCTCAACACTACAAGCAGCCATTTTAGACAACACCAGGGCTAACATTCACAAAGCAGTAAAAGGTAGGACTGTTCTTAGATTAGATTTTTTGTCTTTATGTAAATCACTGTCACAAAGACTAGATTGTAAATCAGCACTCCTAAACTTGACATGTGAAAACAGACATGCTTGTCTAAACAGGGCGCTCACAAAATTCAGGTACTATCAAGATTAGTTTGTTTTTATAGCTTGTAGTAAGTAATCCTATACCACACGCACAATACTGCATCACCATAATGGTGAGCTGGATGTGGTTTCTACCATGGTTTTGAGGATGTATTTTTCAGAAACTATTTGAGTGACTATTTACTTATAATTTTTTCAGCAACATTAGCCTCTTAGTTCCAGGTCTACACTGCAGAAGTAAAATTCAGAAGTCAAATGTGTCTAAGCTGATCAAGTACATCTGGGTAGGTGAAACATAGTGTAAATGTAATTTTTGACCAGATTATTCCTTTAAATAATGTGACTATTGAGAACTCTCAATCATATGTAATATCACAGTTTACAGTTGACAATCGTAATTTAGTAAATGTTTCACTAAAAGCACCTACAGCTGTTTAATTTTTGATGAATTACATCAGCTAATTTTTTTTAGCTCTTTAAAACTAGTTTTGAGACATATGTGTGCATAACTGTTAGGCAAGTGAGTATTCTGACCTTAGCACTATTTCTGTACATATTTTCCAACTCCAAGCATTAAATAATTGAATGCTTATTGAATTTAAGCATTCTCAAGTGATTGTATTTGTGTATTTGTGTAATGTATTTCTGTAATGAGGGAGGGTGTGGCCTAAAGTGATTAACACCCTGCATGTGATATTAAGGTGTGCATAATTATTAGGCAGCTTCTTTACCTCAGGCAAAATGGAAACAGAGACAGACTGAGGCGTGATCAGAAGGAAAGACACAAATTACTGAAGAAGAAAAGACACATATTAACTGCAAGAAAAATTACATGAAGTTACCAGGGGCCAATTATCCTCCAATGCCACCACATTTGGCCAAAGCAAGGAAGGCTAAAACACAGCCACCACTGAATGAGACTCACAAGCTGAAATGTATAGATTGGTGCAAGAAATGTCTGAAGATAAATTTTTCAAAGGTTTTATGGATAGATGAATTAAGAGTGACTCTTGATTGACCAGATGGCTGGGCCCGTGGCTGGATCATTTGTGGACACACAGCGCAACTTTGAGGTGCCATAAGGTGTGGGAAGGGTACTGGTATGGGCTGTTTTTATTTAGCATGAGCTAGTTGGACCTTTTCAGGTTGAAGATGGACTTAAAATCAACTCACAGAGTTACGACCAGTTACTAGAGGATTCTTTCTTCAAGCAGTGGTACAGGAAGAAGTCTGCATCATTTAAGAAGGCCAAGATTTTTGTGCAGAACAATGCTTACATGCATCCAAGTACTCCACTGCCAGCAAAGGCCTCAAAAACGACAGAATAATGACATGAAAACCCTTAGTCACCTGAGTTAAACCCTATTGAGAGCTTGAGGACCCTTCTGAAATGTGAGATTTACAGTCAGATAAGACAATACACCTCTTTGAACAGCATTTGGGATGCTGCTGTTGCTGCTGCCTGAAAAGTTGTTCGTCAACAAATCAAGAAACGGACTCCATGGATGGAAGCTTTATGGCAAGTATTGAAAAGAAGGGGTGCTGTATAAGCCATTGAACATTCCTGAAATGCCAAAAGTGTTTATTTGTTCATGTTTAGTTGTTTATTTGGTATACTTACTCTGTATAGTATTTTGTTTATTTGCATAATAATTCTACACACTAATATTTGCCTAATAATTTTGCACTAAATTCCCATGAGAAATAATCTGATTTGAGATTTATGCACATTTGGATTGACTGAGAGCACAGTTTCTGTTCAATAAAAATAATCCTCAGGACTGAATAATTGTGCACTCTGTGTGTGTGTGTGTGTGTGTGTGTGTGTGAAAAATAACGAGTTAAAAAATTTACGACGCTACTTGGCCCAGTGAGTGAAACGTTTACCTTTAAAAACCGACAGATGGAACAGTTGATAGAAGTATCGTTATCTGCAATTCATGCAATAAGGAATTTTTGTATCATCAGAGTACATCACGTCTAAAATATCTCAGTGCAAAGCATTTAGGAGCTAACCCGGAGGTCCGAGCCTGCACAGATCAATCCCAAGCTTGAGATGGTGTGTATGCCTGAGCACCGGAACCATTATATTAGGGGCCGACTTCTAAAAATAATTAGTTTTGTCCCCCACCCACTTATCCACCCAGCGATCTGTATGAGTGAAACATGCCCCCTCTCCCCCCACACTACATCTATCATTCCACACCCCCAAGATTAATATGCTTCTGACGCCAATGCTTGTATGTACATTGTTTTAAACTGCAACTTATTGATGGACTTAATTCTATCATTGTTCTTGCTACAGCATTTTTTTTTTCCCGCAACAATTTTTGATTGTTGTGACAATTATTGCACATGAACAATGCTAAGAAAGTTTTGTTGTAAACACTATTACAGCAAAAAAGGTGTGCTGTTAATTTAGGTTAATTAATCAGAGAGCTTGTAATTAGACAATTTTTTAAATCGCTTGACACTCCTATCCACACACACACAAACACACACACACACACACACACACACACACACACACACACACACATTCTTTAATGTAGGCCCTCTGAAGACACTATAATAGGTGTGACGTGTTAGACAGGTCACTCTTTACCTGAGAGGCTTTACAGTCTCTTTCCAGGATCTTCTCTTTAATTAATTTTATTAATGGAGTAATATTGTAGAACTCCGCCTCCTCCAGGACACCTGAAATACATATAGACATATGGTTATATGTTAATATTAGTACAAAACATCTTAAGCATGGTTCGCAATGCAAGAAAATATAATAAAAAGCCCACCTTCTTCAGCCAGTTCCTTGTTATACACCAGTTTCCCATGTCGAAGGTAGTTGAGTATAGGACCGAAATACGTTGGGTCTCTGTCGATCACATACGCACCTGTTTCATCCTACACACAAAGATTCAGTCTCAGTCAATTCAGCAGTGTCACGGATTTAGCCTGACATGTAACACATATTTATAAGCACAGTTATGTAAGCCCTGGATGAAAGGGAAAAACAGAAGCAGAGAAGCTCAGAATGCATAAATAAGACAACAGAGTGTACAGCTACAAGATAAAAAGGGAACACTTACTGGTTTTAATGTGGTTTTGAGATTTAATGTTTAATATATTTTACACATAGTTGTTGGGAATCATGTCAACTATAATTGATTGTTTCTAATTTGAAATTCAGTAAAAGGTCTATCAATATAATACCTGTAGATATTACGTATTACATGTATTCGTGCTTTTTATCACCATCACTATCTACTACATGGGTTGTCAGGTAATCCGATGATTATTTTAAATGATCAAGTAATTCGCTTTTTAAAGGCCAAACAATAATGTTGCATAACTTTTCCTAGTGTATCTGGAAAAAGATAAACATAAAAGACAATGTGAAGCTCCCCAGGTGGCTCAGCTATGTAAGTGCTGGGCCTGTGGCTGGAAGTCCTGGAAGAGATCATAATTGGCTTCCCTCTTCCTCATTTCTCAATAAAATTTAAGCAGACACAGGCATCTGATATCTGATGTAACAGCTGTTAGTGTTATCTTCCAAGTGTTTTACTCTCCAGTGATGTTATCAGAAAAATGGGGGGTAACATTTTAAAACTAGTATTTAGCCATAACTAAATTTGCGAGAAAAATGGGGTCACAGTGTGCATTAGCCTATAACACTCCCAGTGAGAGAGCATGGTCAGAGAATGTAAAATATCAAACTGTCAGCTAATAAGTGCTGATTCATTTAGACAGTACAATTTAATCAATCTTTAACTGAATAATTATCCAGTTGATAAGACTGAGAAGAAAGAGAACTTAACCTGAAAATTTGAACAACTACAAATTGCAGGTCCCTCCCCATCCCTCTCCACTGCACCCCAGCCCTGCCTCCAAAGCCCCTCCCCCAACTGTTTTTTTAATCCATGAACAAAACTAACCACACACAGGTAGATAGAATATGCTTTACAATGACTTTCACCTTACTATACCTTAACTAGAAACTTCAAGTCGGAACTCAGCATTAGTTTTTGAATCCTTCAAGTGTGGGGAAGGGTTTTATCAACAGAGTTTGCACGAGCAGCGACTGAAACTCCATCAGCCACTCCTCTTGGCTCCAGTTGAATATTTCGATACCGGCACAGATTATCAGCATCCTGTACATACGTATTTAGCAAATATGACAATGTTATTTTTACACAAGTTAACTGCTGCAGATTTCATTGTTTTTTCCAGTATATATGATTCCATAACTGTGTTCATTTTGGGACATTATGATGGGAAATTTTCATATCTCCCCATTTCTTCTATGGGGAATGCAAGAGGTGACTAAAAAAGAAAGGTAATGAAGAGCCTGTGGCTACAGGTCTCATCAGCAAAGTATCTGTTCTGTGCAGTGAATTAATCTATTGAGTTCGGTGGGGGACCAGCAATTCCTGTTACATTCACTTCACTTGACCTTTCCTTAGCAAAGAGATAAAGGCTCTCCTTTACATCATGTCCTGCAGAGAACATTACAGCAGCCTTAACCTTGACAACGCTGAAAGGAAGCAGGGAGAGTTTGGTAAAGTAAGACTGCATGAGGAGACAGAAAGAAATCGAGAAAGAGAGACATATGAAAAGAGCAGAGAGCTTGTGTACTTGAATGAAGAAGAAAATGTAACTTGGATCTCATTAGGATGCAGAAGGAGGGATAGATAAAACTTTGTGATCATTGATCAGGGCCAGATACAGATCATTTAAAAAATGAGGGAACTCTGAAACATATAGGGAGAGAGAGAGAGAGAGAGACTGGTTGAGAGACATTTAAAATGTCTGTCAGAGAGATAGTCACGTATGGATGCCAATGACGGACAAAAAGGCGGAGAAACCAAACTCAAAGAGACAAACATAGAAACACACAGCACACTCATAAAACGGCTGATTAACTACAATCAGCCTGTGAATGCTGCTACGCATTCAGCTGTTCTCACCTGTATCTCTTAAATGGCTGGGTAATTGGCAAATAGCGTTGCGGGTAGCGTGCTGGAATTTCAAACAGATAACCTGGGTTCGAGGCTGCGTGGGCTGCAATTTTATTTTTTAAGACAAACATTTTTTTTGCCCATAAAACCAATGTTTGCTTGTCTCCAAACACTGATTCCATCAGGTTAATCCTGTTTTGTATAAGTTACCCCCACAAATGTGTATTTCCCCTGCCTTTCATGCCTCCCTTCTTGGGCCAGCTGTTGCGGGTCTGCTGGATGGAGGGGAGGTGGAGCACACTCTCCCCACGGTGATCGAGGTCGAGGGTGCCCTCCGTCTACCAAGTTAAACATCTGTTGGACTCTCGGAGGAGGCGCGGTCACCTGCAATAACTGGGAGGGGTACAGCCCTGAGGAGAGGAGTTGGATTCCAGCTAGGGAGGTCCTCAGCCCGGACCTCATAGAGGAGTTCCACCATAACTGGCCGGACCAGGCGGCTCCAAGCCCCTCTGCGTGACACAGTTTAAAAGCCAGCCGAGCCAGAGAGAGGGCGTGTAGTCACCTATCCTAGTTGTGTCTGTGTGAGTTTTCATTACAGCTTGTGTGGGACGAAGGGAACAGGGACTTGTGCCTTGCCAGTTCTCCGGTCAGCTGCGCTTCAACTGGCTGTTGGCACGTGGACTGAAGTCTGGAGGGAACCTCCACTAGGCTAAGGCTTCCCTGAGGCATGCACGGTAGACAGTGATAGTCTGCTCTCTGTGTCTCCCCTCTGTCCCTACTGGCCAAAGTCGGTGAGAAGGCTCCCACCTAAAACAGGTCTGCGAAAAGCGGACCAACCTTACTGGCCACCGTTGCGAGTGAGCCTAAAAGTATCTAGGGCTACTTGGACAACTGCCGAGTGCGCTCCCCTCAAGCCGTAGTCCTACTGGGAGTGTATGGACTTTTGTGTTCTGAAACTTGCACCTAGGTTGTGAAGGACATCGTTTGGAGCACCTGAGCTAATTATGTGTCCAAGTTAAAGCTGGTTTGTTCTAAAGTCTATCCTGCAGTTGCGTCCTCCATACCCGCACAACATGACAGTAGTTGAACAAACCTTTCTTTTGCCCCCTCACACTTTCTTCGATTTTTGCATGTTGGTCACATTTATTAATTTCAGATTATCTTACAAAATAACCTAAGACTGGGAGAACATGAACAAATACAAAAATGAATTCATTTATTTATGGGAAAACAAACATGGAGCAAAACACAGCACGCTCATACCATAGCAACCACCTAGCAACAACCCCAGTTACCATAGCAATCGCACAACCACACCGCTTCTTGCTTTCAAAATATGAGCATGTTTCCAATGTCAAAACATCCATTAATATCCGGTGTGCTGAGTGTGTATACCTTTAAGATATCAGATGTTTAGAGGCAGAGTACTCATTTAAAAAAAAAAAAAAAAAAAAGTTTTTCAGTCAAATCCGTAGTGAAAAGAAAATATAGGCAACGTTCAAACGCCATTTTACATCTCTGTGGTGAGAGAGCCAGTGGCGTGACATGCACGGAAGCCGAGGATGAAAAAAAAATGTAACACTAAGAAGCAACGCAATACACAACACACCTATAAAATAGACTGAGACAATAAAGCTCAGGTCAGTAATATAAAAAAAAACCCATGTGACTTTGTTTAATCAAAATTTTATCAAAAATAATCAGACTGTGAATGCTGCTATGCATTCAGATTTCCCCATTTATTAAGAGCCGACGTGTGTCAGAGAAAGTTTGTGACATCTTGGGTAAGGAGACTGAAAGGAGAAAAAAGTGCAGAAACAGAAATGCAGAGGAAAAAAACAGAGCAAAACACAGAAGACTCATAAAACGGACTTCAAATTATATAAAAAAAAAAAAGACGTGTCTGTTGTGATTTAATTAAAAGTAATTAGCCCATAAATGCTGATATAGATGTAGAGGCTCAGTAAGAGCTGGGGTATTCCCACACCCCTCAATACCACAGTGTTTGAGCATCCACCTCTGAACCAGAAGACCTCCACTCGAGTCTGCACTGGGAGCAGTTTTTTTATACAAACTTTTTATGCCTATAAAACCAATGTTTGGGTGTCTCCAAACATTTGTTTTATAGCAACCATGCAATCACACTTCTTCTTAAGGTTTATTATTTTTACTCCACCTGTTTTTTGCAAAATACTTATTCGATAATGAATGGGGAGAGAAAGGGGCAAGTGACCAAGAGTATATACGAAGCGAAACCATGAATGGGCATTGTAACATCATCTCACTCTGCTGGGCTCAAGCTGAACTGCTGAGCTGCTGATAATGGCTGCAGCGTGGAGCAGAAATTACAGCTAAGTACAGACCCTTTCCAAAAAATTAGAATATCATGGAAAAGTTTTTATATTTCCATAATTCCATTCAAAACGTTAAACTCTCATAGATTATAGATTCAGGGCCCACAACTTAAACGATTTCAAGTACTTAGTTGTTTATTTGTACATAATTTGGGCTTCTAGCTCATAAAACTAGAAAAAAAAATTAGAATACTGTGAAGACATAACCATTTACTTCTCAGTTTTTGCAGAAAAAAAGAAAGAAATTAGGATCACATCAAATCAATCAAAATATGGTACTTTCAAAACGATATGTCAATCTTCAATACTTGGTTGGGAATCCCTATGCCTTAAATCACTGCCTCGATGCGCCGTGGCATTGAGGCAATCAGCCTGTGGCACTGCCTGGGAGTTATGGAAGCCCAGATTTCCTTGATGCTTGCTGTCAGCTCTTCTTTGTTTCTGGGTCTGGTGGACCTCGTTTTCCTCTTGATAATACCCCATAGATTCTCAATGGGGTTTAGGTCTGGCGAGTTGGCTGGCCAGTCAAGCACTATGATGGCATGGCCATCAAACCAGGCTTTAGTACTTCTGGTGGTATGGGCAGGGGCCAGGTCTTGCTGAAAGATGAAATCTGCATCTCCATACAGATCCTCAGCAGAAGGAATCATGAAGTCCTCTAAAACATTCTGGTAGACTGTTACGGTGACCTTGGATTTAAGAAAGCAGAGTTTACCAACACCTGCACCAGACATTGCACCCCAAATCATGACTGACTGTGGATATTTCACACTGGACCTCAAGCAGCTTGGGTTCTGTTCCTCACCCGTCTTCCTCCAAACCCTTGGACCTTAATTCCGAAATGAAAGGCACACTTTACTTTCATCGGAAAAGAGAACCTTGGACCACTGGCCAACAGTCCAGTCCTTCTTCTCCTTGGCCCAGTTGAGATGCTTCCGATGTTGGCTCAGGCTCAGAAGTCGTTTGACCCGAGGAACCCGACAGCTGTAGCCCATCTCCCGGATGCATCTGAATGTGGTGGTTTTTGAAGCTGTGACTCCTGCCTCATTCCACTCGTTCTGGATCTCTACCAGATTCTTGAATCTTCCCGGTTTGATAATCCACTGTAGGCCACGGTCATCTCTTCTGCTGGTGCATCTTCTCCTGCCACATTTTGCCCTTCCACTAGAGTTTCCATTGATATGCTTGGACACAGCACTCTGAACAGCCAGCCTCCTTAGCTATGAACTTTTGTGGCTTACCCATCCTATGGAAGGTATCAATGATGCTCTTCTGGCCAGTTGTCAAGTCTGCAGTCTTCCCCATATTGAACCTAACTGAGACAACTGAACCAAAGTGAAGCAATTTAATGACACCTGGGAAAACCTGTGCAGGTGCTTTGAGTTTAGTAGATGAGTTGTGTGTGACACTCAGTTTAAAACATTCATGCCCTGTAAAATTTGGGCTGATGTCTTCACAGTAGTCTAATTTTTTGAATTCCTGTTTTTGTGGGTTTCATGAGCTGGAAGCCCAAGTTATGTACAAATAAACAACTTGAAATCATTTAAGTTGTACTTGAAATTGTTTAAGTTGTGGGCTCTGAATCTATCATCTATGAAAGTTTAATGTTTTGAATGGAATTATGGAAATAAACAAACTTTTCCATGATATTCTAATTTTTTGGAAATGGTCTGTACATGGTATTAGGAGAGAGAGAGACCCGAAATAAGTCAGAAGTGTTTTAGTTTGACAGTTTAACAAAGTGCAAACTGACTTTTCTTTGAATCCCTTACATGGCAAAGTAGTTTTTTGCGTAAACCTTAGTCTCTCACTGTTATACACGAAAGACTAAGATCAGTCTTTTGCTGTAAGACTGTGTCTTTCGCTGTTATGCACATTTTTATCCCCGTTTTTCTGGGGCAAGGGGTTTGTTCTACCTGTTTTCAGTCACGTGTTTTTTGTGGGGGGTTATATTCACCTGGTGGTTGAGTGGTTAGGGTTCAAACCCAACTAAAAGTGGACTTTTAATTTTCTATTAACGTAAATGTAAACTTTTTGGTCATAAAACCAATGTTGGTATCTCTCCCTCCCTGTGCAAAAGTTTAGGTACACGCTACTTCTTGGGCACACTACACACTACAATCACACTACTGTTTAGTTTTATTATTATTATTGTGATGGCATCAGCAATCAAACTATTGCTCTTCTTAAGTTTTATTTTTATTCTTCTTATAGCTGATTTTGGAGCCAGGTCTTCTCCTACAGTTTATGAAATATGAGCATGGTTCCAATTTTAAAAACGTGCCTTAGAGCACCTCCCTAGTGCACTTGTACACAGCTTATCTATCAGCTTATCAGGGGCCAGATACTGATATTTTTTTAAAAACCTGAAAACCTGATTTTTGTTGCCGAGTCTCCTCCGCACAGAATGGGGAGAGATTGCGGAGGACCAAGTCCGCCTTTAGAATGCACTGGAGAGAGATACAGCCCCTGATTGAGCCTTGTGATGTCACCCCACTTGGCGTGTTTGTGTGTGAGGGAGGAGCTGCACTTAAACTGGGGGATTTTTGCTGTAAAAAAAAAAAAAAGAGAGAAATTAAGATTTTCTGATTTTTTAGTAGGGGGAGGGGATAGATTTTGTCCAAATAGTTGATTAAATTATAAAAACAATATTTTTCTCATATTGGCTGGGCTGTGCTGAAAAAAATACAAGATACTTGTACATTACACATTGCCTTTAAATATTATAAAAGAAGAAGTAATGCTTTCAGGATTCTAAGGACTAAAGTGCTTTAGTTTGAGAGTGAGAGGTGGTTTTGCTGTCACAATTCTCATGAAAATGCATCTTTTAGTTATTATTCTTTTTATAGCAAAGTTTGGCACCAAAGTGTTGTTTACTATCCATAGTTGTGCACTTGTACAATATTTTGTGATAGGCTGATCAGGGGCCAAGTATTGATGATCAAGAGACCTCTGTGACATACTGGAGGAGAGAGAGAATGATCAAGAGCCCTTTAAAATATCTGTCAGAGAGACAGTAAGTGATGTTTTGTTTGCAGATGCTGGGGATGGACAAAAGGCAAAGAAACCAAACCTGAATAAACAAAAATGGAGCAAACATCCAGCACGATTTCAGCACACTAAAGCTAAGATCAGTTCTATGAGAAGAGATGAGCGTGACTGTTTATTGTGGTTTAACTGAAAGTAATCAGCCCGTGAATGCTGCTACAGTTTCATGCATTCTTACCCATAAATGGCTTGGTAGGAACCAGTGAATCTCCACCCCACTGAATCTGTGACTGTGTCCGAGTCTCGAACACAGTCATTCCCGGCATTCACAGACATTACAGAACTGGGTGGCTTTATGTGAAAATGCTCTTCCCCTTGCTGAAACTTTCATAATTCTGTGGACGAGTAAATAGCCAGCACCTTGAGATCTGAGTGAGCACGGAGGATCATAGGTTCATGAGTTCACATAGGTATTTGGGTGCAAGGCTGTTCAAGGCTTAATATGTCAATAGTAGAATTTTATTGTCAATACGAAATTTCATAGGAAGCCAATGAAGTCTTAATAATACTGGGCTAATGTGGTTGAATTTCCTGGTTCTAGTGAGGACTCTAGCTGTAACTCTGGACTAATTGAAGCTTATTTAGGTTCTTGTTGGAGCAGCCTGACAGTAAGCTGTTACAATAATATGGAGGTAATAAAGACATGGACTAAGTAAGTATGGAGGTAATAAAGACATGGACTAATTTTTCTGCATCATAGAGTGTCTAGCAATATTTCATAGATGAAAGAAAGCTATTTTAGTAACAGTACGCTGAATGAAAGATCAGGAAACATAGTGGCAGAGATTTTTTTTATTTTACATTTGACCTTATAGAAGCTGAGGAACCAGAAAGACCAAGCATTAGACCTGACAGTTTGTTTCTAGCAGCTTTTGGACCTAGAAGAAGGACCTCTGTTTTATCTGAGCAAGAGAAAGTAATATGACAACCAGTCTTTTACATCTTTGTCAGTGAACAGTGTAGGATCAGAGAAAATCTGATTCATGAAATGGACACACGCACATCATCTTTCTCTTCCAATGTTACTGGCTAAGTGATTAGCCAAGAGATTTAGCCAAGCTGTTTGAACAGAGAGAGACTCTGTCTGGACAGAGTCACATTGAAGGGAAACTTTACGACCCCAATTTGCACCTCGTAACTTGATTTCAGAACAATAAACTTTGAACCAGTCTCCCCAGCAAAAGGATCTGGATTAACACACCTCCTTGGATCAAAGGCGTCCCTTTGATTGCCCCAATTCATGCACCCCAAAAGACAATAGGGTAGAGATAACGGCCAGACACTCAGTCTCTGGGAGAACAGAGACATTCCTGCAGACCCACACACCTAGCCAAGAGAATCGAGGGCCCAAAAGAGAGTAAAATACATTTGTTTCTTTTCTTTTCTGGTTTTCTGTTCAAAATCACCTATTCAAAGTGTTTTGTATGATGAGAATGTTTATATGTGTGTAACCCCAAAGTTAATGCTGTACATTCAACCATCACATAACCAGGTATTTGTATTAGTATATGAAAAATCGTACCTGTAACTAAAGATGCCCTTAAATGTGTTAAGTATAAAATGCTTAGGAGGGCTCACGAACCACTCTGCTGGAACACAGAGAATAAAGGCTTTCCTTATTGTGGACTCAAAACTTAAAAGATCTAAGCATTTATGGAAAGTCATAACTGGTGGTTACTAAAGGGAACTATAACATCACCATGTTCATTCATTTGAAAGTTTGTGTTGAATAATTATGGTAAAATTAGTTAATTAATTCTGTAAATTAAGCCATAGTTGGTCAAACTTATTAATTTGCCTAGCATGTTTGGTATGGTTACGAAGCTCTAACACAAAGAAAACTGAATTACAAGTAGGGCTGAAACGATTATTCGAGTAACTCAAATAATTCGATTACAAAAAAGGATCGAGGCAAAATCTTTGCCTCTGGGCTTTGTTTAATTTATGTAACCAAAGTCCATCTATTTAAAATGTCTCTGCTATCGTATCACTCCCGCTGTGTAGACACCACATAGCTCCGGTATCACTGTTTCACACGGACTGATGTAACTGACACGCATTTCAAAGATTTAAGACGGCGCGTTTACTTTGATCTCTATGGAAATGGTGGAAAATGAAGATCCCACTGTGCGTAAGAGGCAGAAAATGTCTGTGGGACCATTTAACACTGTGTGAGGCGGACAACCTAGTGCAGTGTAGCCGCCTGTGCTGCTCAGCGTCTGAGCGTGTTTGTACTGTTTTTAGTTGCTGATTATAATTATTAGTAGTGAGTTAACTTAATGTTTTCAATGATTGTTTAGTTCAGCCCCTCTCTCCATCACTAGCACTAGTGTAAAGTTTACTTGTGTGAAGTGTACGTTAGTTACGTATTTGACGGAGGTTTCAGATTTAGAAGAGTGCATCCAGACTTTAACTGGGGATAGGAGACGAGAGTCAGGTGTGCTGCTAGCCAGTCCGGGAGCCTTAGGGGAAGATAGCTCGCCTCGACTAGTTTGGAGTGTGAAGAATTTGAAGTGTCTCATGCTTGCCGCGCAGAGGAACGCGGTTCGGAAAGTCCGTGCTCATTTTAAGAGGCCTTTCATGTTGCATTACACACTATTGATATAGTTGTCTAAAAACACAAAAATATGATTTTCCTCCAATTACTCGATTAATCGTTGAAAAAAATCGACAGAATACTCGATTCCAAAACTATTCAATAGTTGCAGCCGTAATTACAAGTCTAAATATTCAGCCATGAACTGTTCCCGAGTTATGAACTTTATTCAGAATAAAAGAAGTTTCATGCCTGCAAGGAGCCATAAAATGACCTCCCCCCCTTGAAGCCCTACGCACCCGGGGGCTGCCTCTGATTGGCCAGGGGCAAACTGGTGGGGGGGCAAGGAGACTACCCCCCTCACTCAGCATATAAACCAGAGGCCTGGGTGAGTCATTGAGCAGAAAGAAAGGAAGAGATGGAACCTGAGATGCCCCAAGAACATCTGGGTAAGCTCCAGGACCAAGAGCAGGACCCGAGCTTCTTCAAGACCAGCCGACCTCTCCACTCTGCTTCAAGATCAACAACTGTTCAAGATTCATTTCCTCTCCTTCAAGACCTCGCCTGAAACTTCAAGATCCAAGAACTCTGACTCCAAGCGGCAACACCTAAAACTCCCCGAGACCCAAGCTAGTGCATAAGTAACAACTGCTTCCTCTATTTTGATCATTTGGTGCAAGGTTGACCTCATGTGTTACCTTAACTGTTTTTTTGTGAACTGGGTTGTCTCATGTTCATGAAGCCGCTGTTCAGGGACGTTTGCACAATTTCAGTAACCTTATCAATATCACTACTCACTCCGTTATTAATCACATTTATTTTATTCTGTGTTTGTATGTTTTGTGTGTCTAGTGTGGTAAATAAATGTTGTCTCATCGTGACCAGTAATTCAGTTTCTTGTTCAAATAAGGCGAAGTCACTTCTCAGCTGTGATAACGCAACCTCTTGAATTAATAATGATTCAACTGATCAACTAATTCCTCTATTCAAGTAAACTCTTTAACAGCGCAATTAAGAAGAGCTTCATAAGGTTAATTACTGTATCCCGCCTGAACTGGTTCGCTGGACAAATGGTTCACGCTGATACTTACCTGTTTGATAGAAAATTAATAAATTATTAATAAATAATTACTAACGAATCAATTAATGAATATAGTGGTGAATCAGCATAAGCTGACACCTACATTTATTCTGGTGGAGAATCAGTAAACAAAGCTAAATTTCCTACAACAATAAAAGATCATTTACTATATTTACTGGGAGATAAGAAATAGGTCGATAATTTGAGAGCTTGATTGAGACTCTTTTTTTAACAGAGGCTTAATAAGTGCTACTTTAAAGGTTTTTAGTAGACAACCAAATTTTAGTGAAAAGTTTTAAACTGATAGGAGAGGTCAGATAATTACTGGTAGGACTTCTTTAGGCAGGCTTGTAGGAATAGAATTGAGTGTACAGGTAGAAGATGTCTGTCTGTTTTGAACAGTATTTGCATCTGCTGAATCAGGCAGCAACTGTGGTGGAGTCAAACTTCTAGTTACGGGTCCAAGCACGCAGTGTGGAGGATCCCTATTGTTTTTATGCTGACTTTTGTTAGGGGTCCAAACACACAGTGTGGAGGATCCCTATATGGAAGTCAACTTTAAAACCATGAAAATATTTTACACAACTTTCTTTCTTTGTGCATAATTTGCATTATTAGAAAATTGTACTTTTACAAACTAGTCTTAGATTTTTTGTCCTATCTTCACAGTTCTTGTCTTAAATGAATCCAAAGAGGTCCAAATCAAATAATTATCAAAAACATTTCGGAACAGTTCCGACTTTTCGGAACAGCATGGCCAAGACCTGCAAGTACATTCACATGAATGTGACGTAAGTGACCATAATGGGCCAAAATTGCTAACGCTGGGTCTGATCTGTAGCAACTTTGGTACAGATGTACAATGTGGTACCGCAATGATATGTGCAAAATTTCATTGACATCACCCAATGGGGGCACTATAGTAGAGAATTGCATTTATTACTATATTTCTTCCATGGCCTGTACACTTCAAACCAGCCTAACTCATGATCTGTTCAAGATGAAAAAGTGACACTTGCATAAAATGATCATTCCACTCATTGTGAAACTTTCATACACTGCAACATGTAGCTTTTGGTGACATCACTTCACTCTGATTTATGCATAAACTGAAATACATTTCAATTATGGAATTTCTGAAACAAAGCATCCCTATTGCAGAAAAATATGTAAAAGGCTTCCACATTTGTGTCTTTCAACACCTTGTAAATTTCGTATCATTTTGTCAAAGAATGTCTAAATAGTAGGCCAAAATGCATGTATGATAATTACACACAGAAAACACCTGAATGATACTTTTGGGATTTCAAGGCACATGTGCGTCAAAATGAACATGTCTATATATTGTCACCAGAATAAGCATGCCAAGTATCATACGGTTTGCTCTTTTTTTTTGCCAAAACTAGACAATTAAAACCATATCTGTGGCTATTGCCTTTAATGGGTAACTTGTGATATCACACCAATGGCACTAAGTGTCTTCTTAGAGCTAATTAATTGCTCTAATTGCTCATGCATTAATGACTTTGTCAGTAAAAGAGAGAGACTTCTATAACAAGTTCCATTTTTTGCAAAACTTTCAGATGCTACAAATGATCATTTGTGGTACCATCACTTCAGTCAATTTCTGTAAATTGTTTCAGTACTTTTTACACAACTTGCTGTTCTCTGACAAGGAGCTTAACGGCAAAATTCACAACAAGTGTTTAACCCTGAGGTCGGAGGATCCAAAAATGGATCCTTTTCAGTTTTCCAAAACAATCATCTAAAGCTCTGTGAGTTTTTGTCCTAGAATCATATAAGTAACACCATTAGAAAGCTTGAACCCTCTACTTTTCACAGCACAAACGAGGATGAACAGAGAGGATGAACAGAAGCAGTTTGAGTTTCGTCTTGATCCAGTTAAGACAATTCCGACGAGTAAGTATCCTAATATTTGTTTTACTAGCTGCTGTTGGTGCATTTTGGTTATCTTATGATGCTAGATCTAAGCTGTGTCCAAAAAGTGCACTTGTTCACTATGTGGGGCACTATGTAGTGAATCAGCCATTTTGTAGTGTTCGAAATTATGGCCAAGTGAGCCTTCGGTTTGTTTTATATATACATATTTGTATATGGACAGGCGTAACTTGTATAGCCACAATTTATGTGTATTTAAAATGTACACTGTTAGCATAATAAATGCTGCAGTCCCCATCATGTTAGTGGGCTACTCCAGTGCTGCAGACAAAATAGATATGCACAGATTTTAAACGTTGCTGTTTATTACAGTGAACACAAGTAGAGATCAATATATCGAATAGTATAGAAATATTAAGTTTGTTCAAACACGTATCACCATCTAGTCTTTTGCTGGCCAGATGATTACAGCTAAAATCCATGTACTGTATTTTTCTTTTTTACTTATACTATTTTGGTGACGTTGGTACTTATTTCTTCTTTATTTAATGTTAGCTTATCTATTTTTACTTGTTTACACTTATATTTTTCTTTTATTTATACTACTTTTGTGAAAAGACAGTCTTTTGCCAGTAAAAGCATTTCACTGTATGTTGTACCAACATAACAATAACAGCCATGTCACATGGCCATTGACGGGGAGGGGGGAGTTACAGGTGTGAAACACCCATCTAATAAATATGCATGTGAAAGAGCAGAGAAAAAGTACCTAGTCTGACTCTTTTACATATTGTAATGAAACCTGCACTTTCTCCTGACTTGAATCACATAGGAATGCTATGGGATCAGCTGAGTCACTGTGTAGAGGATCGTTACTCGGTACCCCAGAACCTCAATGACTTAAGGGGCCGCCACTTCAAGAAGAGTGGGATGCCATGTCTCAGCAGCCAATAAATTGACCTGTGAAAAGCATGAGTTGTCGTGGTCGAGCTGTAATTGATGCTCAAGGGTACATGGTAAGTTATTGAGACACTGACATTTTTTGCTGTGGTATACTCCCCACAGTCGTTGGCTTTCGTTTTAATAAATTGTTTGAGATGAGCAAATCACCATTGCATGCTTCTGCTTAAATGCTCTGTTTTCATTGTTATATATTACTTGTTTTTCCTAAGAAACAAAACACGGGAAAAGGAGGAAGCATTCAACCTGAGCTTGCCATTATCTTTTTATTGTTATCATAAAGGCACTACTCCGAAAACTTACAATGTTGGCGTAACTTCTCACGCAACATAGGAGGGTATGGAAACACAGAAGGGACAATTGCATTTCGTAAATATACAACATATTTCCTCCCTCCTAATTTAAAGCAGTAAAGAAAAACATTACTTCAACAGTAACACTTCTCTTTTTTTTTTAAACTAGGAGAGAGGGTAGACTACCTCTATTCCCAGACATAACCCTGGGGATTATTCTGCCCCCATGCTGTGGGTTTGTCACTAAAGTGTCAGTCTATTAGGAGGTCGACGTTCTCTCTGAGGATACGGCCGGGCCGGTGGTATACTCACAGTCACATTCTTTTTTGCTAGAGTTTGATTCGACGAGCTTGTACTTGAGACAGTCTCCTTCACCTGACTTGGTGAAGTCTCAGTCGGTGCATTTTCAAGGGTTGGACGATTGCTCAGACAGCTGATGGTAATTTGGAGCAATCTCTTGGTAAGGATCTGTCGCCATCAGTTCTTCTGAATTGCCACATTAATTTTCAGCTAGTAACTGGTCAACATGTCTTTTCCAGATGAGATGACCTTCGGCGAGTTCGGCAGTGTAAGATACAGGTCCCGTTTGTGCAATCACAACTGCTGGTAACCATCTGGCGCCTCTTGCGTAGTTACGAGCTAGCACTTTATCTCCGGGTCTGAAGAAGCAATGTTTTGCCTTTAAACGTCGTTCCATCTGGATGTTTTGTTGTGCTTGAACAGTCTGTTTTATCTTCTGAGGTTTCAACAAATCCAGACATGTGTGGAGCTGTCTTTTCAACATTGCGGTGGCAGGAGACACCTTGGTGGTGGCATGGGGTGTGTTAATGCGATTGGGGTATGGCAGAACACTCCTGAGTGTCCGTTAGAACACTGAATTGAGGAGACGGACTTCAAGCATATGAAATTTGTTGGCCTTTATCCACAGTGTAAATGATGAAAGCACTTATAGGATGTTGTGCAGATAGTTCTAGAATAACAGAAATGTATCCACATAAGTATGCAATCATTTACATAAATCTAACAATGAATCAGGAAAATTGTAACAATACAGCAATGTCACATTAAATGCAGAATACAGTGAACAATGTCAATAACAGATGCAGTATCCACCCTGCTTCCTACAACGTTGCTTTGGCGCCATCCTGGGTCCAAACGAGGAACTGCATCAGCAAAACATTGCACACTGGGCTAGCAATGCTAGAAATGGCTAAACTCAAACTTGGTGCTACTGAACGGAACATCGCTACATTGCAGACATTAAACCTCAAATACTGGCTCTGAAAATGGAAATAATCACATTCAGACTGTAGCTAGACCAGGTTTAGTCCCATTAAATGTATTTAGAGCACCGCTACCGTAGTTCAGGTTCTATATAACCAGCTTTTTACCACCTTTCAGTTTCCACACATATTACCAAACAGCATTAATACTCACTTTTGGTCATTAACTATCACTTGAAAACCTGTTTGAAATCGCTGCTTTTACCACTCTGAGGGTCAGACTCCTACTGAGACTGAGAGAAGATGGCTGCACCTCCCCCAACTCGTGATTGGCTGAAATTACCCACTCAACCAATGAGTAAGTATTATTGGGAACCTGGTCGAGCTACAGTCTGAGTCCTTCTGCAGGCAACCTTTCAAACAGGGTGTGTTTCTATAAGAGAGCAGAAAAGTGTTGACACGTTGATTGTGTTCCGTTAATGGAGCTGGTTGAGGGGTATTTCTTAGTTTTTGACATGCACTACACGATTTGGCTTTCTCCTCTATCTCAGAGTCCACACCTGGCCACCAGAGGTAGCTGCGGGCGATTTCCTTCATCTGAACTACGCCGCAGTGTCCCGAATGAAGTTCCTCCAGTACTCATTGTCTCAGTGGTGGCAGAATAATGACCCTGGAACCCCACAGTAGACAACCAGATTCCACAGTTAGCTCACTTCTCCTACTCACATAAGGCCTTAGGAGGGGTGACATTTCTCCCACTTCCCCTCTGAGCACGAGGGCAAAACCTTGGACATCACTGGGTCAGCACATGTGTGCTTTTTAACTTGGGCCGCCGTAACAGGGGAATAGTCTACCTCTTTGAAATAGAAAAGGAATGCCCGAATGTGGGCCAAAAATGGAGGTGAGAGGTCTGTGATCTGTTAGGAGTGTAAATCGTCTTCCAAACAAGAATTGATTAAATTTCTTCACCCCAAACACGACAGCAAGTGCCTCACACTCAATTTGGGCATAGTTGCTTTCTGCCTTGCTCAAGGTTCGTGACGCGAATGCGATGGGTTTTTCCTCACCCGATGGCATGATGTGTGACACCACCGTCCCCACACCATAGGGCGATGCATCACATGCCAGCTGCACCGCAATGTTGAAAAGACAGCTCCACACATGTCTGGATTTGTTGAAGTGAGTGAGGGCTTCAGAGTGGGCTAAGGCTGTTTTTACCTCAGTGAAAGATTCCTCACATTGTTTGGTCCAATCCCACTTTTTGTGTTTATTCAGTAAGTCATGCAACGGTTTCAGCCTGTTAGCTAGATTTGGCACAAATTTTGCATGATAAGTCAACAGTCCCAAGAAAGACCAAAGCTGACTCACATTTTCGAGGGTGCCGTATGCAGCCCGGAACCATCAATCATGTGGCCTAAATACTCAACAACAGGGAGGAAAAACTCACACTTGTCCTTTCTGACTTTCAGCCCAAAACTCTGCAGTCTCTGCAAGGTGGCTTCCAGGTTACTCAAATGTTCTTGGTCATCCTTTCCAGTGATAAGCAAATCATCAAGGTAACACTGCACACAAGCCAGCCCACTGAGGATGCGGTCCATTGCTCTTTGAAACCCGGCGCTGAACCCGATCCCAAACGGAAGTCTCTGATGTTGATACATTCTTTTATGTGTCACGATGGTAAGGAGATCTTGAGAACTTGGATCCACATGCACCTGCAAATATGCTTGGCACAAATCTATTCTGCTGAACTGTTGTCCACCAGCAAGACCAGAAAAGAGATCCTCTATACGTGGCAGGGGGTACTGCTCTGGGGTCAGAACCGGATTTACAGTCACCTTAAAATCTCCACATAACCGAAGGGACCCATCCTTCTTCATGACTGGCACGATTGGTGTAGCCCAGTTGTTCATGTGTACTGGTCGCAGAACTCCAGCCTTTACCAGCCTCTCCAGTTCAGCTTCAACCTTGGGTTTAAGTGTGTAAGCTACAGGTCTGGCTTTCAAACACTTTGGTTGACTTCCTGGCTTCAGTGTCAATTTCACTACAGTGTCCTTCATACTTCCGAGTCCATCACTGAACACATCTGGGTACTTGTTTAGAATCCCTTGTTTAGTTTTGTATTTTCGCAGACCATATGGACCTCTTGCCAATTCAACTTAATCTTTTCCAGCCAAGTCCTTCTTAACAAAGCTGGATGATTGCCCTCAATAGCATACAGTGGTATATTGCATATTGAGTTCAACTGTCACCTCAATTACCCCTTTAACAGGAACTATTTCACCTGTGTAGGTCTTCAATGTGATGTTGGATGGCTGAGGGGTGCGATGCGGCAGCATTTCGTAAAATTTCATCTCAGACACTAATGAAACCGCAGCTCCTGTGTCCACCTGCATGCATACTGGCTTTCCATCTAGAAGAGGAGTCACCCAGTAACCTTGCTCATCTCCTGAAACAGATAAGACACATAAAACATCCTCCCCCTCTGTTTCCGAATCACTCTGTGTTTGCTGGTTGTTTTCCATTTGATTCACATGCTTTTGTTTGAATTTCTGATGTTTCTTTTTAGGTTCAGTGTTTTTACTTGGTTGCGTCTTTTTGTTTTTGCAGGCACGCTCAATGTGACCTCTCTTTGCATAATTTCTACAGTACATGTCCTTACACCAACAATCTTCAGGCTGATGTCCCACTTTTCCACATCGATAACATGCCTTTTCTGATTTTGACTTGTTCCTTGTGTCAGAGTAAACCTTGTGCACTTGGGCGGATGCACTCAGTTGTTGTGCTACTTTTGCTGCCATTTCCATATATGTGTTGATCTCTATGGCCTTCTGTAAAGTTAAATTACTTTCAGTTAGATATCCCTTTTATATAGCCTCACTTCAAAGACCACAGACAAGCTTGTCACGTATAGTATCACTCAGTGACA
Source organism: Hydrocynus forskahlii (assembly GCA_037974365.1). Classification (NCBI taxonomy): domain Eukaryota; kingdom Metazoa; phylum Chordata; class Actinopteri; order Characiformes; family Alestidae; genus Hydrocynus; species Hydrocynus forskahlii. The sequence goes on along the minus strand of JBBPCX010000147.1, from coordinate 624,789 downwards.
GGCCAAACTCACAGTGTCCCGATAACCGTTTCAACACTGCCACAAATTGAGAGATAGATTCGCCATCTTGCTGATTTCTTTTGTGGAATCGAAATTTCTCAGCGACAATCAGTGGTTTAGGCGAATAGTGCTCTTTGAGTAACCTCACTATTTCCTGATAGGATTTGTCCCCTGGTTTTGTCTGCCCATGACACTCAGAAAGGTCGGTACTATAGCTCCCTCTTTGATTTCGTTAGCCAGCACAAAGTAGTCAAAACGTTCAGTATAGGCACTCCACTATTCTGTTGATTCATCAAATGATCCAATACTACCAATTTATCCAGCCATTTTGTTTTACTCACTCCTCCCTTTATGTTTCTCTGTTCGTCAGCTCTTGCCATTCCTCTCCCCCTCTTAATCCGCGTTCCGTCGTCTGCTACGTTTCTGTCTTACTCTCGATTTCCTCCCAGCGAAGACAACTTGTTCTGCCCCGACCGTCGCGGCTTTTCACAGGGTCACCGTGCATTCATCTGCTACTCTATCTCGAAGGATAGTGTGGCTGATAGGAGGAATTCACGCCGCGAACAACTATAACTTGAAACACTGACTATCTTTACGAAAACACCCACTTCGTGTGATACGAAACGTCCTCGTCGCCAGTTGTTATATATTACTTGTTTTTCCTAAGAAAAAAAACACGGGAAAAGGAGGAAGCGTTCAACCTGAGCTTGCCGTTATCTTTTTATTGTTATCATAAAGGCACTACTCCAAAAACGTACGACGTTGGCGTAACTCCTCACGCAACATAGGAGGGTATGTTCCTATGCAACATAGGAAGGGACAATTGCATTTCGTAAATACACAACATTCATGATATAATATCACTGTAGTATGAATTTTTTATACTTTCCACAAATTTCACCCGAAAGCCAAATATCCCTAACTGTTTGTGAGTAGTGTATCTATGCGTGGAGATTTTTACAGTAAAAAAGAGAATGACAACACCATAGCAACCACCTAGCAACAACCGCAGTTAAAATAGCACCTGTGCAATCCGACTTTGCATCTTCTTGTAGAAATGCATCTAGTTATTAGTGTGATTGCATCAGATTTTTATCACACCTGTTTTTGGAGCTGCTTCTCCTCTTAGAGCGTTTGAAATGTCTGTTAATATATGGTGTGTTGCGCTTGTACAGCGTTAATCAGGGACAGAGTATGGATGGCTTAAAAAATAGATTTTTGTGGTCAAGACACTCCTGTAATGAATGGGAGAGAATGAATTTATTTATTCGCACTGCGTACTTGGACCCCTATTGTATCTATAAGGATTTTTATTATTAGGGGACCAAGCACACAGTGCGAAGGATCCCTATTGTATCTATGAGGATTTTTATTATTATTATTATTATTATTATTAGGGGTCCAAGCACGCAGAGCGCAGGATCCTTATTGTATCTATGCTGATTTTTATTAGGGGTCCAAGCACGCAGTGTGAAGGATCCCTATTGATTTTTTAAATTATTATTATTATTATTTTTCTGCCTCAAAAACGCGTTGGGGAGCAAAAACCGTAAGGCGCACAGCCTTGCAATTAGGAAGGTACATGCGGTACATCAACCGCTACTCAGGCACCAAAAGCCACACCATTGTGCCCATAGGTGGCGCTATAACAAGCACTTTTGCGTTGAGCCTCAGCAAATTTGAACCATATGTCCGATTTTCTAAATTCTTTTTGCATATTATTCCTTGGGATTGGACGAATCAAATGAGGCCCCACCCATTCATTTCCACCTAATTAAGATTTTTTGCTAATTTGCATAATATGCAAAACCAACTTTTGCGAACTAGTCCCTGGTTTTTCCACCAATCTGTTATATCTATGCTGATTTTTAAAAATTATTATTATTATTATTATTAGGGGTCCAAGCACGCAGTGCTATGAGGATTTTTTATCTATGAGGATTTTTATTATTATTATTATTATTATTATTAGGGGTCCAAGCACGCAGTGCGAAGGATCCCTATTGTATCTATGAGGATTTTTATTATTATTATTATTATTAGGGGTCCAAGCACGCAGTGCGCTGGAACCCTATTGTATCTATGCTGATTTTTATTATTAGGGGTCCAAGCATGCTGTGCGCAGGATCCCTATTGTTTCTATGCTGACTTTTATTATTATTATTATTATTATTATTATTATTTTTCTGCCTCAAAACGCGTTGGGGAGCAAAAACCGTAAGGCGCACAGCCTTGCAATTAGGCCCAAATCAAATAATTATCAAAAACATTTAGACTTTTCTGCATAGCATGGCCAAGACCTGTGAGTACATTCACGTGGATAGTGACGTAATTGACCCTAATGGGCCCAAATTGCTAAAACTGGGTCTGATCTGCACCAAATTTGGTACAGTTGTATAATGTGGGACTGCGAGGATGTGTGCCAATTTTCATTGACATCGGCCATTGGAGGGCGCTACAGTAGATAATTGCATTTATTGCTATATTTCGTCCATGGCCTGTACGCTTCAAACCAGCCTAACCCAAGATCCGTTCAAGATAAAAGAATGAAAGTTGCATGAAATGGTCAGTCTGCTTATTGTTAAACTTTGATAAACTGCAACTTGTGGCTTTTGGTGACATCACTTCACTCTGATTACACTTTAATAATGGAATTTCTGAAAGGATGCATCCCAATTGGAGAATAATTTGTGAAAGGCTTCCACATTTGTGTCTTTCAACACCTTGTAAATTTCGCATCGTTTTGTCAAAGAATGGCTAAATGGTAGGCCAAAATGCATGAATGAAAATTACACACAGGAAAGAACTGAACGATACTTTTGGGATTTCAAGGTACATGTGTCTCAAAATGAATATGTTTATATGTTATCATCATCAGAATAAGCATGCCAAGTTTCCTAAGGTTTGCTGTTTTTTTTTTCTCAAAAAATAGACATTTCAAAGCATATTTGTGGCTGCTGCCTTTAATGGGTGAAACTTGTGATATCACAACATTGACACTAGGTGTCATGTTAGAGCTACTTAATTGCTACTAGGTATAATTTGTGGTCCCATCTCTTCTGTCAAATACCAATAATACATGAAATGTCTCTGAGCAGCAGTCACTCAGTGTTGTGGTTTAGAGGACTGTGCGCAAACAGCTTGGACCCCGCTCATTACCGTTCACAGCTATATTTATTAGGGTCCATGCAGTGTAACTGCAGGGAACCTATTGGAATTGTGCGGATTTTTATTATTAGTGTCCATGGAGTGTAACTGCAGGGAGCCTATTGGAATTGTGCGGATTTTTATTATTATTTTTCTGCCTTAAAATGCGTTGTGCAACCCGAACCGTAAGTTGTAGAAACTTGAAGGTTAGGTAGTACTCCCTCCCACTACTCGGGCGCACAGAGTCAGCCAAATTGGCCAATAGGGGGCGCTACAGCAAAGAAAAATGCGTTTAGGTGTAAATCTTGTGA
>JBBPCX010000147.1:605815-621231 GCA_037974365.1 Hydrocynus forskahlii | reverse complement strand
CACAGACACAGACACAGACACACACACACACACACACACACACACACACACACACACACACACACACACACACACACGATCATTTCCGATTTACCGATCAGGGCCGGACTGTGTACTGGTGTCATCTAATCGATTCCCGAGTGTATCGATTCCCTCGTGAGGGTCAAATCCAATCGGCTCCTATTTCCCTACTTAGTGCCCTAAGTCTCTACAACACTCTACCTAGTGCCCTAAGTCTATACATCACACTGTAGTGCCCCAAGTCTCTACATACACGGCACAATATACATGATAGGCAGAAAAGGGGGCGCCAGTGATCTGCAACACAACACTAAAGCTTGCTCTCTGGTTCCTCCGGCTAGTTACTTCTGTTCTGTACTTCTGTTCTGTCCAGGGACAGATTATGGGTTGTGTGGGCCCCTGGGCAAAACGTCCGCAAACGTTGGCTGGTACTTAGCAGGAGGCTGGACTGCGTGCTGTGATATCCCTGCGTGCTGTGATTTACCTTAAATGATCTAAAATCTAAATGTTAAATATGAAAAGTATATCTCGCACTCTAAATGTGAAACTTCACTGTTTGATAGGGCTCCATGAGACCTTGCCAAAGACCCCCATTTGCCATGATAGCCCCCGGCGATCCGGAGTTATTAGCCGAAAACCGTTCACCTCGCCTGGGTGTTCCATTGCTTTTGTCCGAGGTGAGCGGTTTTGTGTCTGTGCGCACGTGCATAGCCCCCCACTCCCCGTTTTCATCTGTGCACTCTGAGATATTTTTTTTTTTTGGCCTTTACTCGACAAACCCTCAAATAAAAATAAGCGCACATTTGCTAAAATACTGCCATTTACAGCTTATTTGAAGCGTCTGTGTGTTTAAGTCGACAATGGAGACTTCATACATCACAGAAACCTTTGTTTTGTGTCCATCTGTCTGGTAGAAACATCCTCCTCTGGTTAACCTGGCGAGAGAGAGAAAGAGTCTTAGTGGGGATAACTAACTAAAGGCCTTCATGTACAAACTTAATTAGATTTTGTACAGATTGGCCATCTATTGCTGATGGAGTTATCACAGTTGAGAGTCAGTAGAGGTAGTTTTTGTTGGAAGAGTAGCTTGAGAGTCTCTAGTTCACAACAACTGGAACAACAAGCTCCACCAGAGCTTGGAACAGCTGTTGCTCTTGGATGGGGAGTTGAAAGCAGTCGAATCAGTCAAGGGCCCCAGCGATATTGCAGACGCGGGATGTGGTGGTGACCTGGGGCCTTACTGGAGTAGGATTAGTCAGAGAAAACAGAGAACAGAGTTCTGTGTAGGTTTACAGGGTTTAATTTCTAACTGTATGAAGTGCAAGTTGAGACTCCAGCATACCTTGCTATAGCAGCCTAGCCAGAAAGGACAGAGCCAAGGGCCGTGATAGACATGAGACCCCCATCTCTATCAACAAACCTGAGTGAACATGAGGAGTGGCGGGGTGACAGCAGCATCCCAATTTACAAGAATTCTCTGTGCCCACCACCTCCCAGCCCTACACCCTTCAACTGAAAGGAAACATTTATTACAGAAAGCCTGACTAAACAAGTTTTCAGCCTGGACTTGAAAACAGAGACTGTGTCTGAGTCTCAAACATTATTCGAAAGGGCATTCCAGAGCTGGGGGGCTTTATATGAAAATGATCGTCTCCCTGTTGCAGCTTTCATAATTCTGGGGACGAGTAAATAGCACCTTGAGATCTGAATGAGTGTGGAGGTTCATAGCAAGAGATAAGTTCACAGTGATATTCGAGTGTGAGGGTGTTCAGGGCTTCATAGGTCAATAGTAGAATTTTATAGTCAATAAGAAATTTGATCAGAAGCCAATAAAGTCTTGATAAAATTGCGCTAAAGTGGTCAAGTTTCCTGATTCTAGTGAGGATTCTAGCTGCTGCATTCTGGACTAACTGAAGCTTATTTAGGTTCTTTTTGGAGCAGCCTGACAACAAGCTCTGTTTTATCTGCGCCAAGCAAGAGACAGTTATGTGAAATCCAGTCTTTTATATCTGTAAAACAGTCCCCAATCTTATTTAATGTTTATCGTCTGGGTTGGCAGAGGTATACAGTGGCCTGCAAAAGTTTTCACCCACTCTTGGCATTTTTCATGTTTTGTTGCCTCACAGCCTGGAATTAAAATGGATTGTTTGAGAGTTTGCACCATTTCATTTACAGAACATGCCTACAGCTTTGAAGATGCATTTTTTTTTATTGTGAAGCAAACACATAGGACAAAATAACAAAACTTCAGCATGCATAACTTTCTTTTTAGGGGCTTCATAGCAAAGGGGGTGAATCCATAAACATGCCAATTTTCAGTTTTTTTAAATATATTTTTCTCATTTCACTTCACCAACTTAGACTATTTTGTGCAGATCCATCACATAAAATAAGATTAAAAAAACATTGAAACTACAGGTTGGAATTTAACAAAATAGGTAAAAAGCCAAGGGAAGGTGAATACTTTTGCAAGGCACTGTAAAGTTGTGTGTCATGTTTGTAGCAGGGGAAGCTAATCCAGTGTTTCCAGATAATCATGCCTAAAGGCAGCATGTACAAAGTAAATAACAGAGGTCCTAAAATAGAACCTTGTGGGACATTGAAGATTCAAACTGATAGCTGTCAATCAGGTATGATCTAAACCAGGATATGGCTGCTAATGTGACTCCAACCAGGTTTTGTAGTGTGTCTAATTGAGTCAATGGTGTCAAGCAAAACTAGCAACGAAACAAGTCCTTTGTCAGCAGACGGTAAAAGATAATTTACTTTCTTTACTAGGGCCATTTCGGTGCTATGATGAGGCTGGAACCCAGATTGGAATTTTTCATATGTACCATTCTTATGTCTCGTTGATATTTTATTCCAAGTCCTGGTTTATTATAGTTTTAGTATTTTATCATGTTTTTCTTTTTATCATCTTTCTTTTATTAGGTCTCATGTCTGTTATGTAATTATGTCATCTCCCTCCTATTGTTCTAGTTCTCCCTCAGTGTGAAACCTAGTTTAAAGAAAGAAAGAGCTGATCTGATCTGAAGGTCCATCCTCAAGGCTAGCAAAGTTGCGTGTTCATCACAGCGACACCACAGAAAGCATGACGGCTCTTCATGCTTTAAAACAAGAAGCTCCTGCAGGTGCTCCAAAAGTCAGCTGTAAAACAGTCGGACAGCATGTTGGACACCCCCTGACGCCATCTGTAATGCAGACAGAGGGGGTGAAAGACCAAAACAGAAGGAAGGAGCATTGAAGGATTAGAAGAGGCTGGATGAAGAATGAAGGTTTGTAATGCCGCCTACTGGAGACAGATTTACTCACACTGGTGTTGGAGCAGTAACTAGTGTGATGTTGATGAATGTTGGTGGATGGTGGTTGTGATGGATGTTGGTGATGATGAATTGTAGTGTTGGTGGATGTTGGTGATGATGAACTGTAGTGTTGGTGGATGGTGGTGATGATGAACTGTAGTGTTGGTGGATGGTGGTGATGATGAACTGTAGTGTTGGTGGATGGTGGTTATGATAAACTGTAGTGTTGGCGGATGTTGGTGATGATGAACTGTAGTGTTGGTGGATGTTGGACTGTAGTGTTGGTGGATGTTGGTGATGATGAACTGTAGTGTTGGTGGATGGTGGTGATGATGAACTGTAGTGTTGGTGGATGGTGGTATTGATGAATTGTAGTGTTGGTGGATGGTGGTGATGATGAACTGTAGTGTTGGTGGATGGTGATGATGATGAACTGTAGTGTTGGTGGGTGGTGGTTATGATGAACTGTAGTGTTGGTGGATGGTGGTGATAATGAACTGTAGTGTTGGTGGATGGTGGTGTTGATGAACTGTAGTGCTGGTGGATGGTGGTTATGATAAACTGTAGTGTTGGTGGATGTTGGTGATGATGAACTGTAGTGTTGGCGGATATTGGTGATGATGAACTGTAGTGTTGGTGGATGGTGGTATTGATGAATTGTAGTGTTGGTGGATGGTGGGGATGATGAACTGTAGTGTTGGTGGATGGTGGGGATGATGAACTGTAGTGGTGGTGGGTGGTGGTTATGATGAACTGTAGTGTTGGTGGATGGTGGTGATAATGAACTGTTGTGTTGGCGGATGGTGGTTATGATAAACTGTAGTGTTGGCGGATGTTGGTGATGATGAACTGTAGTGTTAGCGGATGTTGGTGATGATGAACTGTAGTGCTGGTGGATGGTGGTGATGATGAACTGTAGTGTTGGTGGATGGTGGTATTGATGAATTGTAGTGTTGGTGGATGGTGGTGATGAACTGTAGTGTTGGTGGATGGTGGTGATGATGAATTGTAGTGTCGGTGGATGGAGGTGATAATGAACTGTAGTGTTGGTGAATGGTGGTGATGAACTGTAGTGTTGGTAGATGTTGGTTTTGATGTATGGTGTTGAGAATAATAATAATAATAATAATAATAATAATACATTATTTATAGGTGCCTTTCTAGCACACATGGCCACCATACAATAAAACAAGTGCAACAGACAATAAAACCATAAAAACACACAAGATTAAAAAGCATATTCAATTCAGACTATTTAGACAGTGTAAATGAATCTGAGAGAGAAAGCAGGCTTGAACAGATGCGGGTTTTGGTGCGGATTTAAAGGGGACACATTATGCAAAACGTACTTTAGTTACAATAGGTCTATGGGCTATACAAAACATGTTCATGAAGTTCTTTGCACAAAATCACTCTCACATAAAGAGATCTCACCAGCTTAATACTTCACAGTTTCAGGCCCTTTCAAAATGAGCCGTTTAGACGGAGGGCTCAGTGTGATGTCCCACTGGGCCAGTTCGCATAGAACCGCCCCTCATCTGTCGAGACCCCACCCACTAGATTAGTTGAAGACCGGCCATTTTGTCTGCTAGTTTTACGAGCACGGAAAAGACGCGGAGCGCTGTGGCTACAGGCAAAGGCAAGTCACTCATGAAGTGTTGTGTTGTTGCTGCACAGAACAGCACAAATCCCTACACTTTCCCCCAGACAAAGAAAACCAAAGAACTGCGTGGCTCCATTTCATTTTCGATGGCCATGTCCCAGCAACAGTCGATTTTGTTCCACCTTAAAAAGTTCCACCTTAAGTATTTAAGGTGGAACAGAAAATTCATTAAGGTGGAACAGAAAATTAACTTCAGCCTCGTGGGTGGATCTGTACCTACTGTCCGTGACATTTTGTGTTCCACAGTTAAGTATGAACTAGCTTGTTTCGTTTGTAGGCATGGATGGGTGGGCCGTGGCCAGCAACAGCTTATTTGCATAAAAGGGACAGAGCCTTGAAACAGCTTGTTTTGAAAGGGACTGAAACTGAAGAATAAAGCTGATAATATCACTTTATGTGAGAGTGATTTTGTGCAAAGAACTTCATGAACATGTTTTGTATAGCCCATAGACCTATTATAGCTTGTTTTTTTTACAGTGAGTTTTGCATAATATTTCCCCTTTAAAGTGTGAAAATGCATTGATGTTTCACACTTTAAAGGGGACATATTTTGCAAAACTCACTTTTTAAAAAAACAAGCTATAATAGGTGTGCTATACAAAACATGTTCATGAAGTTCTTTGCACAAAAGGTAGATGGTGGTGTTGATGGATGGTAGTATTGATGATATTGACTGGAAGTGTTGATGGATGGTGTTTTGTTTGGGGGTATTTATGGATGATGTTTTGGGGTGTTGATGGACGGTGTTTTAATTGGGGTGTTTATGGATGGAGTTTTATTTGGGGGTCTTGAATGATGTTTTGATTGAATGTGTTGATGGATGGTGTTTCGTTTTGGGTGGTAGTGAGTTCCAGAGCTGGGGAGCAGAGCAGCTGAAAGCTCTGCTCTCCGTAGTGGTACGACGGGCAGAAGGGACAGTCAAATGGATGGAAGAGGATGATCTGAGGGTACGAGAGGGAGTGGCAACATGAAGGAGGTCGGATAGATATGGAAAGGTAAGGTTGTGAATGGCCTTGAAGGTTAACAGAATAACTTTGAATTCAACGCGAAACTTAACCGGGAGCCAGTGGAGCTGCTGCAAAACGGGAGTTATATGATGGATAGAAGGAGTTCTGGTAATGATGCGGGTGGCTGAATTCTGAACCAGTTGAAGCTTGTGGAGAGTTTTGTGAGGGAGACCAAAAAGCAGGGAGTTACAATAATCCAAACGAGAAGTGACAAGACTGTGAACAAGGATGGCAGCAGTATGGGGAGTAAGAGGGACGGAGACAGTTGATATTACGTAGATGCAGACCGGGTAATGTTATTGATATGAGACTGAAAAGAAAGTACTGTCGAGGATGACACCCAGATTCTTAAGAACTGTAGTGTTGATGGATAGTGGTGTTGAACTGGAGTGTTGGTAGATGGTGGTTTTGATGGATGGTGGTGTTGGTAAACTGTAGTGTTGGTAGATGATGGTTTTGATGGATGATGGTGTTGAACAGGCGTGTTGGTGGATGGTGGTTTTGATGTATGGTGGTGATAATGAACTGTAGTGTTGATGGATGGCGGTTTTGATATATGGTGGTAAAAAAATTAACTGTAGTGTTGGTGGATGGTGGTGTTGATGAACTGTTGGTAGATGGTGGTTTTGATGGATGGTGGTGTTGAACTGTAGTGTTGGTAGATGGTAGTGATAATGAACTGTAGTGTTGATGGATGGTGGTGTTGAACTGTAATGTTGGTAGATGGTGGTTTTGATATATGGTGGTGATAATGAACTGTAGCGTTGGGAGATGGTGGTTTTGTTGGATGGTGGTGTTGATGAATTGTAGTTTTGGTGCATAGTGATACTGAAGACTTGTACTTAGTGCAGTTGTGTCAGCAATCACTTTATTGTTCTTCTTAATTTCTTGTTATTTACTTATTTATACCACCCACATTTTTATGCTGCTTCTCGTCAGAGCCCATATTGCATTTTGGCAAAATTCCAATGTCAAAACGTCCATTAATATCTTGTGGGTTGTGCTTATACACAGCTATTCGATCAGACGATCAGGGACTGAGTACTGATCGTTTAAAAACTTTTTTGTGGTCATCTCCTCCATAATGCATGGGAGAGACAGGTTAAATAAGTCACCTTATGAGTCTATATGGGTGTCATGATCTTTGTGACGACATGCCCATGGTGCCTGCAAAAGAACAAAACACAGATGTGGACTAAAGAAAGGTCAAGACACTAAAGCTCAGATCATTTATAAAAAAAGACATGTGTCTCTGTTTGTTGTGGTTCAGTTAAAAATATGAGTATGCTGCTATGAATTCAGCCATTCTCATCATAAATGTCACGGGAGGAGCCAGCAAATTCCTGCCCCCCAGTGGTGCAATGCTGAAGTGCTGCTCTCTGAATCAGATGATGTTCGAATACACAAAGAATGCAACACAGCTTTTTTTGCCATTAAAACCAATGTTTGGGTTGACAGTGGAGGCTTTATACATCACAGGAAGCCTCTTTTTGTGATCAGATGTCATGTAGAACCAGAGATCTTAAATGTTTAAAAATCCTGAAATTTGTGGTTTTAGAACTTCAAAATACTGTTGATTTTTAAAAATGGTGTCATTTACATTCCAAACAAACAAAATGTATTTTTATTTGTGATTGTAAAAGGTGGGAATGTGTGTGTGTGTGTGAGGTTTGGGCTGCTCGAGAGCAGTGCTTTAGGCTTTATAGGCAGCATAGACTCGTTTGAATGTTTTTTTGTATCAAAACACTGAAACAAAAAAAAAAATTGTATTACTGTTTGTTGTGGCATAAAAAGCCCGTAAACACGGCTATGCATTTAGCTGTTTTTAGGAGCTGTTAAGAGCGGGTACATTCCAAAAGCCAGATACAACTGGCAGAGAACCAAACAGCACACTGAGTTAGGAGACCAGAATGAGTGTTAGTCTGAGAGTGTAAGACAGCTGTTTTTTGCTCAAATGGACTTCTTTGAAAGTTTGAAATGTGTGCATTTGGAAATGAGTCATTTCTGTCATTAACAAATAATCAGCGTGTGAATGCTTGTTTTGGCACTGTTAGTTAACTAAGCTGCTAGCCAGCTCTGTTAGCTGATTTCAGGTTGTGTCAGGTTGAGTTTTGTGCTGAACAGAGATTTCTCTCTGGTTCCCTGAGCTGTTACTCGGGTTCCCACATGTTTGTAGCGCCCTTGCAGCCCTCCTTGCACCATCCCGTTTCCGTCTGTGCACTGTGGGTGAAAAATGTTTCTTTTTGTGACTTTACTCGACTAACCCTCAGATAATAAGCGCACTGCTGTTAAAACACCAGGTCAAGGACAAACTGAGCGTCGCTGTAAATACATAAACTCCACCTGGGACAGACTTACTTTTATTTGTAAATATTTGTACATAGTTTGCTTTAACAGATCTTATTATGCTAATGTGTGTGTTATCTTAAGTTTAACAAAACCTTAATATATACTTTTGGGAATTTTTACACTTAAAAAAGGGAGAACGTTTTCACAGATTTTCTGATTTGGGGTCAGTTATGTCCAGATAGTTAAATTATAAAAATCTTTTTCTCATATTGGCTAGGTTTTGCTGAAAAAAGTATTTGAGATGCTTGCCATTACACATTGTTTAAGGCTCTAAATATTAGAAAATAACAAGTAATGCAGGACTGGGAAGAACACAATCAAGTTTTAAGGGCTAAATTGCTTTAGTTTGAAAATAAGTTTGAAATGAATTGTTTGTAGTTTGAAATTAATTGTTTGACTACAGCTTTTTCCCTGTGCTGATGTAAGCTCTGTTGCGACCTCACACATACCTTCCTGCCCCACCTCCTTTAAAAAGGAACTCCGCTTCATTTCCAAAGGTGTAAACAGAAAGGTTCAGAGCGGGTTTGGTGTGAGATGCTCTGTTTGGTAGAGTCTCTGTGAGTCAGAGCTGTTTACAGTGGTGCTCAGTGAATCCAGATGTCTGCCTCTTAAAGTTCCCTCACAGTAGGTAAAAAAATTGGAGGCATAAGAATGTAACTGGTACACCTCAGCAACCATTAATAACCACCTCGCAACATCATAGCAACCACCTAGCAACCACAGTTACCATAGCATCTGCTCAATCATCAACTTCATATTTTCTTGAGGAAATGCAGTCTGGGTAGATGGTGGTGTTGATGGATGGTAGTATTGATGATTTTGACTGGAAGTGTTAATGGATGGTGTTTTGTGTGTAGATGTTGATAGATGGAGTTTTATTTGGGGGTCTTGAATGATGTTTTGATTGGAGATGTAGATGGATGGTGTTTTGTTTGGGGGTGTTGAATGATGTTTTGATTGAATGTGTTGATGGGTGGTGTTTTGTTTTGGGGTGTTAATGGATGGTGTTTTAATCAGGGTGATAATGGATGGTGTTTTGTTTGGGGGTGTTATGTTTTGATTGAATGTGTTGATGGATTGTTTTTTTACTGGAGGTGTTGATGGATGGTGTTTTGAATGAAAGTGTTAATGGATCTTTTAATTGAAGCTATTGATAGTGTTTTTCTTAGGGGGACCTGATGGTTGATGATGTGTTTAGGGGTGTTAAAGAATGGTGTCTTGATTTAAGGTGTTGTGGGTGGTGTTTTGAGTGGAGGTGTTTTATGGTGTTTTATTATGGGATGTTGATGAATGGTGTTTTGATTTAAGGTGTTGATGGAGGATGTTTTGTTTGGGGTGTTGAAGGATGATGTTGATGGATAGTGTTTTTTTGGAGGTGTTGAATGATGTTTTGATATAATGTGTTGATGGGTGGTGTTTTGACCAGATGTGTTGATGGGTGATGTTTTGTTTTGGGGTGTTGATTGGAGGAGTTGATGGATGGGGTTTTGCTTGGGAATCTTAATAAATGGTGTTTTGTTTGGGGCTGTTAAATGATGTTGATTAATGGTGGTTTGATTGGGGGTTTGGATGCATGGTGTTTTGTTTTGAGTTGTTGAATGATGTTTTGATTGAAGGTGTTGATGGATTTTGCTTTGTTTGGAGGTGTTAATGGAAGGTGTTAGGGCTGCACGTTAATCAAAGTTTAATCACGATCACGATTTTGGCTGCCAAGATTAAATTAAAGTGATCGTCGGCGATGTTATCATTTGAATAGTGGGCTCTGCTGCATATCAAATCAAGCACTTTCTCAACCAGTAGACAGCCAACCACCAGGGGGCGAATGAAAGATTAGGGCTTCATTAAGATGCCTAAAAAAGGAGCACGCCCTGCAGAGGCGATCTGGAGTTATTAGCCAAAAACTGTTTACCTCGCCCGGGTGTCCCAATACTTTGGTCCCCCACGGAACGTATTTGCAGCTCAGGGCAACCACCAATCTCCGTGAAACTCCACAGTTAGATAGGGCTCGATGAGACCTTTCCAGAGACCCCTCGTTTGCCACAATAGCCCACGGAGATCTGGAGTTATTAGCCGAAAACTGTTCACCTCGCCCGGGTGTCCCATTATTTTTGTCTGAGGTGAACGGTTTTCGGCTAATAACCCCAGATCTCCGGGGGCCATTGTAGCAAACAAGGGGTTGTTGGAAAGGTGTGTGAAAGTTGTGTGAAAATTGCTCTAAATTATGAAAAAATTACACCTCTAAATTTGTTAAGCTGTTTTCACAAACGGCACCTCATACCTGTTCCTTGTAGTATGTGTCTTTTCTGCATAGGCTTCATTTTCTTTCATTTGTTTGCATTTTATGATTGCACTCTGCAGTTGCATATTTATTTTTTGTTAGCCCTTTGTCTTGGGTATGTTTTATTTTATGATTTATGAGTTATTTTTATTTGAGGTTTCATTTTGAACTGAAAGCCTTGTTCACTTACTGTTTGTTTAAAATAGAAAGTGCAATAAAAATGTTTTACCATGGTGAATAATTATGATTAATAATCGTGATTTCAGTATTGATAAAAAGAATCATCATTATCATTTTGGCCAAAATCGTGCAGCCCCAGAAGGTGTGTTGTCTCGGAGTGTTGATGGGTGTTATTTTGTTTTGGGGTGCTGATAAATGTTGATTTGTTTGAGGCTGCTGTTTGATGGTGTTTTGATTGGAGAGGTCGGATGGTATTTTGTTTGGGGTGCTGAATGACGTTTTGACTGAAGGTGTAAATTGATGGTGGGAGGGGGTTGATGGATGGTGTTTTTCTTGATTTGTTGATGGATAGTGTTTTGTTTTGGGGGTGTTGGTAAATGGTATATTTTTTGGGGTGATGATGGTCTTTAGATTGGGGTGTTGACAGATGGTGTTTGTGTGCTGCAGAGGTAAACGGTTAATGAATAGTATCATGCTTGTGACATCATAGCCATTATATATTAAAACAGGCTGTTTTTGAGACTGGAGAGCTGTTGGAACATTTTGAATTGCAGAGAAAGCAGAGCAAAGGGAGCTCAGCAGCGAAGCTGACGGGATTTAGCCAGCAGATGGTGCCACACTCTTTCACTACATTCGATTCATCCCGCACTCCTCCGCTCTCATCCCCCTTTTTCTCTCGCTGCATACTAATACCCTGCTGGAGCCATCCCTCATCCCTCCCTCCCTCCCTCCCTCCCTCCCTCCCTTTCCTGCTGAGAGAGAGAGGGAGAGCGAGCACACTAGCGTTAGTTCTCATCCAGAATGCGATGGGCAGCAGTGTGTGTGTGTGTATGTGTGAGTGTGTGTGTGAGAGTGTGTGTGTGTAGTAGCCTGAGTTTAAACAGGTAGC
The DNA here is from genome assembly GCA_037974365.1 of Hydrocynus forskahlii. Classification (NCBI taxonomy): domain Eukaryota; kingdom Metazoa; phylum Chordata; class Actinopteri; order Characiformes; family Alestidae; genus Hydrocynus; species Hydrocynus forskahlii. The sequence goes on along the minus strand of JBBPCX010000147.1, from coordinate 609,542 downwards.
AATACATACGCTTGACCCACAGCGCGACAGCTGTGTGAGTGTGCGTGTGTGTGTGTGTGTGTGTTGATGTGGAGCTCGGGCGGGGGACGGACCCGCGGCACCACGGAGGCGGCCGGCGGCGTATTCGTTTTTCTTTTTCGTTTTTTGTTCTTCTTTTTCCTGATGGTGGTGCTGGGAGGTGCTCTGTCGTTCCATCTCTCCGTTCTCTCTCTCCTCTGTCTGCTCATCTACTGCTCCATCTACACCCTCCACAACTCACCCCACCTGTGACACACACACACACACACACACACACACACACACACACACACACACACACACACACACTCACACAGACACAGAGGGAGCGTCCGCGCTTCTGTCTTTTTATCCGTTCATCCATCCGTCCATCCATTCTCTCATTCACTCCATCCTTTCTCCTCCTCCTCACGGCCTAACGCTCCCTCCTCTGTCTCTGTCTCTCTCTCTGTGTCTGTCTCTCTGTCTCTGTCTCTGTCTCTGTCTCTCTTTCAATTCCTCTCTCATTCCTTTTTTTCTCTCTTTCTCCACCCCTCCAAGCTCTCTCTCATTTTTTCCACCTCTTCTGCCTCTCCTCTCTCATTCCACCCCCTCACTCTTTTCTTTTCGTTTTCCATCTCTCTTTCTTTTCCTCTCCTTATTTCCTCATCCTCTCCATTCGTCTCTTATTGTTCCCCCTTTTCCAACTTTCATCTCCTCCTCATCCCTCTGTTCTCCTTTCATTCTCTGTCTTTCGGAGTCTCTCTCTCTCTCTCTCGGAGCGATTGATTTTCTCTCTTTTCCTGGTCTCTCCCCTCCCCCACTCTGCCTCTCAGAATTGGGAAAACTCTGGGTTGGGATGATAGGTACGTACATCAGTGTGAGTGTGTATGAGTGTGCATGCATGTTCTCTCCAGTGTATCAATTCTGCCGGTAGAGTCAGTTCACACACACTCATATTAACATACTATCCTCTCCTACCTTGTGTGTGTGGGTGTGGGGGTGTGTGTGTGTGTGTGTGTGTGTGTGTATACGAGACCTATCCACCACAACACACACTGGCTCTCAGAACACACCTGTCAGTCTATTGATCCATCTCTCTCTCTCCCTCTCTTTCGCTCTCTCTCTCTCTTCCCTGTCTGTCTGTCTGTCTCTCTTTCACTTACACATTGGCTCTTCTGCTGCACAAAGCACTTAAGTTTGTGTGTGTGTGTGTGTGTGTATGTGTATGTGTGCTTATAGATTAACCTGTGATTAATATGAGCTGTGTTTAGACGAGGAGTGATTAATTTCACACAGTGACAGACACGCACACACACATGAACACACACACACACACACACACACACACACACACACACACACACGCACACACACACACACACTCTAGGCTGGCTGATCAGTGTGTGCCTGTGCTGTAGTGTTTGTGACTCATACACAGACACACAGCTCACTAAGTGGAGCACACCGGCACACACACACATCCATCTCCCTGCGTGTGTGTGTGGGTGTGCATGTGTGTGTGAGAGAAAAGCGGATATTCCTCGTCACTCTGGACTCACACTGGGCTGAGGATACACACTGTCTGGGTGTGTTTGTGTGTGTGTTTGTGTGTGTTTGAGTGTGTGTGTGTGTGTGTGTGAGATCTGACTGCTGACCTTTGACCCTGGCGCTCTCCCTGCTATGTTTTAGAGTGAAGCTGGTTTTGGTAGTTTTTGTGGAGTCGGCTGGACCGTTTTCCTCTTTACTGCTGGACCATCTGATTACATTTGGTGTGAGTACACATCTATCACTATCATTATCATCATCAACATCACCATCACCATCAACACCATCATCAGCATCATCATCACCACCAGCATCATCATCATCATTATCATCATCATTATCATCACATCACCATCAGCACCATCATTGTCATCATCACCATCATTCTCATCACCACCATTGCAATCACCATCATTATCATCACCACCATCGCAATTACTATCATCATTATCACCACCATCACCACCACCATCACCATTACCATCACAATATTCATCATCACCATCATCATCACCATCATCACCATCACCACCATCATTATCATGGTCATCACCACCACCACCATCACCATCATCACCATCATGATCATCACTACCTACATCACCATCATCATCAGCAGTATCATTGCCACCATCATAATCACCGCCACCATCATCACCATCAACACCACCACTGCCATCATCATCATCATCACCGTCACTATAATCACCACCATCAATATCATCACCACCACCATCAGCATCATCATAATCAGCATCATTACCACCATCACAATCATGATCTTCATCATCATAATCACTGCCACCATCATCACCACCATCATCATCATCATCAGCAGCATCATTATCATCACCATCAACACCACTACCATCATCACCATCGCCATAATCACCACCATCACTATCACCACCACCACCACCACCATCAGCTCAATCACGATCATCACCACCACCAAAATCAGCTCAATCACTATCATCACCACCATCACCATTATCATCACCACCACCATCAGCAGCAGCAGCAACATCATCATCATCATCATCATCATCATCATCCACCTCACCGCCATCACCATCATCATCAACACCAGCGTCAGCAGCAGCATCATCATCGTCACCACAACCATCACCATCATCATCGCCTTCATCACCATCATCATCGCAATCATATTTATGATAATAATGATAAAGTATAAGTGTGTATGTGATTGTACTAGCAGTTGTTTTTTAATTGGTTGTACAGTGCTATTTATGGAATGAATGTAAGATCACTTTGCCATCTTAAAAAGGTTTTACGACCTACAAGTATACTGACTGTAAATATACACTAAACATATAGGATGTATAGTTTGTGTGGAACTGTGTTTGTAGAACGGCGCATGTAGAACGACGTGTATGGATGGAGTGTTTGAAATGGTTTGTGTGGAACGGCATGTATGGAACAGTGTGTGTGGAACGGTTTGTGTGGAACAGTGTGTGGAAAAGTGTGTGTGGAGCGGCATATGTGGAACCATTTGTGTCTCAGGTTCCAGTTTTGTGGTTCTAAAGATTTCATAGCAGTCATATTAACTGTTCAATGAGTTCTAAAATGCAGAAAGGTCATGAGAGCAGGTCCAGTTTCTGCTCAGGGTTAAGATTTGTCAGGTCAGGTCGTGCTGAATTGGCTGGAGCAGACCGGGTCGGATTGAGCCAGATCGCAGGGTGATGGATTTGGGTCAAATTTGTGAGAAACACTAGTGCGTTTTTATAGTTTACTCTGTGCATTATTACACATACACACAGACACACAGACACACACACACACACACACACCACAGACACACACTCTCTTCATGCTAGGTCAGGTAGCAGCAAAGACACACACACAAACCCACTTGCGCACTCAGGTAGCTCCACTTAAGAAAAGTGGGGCGCCCCACATGCCCCACCCACCACAGCGCTGTACCCCACATACACACAACTAAATATATCACACACACTCTCAGCTCTCCATCATAACCCAGTTTACTGTCCATACACACACACACACACACACACACACACATACACACTCATACACACTCACACGCACACATTCATACTCACACACACACTCATACACATACACACACACACACACACACACACACACCCCCATTCATACACAAACAAACCCACAAACCCACACAAACACAATCCTAAAC
>JBBPCX010000147.1:551234-565682 GCA_037974365.1 Hydrocynus forskahlii | reverse complement strand
GTCAGGTACTGATGTTGGAACACTGCTGTGAGCATTTGATTGTATGAGAGCATCAGTGAAGTCAGGTACTGATGTTGGAACACTGCTGTGAGCATTTGATTGTATGAGAGCATCAGTGAGGTCAGGTACTGATGTTGGAACACTGCTGTGAGAATTTGATTGTATGAGAGCATCAGTGAGGTCAGGTACTGATGTTTGTCGTTTATTTTTCACACTTTAAAATGGAAGGGCAGACTCAGACCCAGACGTATTGAATGTGAATCTAATGTAAATGTAATAAACTGTGTAAATAACTTTGTAATTATGCATAAGTTATATTAGAATATATGTATTAGAAATAAAACTGAATGTATAGAGAAATACAATCCAATCTAGACTCTATAAACCAGAGCCTCTCTCCTCAGGAGAGCAGTGTCTCTCGTTAAAGGGCCGATGTCATGAAAAAACGCATTTCCTTTCCTCTATTGTGAAATGAATGTGATGACATGTAAACACTGTAAAGGTTTATAATCATATTGCTGACCCCTCAGCCCATTGGTGGAAACTGTTATTGTTATTTAACTATTTTTGTGATGTCATGAACATATATATATATATATATATATATATATATATACACCTATATATATCCACCTATTTATCCTATAGCAGTTTAGCTCCACCCATTCAGCCTACAGCAGTTTAGCTCCACCCATGAGTTCCACTAAGGTTTGGATTGGATTGTAGGAGAGCATCAGTGAGGTCAGATACTGATGTTGGAACACTGCTGTGAGGATTTGATTATATGAGAGCATCAGTGAGGTCAGGTACTGATGTTTGTCATTTATTTTTCACACTTTAAAAATGAAAGGGCAGACTCAGACCCAGACGTATTGAATGTGAATGTAATAAACTGCAAATAACTTTGTAATTCTATAAATTATATTCGAATGCGTATTAGAAATTAAACTGAATGTATAGAAAAATACATTTATTAATCAGGAGGGTGGTGTCTCTCGTTAAAGGGCGGATGCCATGAAAAAGTGGGGTGGAGCAGGGTGTACAGGCTTTCTACCACTGAGTTGATGCTCACTGGGCTCGAGGTGGGGTCACTGTCCCAAATGGCCTCCACAGTTTGCCTGGTCAATGAGGTCGGACCAGAGATGTGGACCGTCTAGACCAGGGGTTGCAAACCTGTCCAGAAAGGGCCGCTGTGGGTGCAGGTTTTCGTTCCAACCAAGCAGGAGGAAGGAACAAACTGGAACATGTCCACCAGTGGCCAGATGATCACCTCATGTGGGTTGACCTGTAACCTGGGGTAACCTCAGTTAATAGTAACTTACAGAAACACAATGCGTCGGCTCCAGTTGAGTCTCCGATTAAAGAATATTTTTGTGGGTCGGGCGTGTCGGGTTGGCTTTTATAAAGGGTCAAGATAGGAGCAGGTCATAAAAAACCCTGATCTGTGTATCACAAGTATCTCCTGAACACATGAACAATAACAGAAACAGGATCAGGAATGTTGTTCCTGATCCTGACTGACTGAGGTCTGCCAGTCAGGAAATCCAGGATTCTGTTACAGAGGGAGGTGTTCGGGCCCAGCAGTCTCAGCTTCCCAATCTGAAGCTTAACTGAAGTCTATGAACATCATTCAAACATAAGTGCCCTTTTGTCCAGGTGGGTGAGGGCCAGCTGAAGGTGGTGGAGATGCATCATCTGTTGAGCGGTTGGGACAATATGCAAACTGCAGGGGGTTCAGTGTGCCTGACCCGTCAGTCCTCTGTTAGTCCTCCTGTGCTCAGTCCCAATGCTGGTGGTCTTCAAGCACTGCCTATCAGAATCCGGGGGTGAGATCGGTGCAGATTTTAAGAGAGGAGGTGTTGTGGAACCCCTGCATTGTCCATCCCTGGAGTGGAGGAGCACGCAGAAACCACACCAGAATGAAGGTCCCACCTCCTGTACGGGTGGCAGGCCTCTGAGTGGGGACATATATTTACTGACGGAAACGTTACAGACCTGTCAACAAGTGCTCATGTTTCCACCTCGATTCCTTACTGAGCGTATGCAGCCTTGAAGTGTGTGTTTTGGAGGTTCAGGTGACACAAACAAAAAGGGAGCAACCTCACAAACCAGCACCAGCAGGAGGTGGATCAGGAGGAGGTGGTGCAGGAGGGCCAGCAGGAGGACGGGGGGGAGCAGGAGAAGCAGGAGGTGGTGAAGAGAGAGGAGGTGGAGAAGGAGGAGGAGCAGGAGTCGGATCTGTGCGGCGCTCCACAACCGCCTCCTCCTGCTGGTGTGGAGACGGAAGGGGAGTGGGTCTGTGAAGGAGCTGTGAGGAGCAGCAGGGGATGTGGATGGAGTGAAGGCGGGCTTTCAGTAGAAAGAAGGAGGGGGAGGGAAAACTGCTAACAGAGGAGAAGATCGTCCATCAGGCAGGAGGATGAGAAACGCAAGAGCGGAGACAAACACACAGAGGACATGAAAGACACACGGCATTCTGGAGCTGGTACGTGATCTTTCTCCTGGACATCCGAGAGAGAGAGAGAGAGAGACAGACAGACAGAGACACAGAAAGAGAGAGAGAGGGGGCAGGGGGCGGGTGTGTGTGTGTATAGATTCTCCTGTTCGGGACCTCCAGGCTCCTGATTGTCTTCTTGTTATTTTTAGAGGTGAGGACAAAAGAAACGGGATGTGCGTGTGTCTGTGTTAGTGTGTATTTGTGGAAAAGGCCCGGAGCTCGCTCGGACTAACGGCGCCCCCCTCCCGGAGCTCGGCGCCGACGGCTGCGGCTGTCGGGCGCGCGGAGAGCGGAGCGGCCTGTCACGCGAGCCCGGGGACTTTCTAACAAAACGCGCGCGCTGAGCGGCGGCCTCCCGCGGGTTCGTTCGCGCCTCCGTTCAGCCCGCGCGCGGAACGATTTTAGAAGAAAGGTGCGAGTCTGAGTCTGTATGTGTCTTCCTCTCTTCCTTTCTACCCCTCTTCTCTTTTCTCCTCCTCCTCCTCCTCCTCCTTTCCTCTCCTCTTGCAGCCTTAGCGAAGCATTAGCCTAGCCTAGCCTCCATCATCTCCAGCCGCGCGCCCCGCAGTCTGACACGGGGGGGGGGGGGCGGGGGCGCGTGGCAGGGTCTCCGCGGGTCTCGGTGAAAACCCTCGCGGCTGTGAGCGCAGGGTTTGTGGAGAGTGCGCGCAGCTGAGAATGTGTTTGTGCTCACAATAAGCAGGGCGATGCTAACTGCTAATGTGCTAATGCAGGCATCAGCGCGATCCGTGACGCTGGGTGGGGGGGGATTGCCCCTCCACATGCCCCATACAACTGTTATTGGAAGTGGGGGGTATACTGTGCTTGGTTCTATTGGTGTTGTGTTCAGTTCCAGATTTAGGGGGTGGGGTGGGGGTTGTCAGTTTCAGTGTTGGGGGGGGGTGTTCAAGTCCAGTAGTGGTGAGGGGGGGGGGGGGGGGTTGGAGGGCTGAGTTCAATTCCAGTGGTGGAGGGGCACTGTGCTTGGTTCCAGTGGTGGTGGTGGTGGTGGGGGTTGTGGTCAGTTCCAGTGGTGAAGGCCCACTGTGTGCTGCTCCAGTGGTGGAGTGTGGGGTTGTGGGTTCAGTGTTCAGTTCCAATTGTAATGGGGCACTATGTTTGAATCCAGTGGTGGTGGTGGGGGGGTTGTGTTCAATTTCAGCGATGAGGGGATGTGTTTGGCTTCAGTGGTCTGTGGAGGGCACTGTGTTCAGTTCCAGTAGTGGGGGAGCACTGGATTAGGTTTCAGTGGTGGGGGGGCACTGTGTTAGGTTCCAGTGGTAGGGGGGCATGGTGTTCAGCTCCAGTGGTGAGGGGGCTGTGTGTTCCTGGGTATTGGTCCAGCTGGTGAGGGGTGAGCAGGACAGGCCCCTGCTGTGGGGGGTGTGGGTTGCAGGGGGGGGCGGGGGTGGTGCTTGCGCGTGTCCTGTCCTGCTTGTGCTCCCCATCATTACTAATGCATTACTGGGGTTTTGGGGCTTGGGCGCCGCTACGCATGACTCTCTGCATGCCACCATGTGCTGAGCTGAGCAGAGACGAGCCGTCAGTGAGGAGTAAACATGAGCCGCAGGTGTGGGTTGGACGTCCAGGAGGTCTGGTTGGTCAGTGGACCGGTCAGGGTTTACCAAAATCCTGCTAAGCCGTAAACTGATCCACACTTGGTGGAGACAATGGACGCATGTCAGAGGGCCGGTTCATGACTAATGACCCCATTAAGGTGCCTGGGCTGCTCATTAGGGCCTGTGCTAATTACGCTTGCTCGCTCGCTCGCACGCGCACACACACACACACACACACACACACACACACACACACACACACAATAGAGTTGCTGTCACATTTAGAAATGGGGTGCATTTAAAAATTTTTTTTTACGTTATGCTTTTGTTTTTGTGTGTTAACACACTCTCTCACTCTCTCCCCCCTTTAAACTGTGTCACCTTACGTCTCTCTCAGGAGGAATCCTTCTTTTGAATTACATGACGTTTCTGCTCCACTTGCTCCGTAATCCAAGTGCAGCGCCGTTTTAGAAAGATCGTCATAAACAATGCTCAGTCATCTCCAATCATCAAAATGAGTCTCATAGTTCAGTGTTTTTTTTCCATAGTTCAGTGTTCAAGATGAACGGAGAGGGTTCAGAGTGGGTTTGGTGTGATGCTCACTGTTCACAGTGGAGGTGAATGGATCCAGACGTCTCCCTCTAAAAGCTCCCCCACAGAAAGTTATTCCATCAAATGGTTATGTTTGCACTGGTTATGTTTGACACCTGACACATTGTTCTGCCAGAGTTTTGAGAACCTTTTGGTCCTAAAACTAAACCCATTCATGGTGGAAGGAGACATGCAGGGCATCGTAAGGTAATTAGTCCCCAAAGAAATGTGGTTTCTCCACTGTTTTACTCGCATCATCATCTATATATAAACATTCAGAGACATGTGGAGCTTCACTGGAGGTCTGTTTTGGAGATGTCTGGTTCCACCTCCACTGTAAAGAAAATCTCTGGAATGAGCCATTTCATACCAGATACACTTTGAATACAAACACTTGATTACGCAATTCAAAATTATTGTATGTGTGTATAAGTGTGTAATATGTGTATGAGTGTATATATGTGTGCATGTGTAAGTGTAACTGCAGTTGTAACTGTGAGCTAATTTACTCTTCTTTCAGACTTTTTCAGACATCCTGCTGATGAAGGAGGAGTGAACTGCAGGGATAAAAATCGGCTGTGCGGACGGAGACTTCGGGGTCACAGACGTCATGTTTAAAACTTGTGGTAGGAAAAGCAACCAGGCTGAAACCTGAGTGAACAGCCTGCGCAATGAAGGATTCGTAACCATTTCTGAGTGCATAACAGTTTTAGAGTGAAAATGTCAAATATTTGGAGAAAGAAGAAGAATGGGGACCAGAAATTTCTCCTTGTGACCATTAAAGGACGGAATGGAAGTGCATTCATAAAGTATTCATCATAAAGGAACAAATACAGTTATGTTTGTGGAATCACCTGCCAGCCGGGGGCGGGATGCAGTATTTGACAGACCTGTCCCTGAACTGTAAATCTCACTGCACAGCTCCTGCTTAACTGACCGTAAGCACTCTGTTACGCGAGCTGTTCTGTAGCTGAAGGTAAACTGGGGTGTGAAATGACTGCAGTTACCCAGAACTTCTTCAGCCCAGTGGAAAAGGATTAAGCTGCACTTTTGGTTACACTATTTTTCAGCACTTAACTTGTTTCTTGGCTAAGAACTGACTTGTTACTCATTACTCATGTTTTTTTATGCTTTTCACCCAAAATCCAGTGCCAAACTGCAAAGACCAGCTGATGGAACGGATGACTCCTTTTTTGTCTTGAATGGATGTGACAGCTGCTAGGTTTGTCCTCATCACATCCTTTTGTTACGTTTAGTTGTGAAAGAGTTCAAGCTGTTTTTTCTTTGCTTTACCAGGCTGTTACTACTCTATTTTGCAGTCCCAATTGTTGTCACATTTCCCATTCAACTTTTCTGATGACTCGGCTTTCCTGTGAGTGATATTTCAATGTTTAGGTGAAACAAACATTCCTTGTTTGATTTAGAAAGGTCTTATTCTAACAGCTGCTCATTTGGAACACTAATACAGAATGCAGAACTTTCCAAACAGTCCTGCCCCTCCACCTCCAGGGTTTCCTAGTAGGGGTGGAAACTTGGTTGGCTCTCCTTATCCACCCCACATGTCAGACCCTCAGATATCACCCAGGACCACAGAAGACTTTGCTGCTATACAGCAAGCCCATAGCATTCTTCAGAGTCACGGACAGCACATACACCTGCGTGGACAGCAGCAGTCAGGACAGGCGTCCAGTATACATGGCTATGGGCCTAGACGAGGTGCTGGAGAGATACCGCAGGCCAGTGTCCACAGTGGAAGCAGTAGCACCCTCTACCGTAAGGAGAGTATGGATTATTATTTTTCAGTGAGTGGCAGAGATAGGAACAGAAGAGGAGGGACTTATGGAGCAGGATTCTGTTACCCTAACATGGACGGCCACGTACCTCATCAGTATAGACATGCATCTGGATCAGGATCATCCTCTGGCATGGTGTCCCCATTCCCCATGGACTACAGCGCCAGTGCTGCCCCTGGAAGTGGCAGTGGAAATAGCAGTGGCAGTGGTTCGTTTTCTCCCTCCCAGCAGTTTAGTATGGCTCAGAACACCTCGATTCAGGCAGCGTCAGGTGCAGAAATGCACCAGCGCCACCACAGTCAGAAGTACCCCTCACATCAAGGGTTACATCAAGGTCATCGAGCCTATTCCCTCTCTGGACACAGAATACCTTCTCAGTTTGGCCACTACCCGTCTCTTAATGCACCAACAGCACCAGCTGGAATATATAACTCACCACCACAAAGGTATGAGGCCAGCAGCGCTGGCAGCATGGATTCCAAAATCAATAACTCGCCCACTCACTCCAATCCAAACTCTAGTACTGCCTCAAACAACTCTGGACATCAAGAGAATGTGGGACAGCCTTACTCGTCCTCCAGCCATCCTCCCTACTCACCTCAGTCTCACCCTGTTCACAAGCATGCTTCTCGGCGCACTCCTCAGCACAGTGTTGGAGGAGGCTATGATGCTTCCTTGAAGATACAGCACGCTGCCTCTGGGCAAGCACACCCTAAAAATCCTCAGTCCTCCAGTCCTGCCGCACCTCACCAAGCCTCCCAGGACATGTCCAAATCTCCCATGCACTCCCAAAACCAGCAGACTCCTATGAATCAAAACTTCAGCCCAATATCCAATCCCTCTCCTGCTCCATCTGCTGTGCACTCTCCCAGCTGCAGCTCCTCCTCCTCTCCACTCATGGGTGTTTCAGAGGGGTTGGGAAATAGTGCACCTTCTCACTGCCCTTCCTCACTGCCACCATCACATTCCTCTCTCCTAAATCCCCGCAGCAGTCACAACAATGTCAAGCCCTCACATACTGTACCTCAACTTAGTCCAACTCCCAGTTCAAATAGCAGCATCAGCAGTTGTGGTAGCAGTGCAGGTAGTAAGGCTACTGGTCTGAACCCAAATGTAGTGAGCTCTACTATGAATCAAAACCGGATAGGAGTGGGTCCTCGGAGTGGGCAAAGAGAAGAAGGCTCTTCTTCCCTGTATCCACAGGACAAGCTCTCACAAGACCCTGGTTTGAACAGTCTCAATGCCTTGACATCGCAAGTAGCTAATTTGCCCAACACAGTGCAACACATGCTGTTGACAGACACAGTGCTGTCTCATAAAAGAGGCAGAGATAGTGCACATCAGTCTCACTCGCAGCACCCAGCTGCAAACCAGCAAAAATCTCGAAACACTGCTGGTCATATCACAGCAAATGAGGAAAGTAGTGATGTTTTGGGGTCTGAGCAGGAGGAGGCAAAGAGGGATCAGGGGGAACCACCAGAACATGACAAAGTTAGACAAATGGGTCGATCAAGTGCTGAATCTAAGCCAGCTGCCTACTATCAAGCAACTCCGAGTCAGACCCAAACCCAGTTGGGACAAAATCGTCATGGGCTAACCTTGCAAATGGAGAGCAGAATCACAGAGGCATCCGTTAAACAATCATTCAGTCAAGTTTCAACACCTTGTTCTCAGACTAAGACACCAGAAACCCAAACCCCATCATCCTCTTCTCCACCCTCAGTTCCTCCCTTTGCAGAACCGAGTCCAAATGCATTTTCTTGCCCCCCTGCTCCCTCTGCCACATCATCCTCCACTTCCTCTCCTGCTCACTCTATGCGATCTAACTGTGTAGCTGACCTTGACCTTGGTCACAGTGATGATAAGAGTGGACTGAGAGACAAAATTACCTTAAGTTTAAAAGATGAAGGAAACTCAGTTGAACAGGAAGAGGATTCCCATGAGGTAGAAATGGATAAGGTAAAACATACACAGGACATTGTCAGTATAAAGGTGGAACATCCTGTCTCAAGTAAACAAAATAAAAATGAAAAAGATGACAAGAAGATCAACATGCAACATTTTCATAGTAAACATTTAAACACCCCTGAGCAGCCTAATGTTGGAGTTGTTGGTGTGATTGTTTCTGCACGTTCTGAGCAAAATCCTGAAGTTACGAAACAAACAGAGACCACATCTCCTCACTATGGCCCTTCTTATCACCTTGGCAAACTCAGCTATTCTGAGGACAAGCATTCCATAAACATGTTTAGGGATTCTGGGAGTCACAATGGAGAAGGAGAAATAGCCGTGGAAGCATACACAGCGCAATATGATGTTTCCCCTAAAACTGAATTCGGACAGGGCATGTCCTCAAACCACTGTCACGCTGGTTCTTTTAAATACAGCAATCCTGACTTGCCATACAATCCTTGCATGGGTGTAAAGAACAAGGGAAGGGCCGGACCAGGAGGCGGTGTGGGTGCAAACAGATATCAAGACTACAGTCATTCACAATATAATTTTGGTGCTGTGACCAGAAAGGATGCTGGTGTTCTAGGAGTGGTGGGCAGAGGTGGTGTAGCAATTGGATCAAGAGGCCAGGATAATAGTTCTCAGATGCAGCAGCCTTATCCTAGTCTTTTGCAAGAAGTCCTTCAAGGTTATCACTTGGATCGACGCTATGGTCGCCCTGAACAAGGACCTAGTGCTCATCACCAGCCTAAAAATATGGCCCAGACCCATTATCATACCAGACTCCCCTATCGTATGATTGAAAACATTAGATCTCATGGAGTAGGACAGTCAGTAATGGCTAGTTCTAGCATTCACCATCAATTGGCCTCAGGAAAGCCACACACTCAAAATCAGAGTCAGGGACCAGATCATGAGATGGGACAGAGCCTTCTTCATTCCTCTTGGGACTCTGAAGTGCAAAGGCCAAAGGGTGATCATGGAATGTCTTCAGAGAAGGGTGCAACAAATATGTCTCCCGGCTATTCCACCCACATGCAGCAGTCTTCAGATCCTTCTGCAGGAACCCCTCCTAAGCACATTAACTTAGCTGACTATTCCTTGCCTCACAGGAAACCCCCAAGTCTAGCTTCTCCACCTTCTGCTGTGCAGCAGTTGCTTTTACAGGAAGCTGACTCATTGACCCCAAATGCAGAAACCCTAAATCAGTCCCAATCTCAGATGTCCTCATCCTCAGGAAGGCGCTCAGTAATCTGTGATGTCTCTCCATCTCGCCGGACCACACCAGAGAGAGAGAGGGGGACTTCTGGACCCTCTGTCATTCAGCAACCCCTCTCATGCACTGTACAGAATGAGCAAGGGTGCAGTAAGGAGAATGTAAAAGATAAAAAACAGCAAGAAACAGAAGATGTTTCTAAGATAAAAGTGAACCCCAGTGATCCTGCAAGACCAACTGCAGATGTACACAGTTCTGTGCTAGCTAAGGAAGAGCTTAGTAAGACTGTACATGCACCCACTGATGTTAATTCAGATACAGTGTATAGACACAGTGGAAGCAAAGGGAGCACTGAAACTCCAATCAACCCTTCCTACCACTCTCAGCAGCATCTATCCTCTGATTCCCTGACATCACCGGCCAGACGCAAAACATTTTCACAGGCGGCTGATGGATCTGGTTTTTCCGCTTATGGTTTTGGTGACACAGTAGATAGGTCTAAAATAAATACTCATCCATCTCATAATCCCTTTCATGCATTATCATCTGCAAGTCACATACCATCATCAGCTAACAAACTGCAAGCGTACCCGCACTCGTTCTCTCTTCAGCATCCACAGAGCATGGATGACCGATTTGACTGGTCTGCGAATAGTTACAGACCTAAAGATATTTCTGTCCACCACAACACTGCCCAGAATTCTGACCAGAAGTGTAAAATGCAGTCTCCTCCTGAGGGTTTGCCCAATCAGCATCAGTTATCAAGACAACACTCTTATCCTGGCTCTCAATTTGAAACTGGCTCTCAATATGACATGAAAATGTGGGAATCCTTTAGTGAAAGAGAAGGAGCTGGAAGCCAGCACTCTGGAGTCCCTCATGAGTCTGCTGGCTCACAGACGGCACCAACTAGTGGTCCTCCACCTCTGGAGGTCGATGTCTCACGAGGGATGATAGAAGAATCAGCCAAATCATTCCACCCACCTACAGTTGCCAGTGTTGTTGGTTCAGGTGGCAGTAATGTGACCCCAGGACCTCACCAAGGACATCGCCCAACCAAAACTGGAGGTTCAGCCGAAACTAACCCATTAATGATGAGAAGGAGGGTACGGTCCTTTATTTCTCCAATTCCTGCCAAGAGGCAGCATCAGGATTTTTCCAGTCAGAGGAGTGGATCCTCTTACCATTCTCCAGTACCTCATACTGAATCTAGACAACTAGTTGAAAGTGATACAGCCAGTGTAGACCCTCGTCCCAAACTAGCTTCTCCCAGCACAACCGTTACTAACTCACCCCCACAAGGGAAGACAAAGATTCTGCCACCAAGAAAAGGAAGGGGCTTAAAACTAGAAGCAATTGTGCAGAAAATTACCCCAAGCAAGAAATCCAGTTACAATAATAGCCATGTAGATGCTGATTACCCTGATGTGTCGCACTACAGCTCTGATGTACCTGATCCAGAGATTGGTGCACCTTTCTCTAGTGCATCTCACCGAGAAGGCGGCTGTTTACCTTACCTTGATGAAGCTCACTCTTTAGATGATATTTTGCCCTACAGAGCAGAAGATGCATATTCTTGTGATTCTCAAGTTCTTAAACAGAGTGCCGCTGGCTCTACCAGTGGAAGCCTAAGAAACATGCCAACAGATTTTGACTTTGGATTAGGCACAGCTGGGTCTGGTGCAGGGCCTGGAACAGGTGAGAGTGATAAGGATGACTTTACCTTATTAGGTCCCCTGCCCCCACCTCCTCCGTTACCTCGGCCTGTTCAAGGCTCACCTCCTCCATCCTCATCTGCACTGTCTGATATACAGCAATTCACCAGTACCTACCAACAGTTGGAGACAAGGAGAGGGGAGCAATCTGCTGCTAACCTACTGAGACAGAAACTACAAGAGAGTGGAATGGGTTTTGATGATTATGGCGGAGGGGATTTCTATGGAGCAACTCCACCCCATAGCCAAAGCCCAGGGCACCACCTCCTTTCCAGAGGTCCACATTTAGGCTCTACCAGGATGACAGCCTCAGACTCCAAAACATCTGAGACCATTGTCCCCAAAGGATATTTCCCATCAGGAAAAAAGAAGGGAAGACCAGTAGGAAGTGTCAACAAACAGAAACGTGCACAAGGTCAAGTCCAGAATCCCACAGCCATGCCTGCAGCCCCTCAGACCCCTCCAGCGGCTGGTTCTGCTGCTGTTGCTACTCCACAGAGTGCACCAAACCCCAGTACTGCAGGAGATTCAGTCACAGCTTCAACACTACCTGATGAGAAGCCCTGTCCTTCTGTGGATCTTACAGCCCTGACCCAGCCAGTGAAGGAAGATATTGAAGGTGAGGATAAGCAGCCTGAAACAGATGCAAAGTCTGTGAAACACAGGCAGAGAAAGGGGAAAGAAGGGAATGAAAGAACCAGCTCAGGGGGCAGGCAGTTTCGTCGGAGAAGAGGATTGGTGTCTAAAGAAGAGCTGGATCCTCTAACTAGTAGCGGAGGAAACACAGGCCTAAGTGGGGTTATACAAGACACCAGAAAAAATGTTTTCTCTCCATACATACATGTAGAAAGGAAAATAGCTGAAATTGGTGCTGTGTGTACCATTGTCAATTCTGAGGAAGAGAAAACAAAAGGAGGTGGTAAAGGGGGCACTTCTGCTGTGGATGCCCCCTCCACTGTGTCTTTGGCATCTCAGACAGTCAAAAAAGAGAGGGAGACTGAGAGGATGCAGGAGAAAGGGATAACCGAGCAGGCCGACTCAGTTCAGTCAGGAAAGTCACTTCCAACTTCTGGATATGTCCTCCCAGGCCCTGTCGTATCTGAGACAGGGCATACTGGTCGTTTCCTATGCTGCCTGTGCCAGAAATGGGCAAATTACAAGAACCTTGGAGATCTCTATGGTCCCTTCTACCCCGCTGAATATGCTGCCAAGTTTCCGAAGAATCAACCCCAAATTCGACAGATCTTGTCAAGCTCTGGGGCAGCAAATACAGGACAAAGTGTTTCTTCTGTTTCAGCAGAATTACCTGCCACAGAAACACTGTTTCTTCATCCTCCAGATATTAAATCAGCAGTCAGTGAATGTACAGTTAGTCAAACCACAAACCCACCATCTCCCGTTATTACTATTGGAGCTGCTTCCCCTGAAGCAGGGGAAGTCATACCATGCCTCAGTGCTAAGGTGAGTGGTGATGGCTCCAAGGCACCAGAACAAAGTCAGGATTTGATGCCAGAAGTGGAGCCAGTTACATTGAAACCCCCTGACCTGGAGAATGAGCTCAGCCAGAAAAGACAACTGAAGACAGAGGATCTGCAGCAACGGCCACAGCACAGAAAACTAACTTCTCATCCTCGTTTTAAAAGGAGACACAAATCCAGTGAAGATTTGCCTCGCACGATTCCAATTAACAGTAAAGCTTCACTGCCTTTTCAACCTCCCCCACCTAGCCTGGACTCCTTGGGTCCGTTGGCTCAGCTCGCTCAGCTTCCGCTAGTGCCCTTAGACCCTGAGGAGCTGTGGGTGCATGAGAGTTGCATAGTATGGACTAGCGGGATTTACCTGGTCAACGGGAGATTGTACGGCCTACAAGAGGCACTAGACGGTGCCAGAGAAACCGTGAGTTTTTCTTTAGGATGGAATTGTACTGCAATATACATCTTTATTTTGCTAAATATTTTTTTCTTTTGTTGTTGACTTTTTCCATGTCCTCTTGTTTCGTCAGAGCTGTTCTCATTGTGAGATGGCTGGTTCCACTCTTGGCTGCTACAGCAAAGGTTGCACCCTGAGGTATCATTACCTGTGTGCTCTGGAAGCAGGTGAGGTTCATGTGATTTGCTAAGACTGTACCTCATATGTTTGCTGGGATATGATTCATGTGTAGGAGATTTTAAACTGCATTTTACAGAGCGATGTGTGAGATATGATGTTGGACATTGCTTTTCCACTGAAAATGTAAAAGGGGCTGATTTTGTTTTCTGTTTTCTCTTAAGAATGCTACCTAAACGAAGACAACTTCTCCTTGAGGTGTCCAAAGCACAAGGTGAGATAAAACTACTGTCTGGAGCAACTGATGATTCGTTGTATCAAGAGATTGTCAAAATAATTTTTCTTGACAGTTTGAAAAAACGTGTAATTCTAATTTAATTTCGTTTGTAATGACCAGAAATCTGAACAATAAAGTAGAACATGTTTCTTCAAGTAGTAGTAGTAGTGCTAATACTAGTAATACTAAAAGTAACAATAATAATAACAGCAACAATAATATTAGCAATAATAATAGTAATTGTTGTAGTTCTAATTACATTAACATCAAAAGTACTATGGTTAATTACAACTACTACTACTAATAATAATAATAATAACAGCCAGATTGCATTTCTGACTGAAAATGCGTCATGTGATTGCGCGGTTGCTATAAAACTAGTGTTTGGAAAAACCAAAACATTGCTTTTGTGGCAAAAAGGTTTAAAATCTACTCACAGTGTGAATTCAAACCAGCGCCTTTTCTGATTCTATTCTTTTTGTGCCCAGCAATTTACCTCTAGATCACTAAGGGAGTATGCTTGTATTTTGAAAGCTCTAAGAGGAGAAATGACTCCAAAAATGAGTGGAATGAAAATATTAATGAAACTTAAGAAGAACAATGGCACAGTCACACTAATAATAAAAATAAGATTTAAGAAAATGGATTGCATTTTCACAAGAAATTGCATGGTTGCTATGGAAACTGACTGTTGCTAGGTGGTTGCTATGGTGTTATGAGGGGGGTCACTAGTGGCTCAAAAAATGGGTGGAATAAAAATATTAGTAATAATAATAAAACTTCAGAAGAATAATGGTGCAA
>JBBPCX010000147.1:535673-547434 GCA_037974365.1 Hydrocynus forskahlii | reverse complement strand
TCTCTCTCTCTCTCTCGCTCTCTCTCTCTCTCTCTCTTCCTCTCTCTCTCTCTCTCTCTCTCTCTCTCTCTCTCTGTCAGCCATTTCTCCATGGAACACCACTGAAATTGAATCACACGATGCCCGCTGTGTGACTACATCCTTATCAGTGTCATTCAGAATGTCCGTCACGTGTGTGGTCAGTGAGACTCACAGTGAGCGCAGTATGAAGCCAAATTACAGTTACCCTTTCACTCCTCTCAAGACCCGTAGGCTTCTGCAGTTGTTCCACAAAAACCAATTACAAGTACACTTATAAAACTTATTGGTCAAATATTTGGACATCTACACAACTTTGGTTTCCCATTTTACGTTTTAGAATATTACTAAAGACGTCAAAACAACAACACGTTTCCAATTGCGCAGTAAAAAGTGTTTTGCAGTAAAAAGATTATTTTAGGAAAGACTCATGGTCAAAGAACCATTTTAATGAGTAAATGGTTTTTCCTGGGTTTTTTTTACTTTTATTTCTATTCTTTTATCTTGTAATCATGCTAGCCAATCTCACAGTACTACCAAAACTGGGAGAATGAAGGCTGGCATATGATACTCAGAGGCATGAGAATCATCTCTGCATCTTTTAGAACTGTTGCTAGCACAAACTAACTGGACAGCTGAACACACTTGGAGAAAAATGCTAACTGCTAAGTCTGTTAACTGCTAAGTCAGCTAACAAAAACATGCATTGGCTTGCACTGTGCTAATAGGTAGGACAGGGAGACCATCCCACCCACCCAGACAAAGCAGAGCCAGATGGCCACATATGGCTGTGACGCTGCAGGTGATTGAGCTCATGGGGAGTTGGGAATTGATCTCCAGGTAACAGAACCAATGCTTAGACAATTAGGCCAGCTGGGAACCCTAATAGTTCTTCTATATAATGGAAACATGTTAAAAATAATGGTTCTTTATAGCACTAAAGAGGATTCAACTATTTTCAAAGAACCTTTTTCAGTAATGAGCCATGAGTTATATATATTTTCTTTCAGAAATAAGAGTCTTCTTAGGCATGACAAGAAGCAGGTGTAGTGCATTTAGAGTATATTATTGTTGGACACTACACAGGAATTATACAAAAACTGGCTGCACACAAACAGAGTATAAAATGTCTACAAAGAGCCAACTGGGATATGGTCACTTTGGTGCACATTTCCATACTGGACAAATAGTGCACAATTTGCTATTACAAGTCAACGTTTCATAACCTAGATAGTGCACTATAAGTACTAGAGGACATCTAAGATTCACCTTGGGCTTACTGCTCTTTAAGGCAGGATTTAACAAAAGACAGATATTTGAAGCTTGTAAAACATTCAAGTGAAGTATCCTCTGCTTTTTTCCAGCACAGCTCAGCTTTTTGAAGGTTTTAGGAGCAGGACTATCGGTGTTATAAAGAATCAATTCTGCTTACACCGAGAGTTAAAGAGTTTACTGATTTTTTCCAAGTGAAACACAGAATCAGATAAGTTCTCTGACCTAGCTGAGCTCTTCCTCTCCCTGATTAGTAAGGGTGGTGGGAGGGTGAGGTGAAACATGGTGTTATTGGTTAATATTATTTTTCCAAACCCTCTGGAGTACAATGATGCAACCAATCAGCTTTTGAAAGTTTTAGGTGATCAAATGTTTTAAGTTTTAAGGTGATCAAAAGTCACTACAGTTTGACTGAAAACTACAAGAAAGCAAGAATTTTAGTTTTGTCTTGCGACATGATGAATCATGCTTAATAAGATGAAGGATAAAGCCTAGGTCTTTATGTGTACCGTTGCTTAACTACTACAGTATAACCTGAACTAGCGTGTTATATTTCACTGTCGTGTTGAATGTTTAAGCAAGCGGCACATGAACAAAACATTACATTAGAGGCACAAGTAGTATGACCTAGTAAATAGATAACACTAGCCAAAAGATTCATAAGACAAGACTTAAGACCTGACCGTTTTAACTGAGACACATGTCCAGAGATCCAATTTAAATCAATCAAATTTTGGTTGAATCTGGAAAAAGACAGACTTCATGTGGCTTTTTGTCATTCAGACTGCAGAACATCTGTCCTGCTCAAATTAGATGTTAAAAACACATGGAAACACTGCAGATTATCCCGCCAAAAGAAATTGTCAGTGCAGTCGTTCTGAAATGGAAATAAAATAAAGATTAAAAGGGCACATACGTAAGATACAAGTAAACCTGATTTCACCAAACAATTTACCAAACAGCTTAAATTTGATTGGTCCATCATCTAATCAGATGAAGTCACAAACCTGTAACATGGGCCTTGACTGGATTTCTGCTGTGGTGGACTGTTGCAGTCCTTTTGATATTTATTACAAGGCAAATTGTAGGCAATTTGACCATCCATGAAACGACATCTTTTATGTCATACAGCTGTGGATAATAGCTGGTGCATCGTCATGGCAACTGGCATGCACAGCATAGTGGTTTAGGGATATTTTGATGCCTTCCAAAGCTGTTTACACTGTTTTCTGATGCAATAAGCCTGTTATCATGGTACGGTATTGAGCTGAAAGACATTATAGCACTTTATTTGTGACTCCACCTTATCAAACATTCATAACACATTACACATATGTATATGTGTAGTGTATGGGTCTACATTTTCAAGGTTTTGTCCCAGTGTAACAACAATTCTTTGTGCACATAAGGATATAAAGTGTATGTGTATGGCTTTTTAGCAAGTTATGTTCATGTTATAAGGATTATGTACATCTGACCACCCATTTAATTTACAGCTCTTCAGGTCTTTCTGTCTTGCTGAAGTGATACAGAATGTTATTCCAGGGCACAGTCTGTAGTAGTGGTATAACAGTACAGTCAACCCATTATTTGGTATGATAGATGATTCAGGGCTCACAGTTTGGTACTGTCAACAAAGTAAGAATGAATGCATTTCAGTATTTAGAATGATGTTTATAGGGGAAAAAAAGATGACTATTCAGTTCACGGTAAAATTTACTAATGAAACCTAAAGCTGGAAGGTGGGTGAGGGTGTGTGACATGTGTGTGCTGGACTGGGTTTGTTTATTGACATTGATTTAACACTATTAACAAGGCAGTTACATAAAATATCATCATTAATAGATTGCTTACTCTACAGAATGCATTGTCACACCATCACAGTGCATATTATTACATTTTTGCATCACAAAATCACGATACGTTGGTGCACTGTTACACCCCTAGTCTGAAGGGGAGTTTATTGAAGTGGAAGAAAATGATTAAGCTGTCCTTTTAGAATGGGTGATAATGTACAGGGACCAAATGAGAGATGAAGTCATTTACATTTATAAATTTAAAAGCGGCAAGAAAGACTTCCTCCTTAGTTCTAAGGGATAAAGAGAAGTTGGAAAGCAGCCATGGTATAATTAATCAAGGCTGTTTTTGGTATGTCAAACCACACAAGTTACCGCAATCACATGTTATAAGAGGATTTGACAGAAAAAACATACAAGGAACTCAGTAAGTCAGAAGCTGTATACTACATTTTCTCAGGGACAGCATGCATACGCACTACAGTTATAATAAGACCTCAAATAACTACAACAGGTACCGCTTTACTGAAATTATTACCATGTCACATGGCCTTCGCTAAACATCAGGATCTAGCAAAGTGACAGTGTTATATGAGGACAAACATTGCATCCAACAGAATCCGCCTCATACAGATTGAGCAAAGCTGGTAATTAGCATAATACTGTTTCAAGACTAGGGGAAAAACGCATGCATGTGGAGGAGAGGCTCTTAATGCAGTAATTTGGAGGAGAAAAAGTGCTTGAGGCTGGGCTCATGAAAATAAGTAAGTAAGCCGGTCATCAGCATAACAAAACCCAGTGCAGGGCTTCAGCCTTGGCCATGGCCAATGGCTTTCAGAGTGAATGAGGAGTCGTGATGATTACGGCTAGCGTTCAGCCTCTACTGGTCATGAATAGGCCTTAGATTTGGTCGTGATATGCTGCGCAATATAAATCATGATTTTTAGCAGTATGATGCCCATATACGTTTTTCGGGTCTTTTTTTTTTTTTTAGCCAGTGCAAGTTTTGAATGCATATTGAAATAAAATACGTCTAGGTTTTAGGAGGTTAACCCTAAGAAGTGTATAGCAAAATCTTTTTTTAAAATAACATCAAATTATGTAAATATATATATATGAAATTTACATATTGAATCATTCATATTTGATTTATATTTTGTATTTACAAGATTGAAGTCTGAACCTAATGATAAATAGCTCCTACTCACATGTTGGATGGATTGAAAACCTGCATTTTTCAATGAACAATTGGGAAGCTAAACAATTAGTTAAACAGAAATTGAAGAAGAGGCATTTGAAGGTAACACCATGGCGACCTAGAAGGTTTCATCTAAAAAGGCCCGTATTGAAGCTTAAGAAATAAGCCAGTAGGATAAATTGCAGGTCTCTCATCACAACCAGACACATTCGCACAAATCTTCCAAATCCACATACACACACACACACACACACACACACACACGCACACATGCACACACACACACAAACACACATGCACACACCGTCTATTCCAATATTTTATACCTATCTGCTCTTAGCCACCTCTGGCATGCGGTGCTAGCCAAGCAGAGAGGTCCATTTGGGCTCATTTTGTCTGTCACATCTGCCCAGCTTTGATCGCCACACTTCACCAAGCTACTGATAAAGGCCCACCTTATGGAAGATACCACTGGCCTTTTGGGTTGGAGGAGAGGGTCTGAGGTGAACATAATAAGAAGTGCAGGGTGAAATAGTCATGTTTTCGCTATCATAACATGAAACGTAAATCAGATCGCCAAAACTGAAACTGAGCATGTGTGACATTTCTGGTGTATGTGATCCAAAAGACAGTACAGATTAACGCACCATTTTCTGCATTTTTTCAGTATTGAAGTGCTTAGCTTTCTAGTCACTGTATTTTCTTGATTGGAAAATCTCCATTCAGTATCCTCCAGGATTTGGCTTAATAATCGTCTGCGAAGACAGTTTAGTAAAGACTTTAAATATAAATGTTACACTTCAGCAGGGGGTGACTGGGGTTTTACCCATTGCTGCGTGTTTTTTTTTTCCTCGTGTGTCGGCATTCCACATTAAAATGTGAGAGGTTGATCCTCTTAATATCGCCTTGTAAGACAACATGTCACCTTAACCATCACTTGTTTGACTTTTAACCGTTTGACAGGGTGATTGCGGTTGCTATGGTTACAATGCCATAGTACGGTAGCTATGATTACAATGTCATAGTATGGTAACTACATAGCTGTAGTAGTGATGAATGAATAAAGGGGAACATAAATGCTCAGAAAAGATGGTTTACGAAGATGTGTAACAAAAACAACAGCTTGGCCATGTCATTTACTGGTAAAGCTCTGATGCATATCAAGTAGGTCCAATTCAAAATTGTTAGACAAGATTTGTCATACAGCACTGCATGACAAATAGCAAGCATTGCAGGTCTTGGGCTCTCAGAAGTGTCTGTCATGTTTTGTGTGATTTGGTTCGAATCAAATTCAAAATGTATAGAAAATGTAACACATATAAATACAAAAGAGTAAAGACGATAACATATCGATTATAATCTTGACTTGCCATTCACTTGAACTGTTGTAGCAGAAGTTAGAATATGTTTACCCGTGTGGCACTACACACTAAAGAATTAAAAGATGCACTTCACATTCTGTTCCCCTGTAAAACTAGTAAGCATGTCATTTGACCATAGTGCGTAAGTCATTAGGCTATTTGGCTAACACTAGCATGAGTGTCTCCACTAGGTCTCCCATTGATTGGCTTGGGTCTTCTGTCTACTGGCCAGCACTTTTGCAGGCTTTTAAGAGACCATGGGGAGGAGAGAGATGTCAATAAGCAGGACTATAAATGAAATATCATTGAATGTAAACACCCTAGTAAGAGTGCATGCAGGCCAGATGGAGACTCCTCTAATGGCGCTAATTTTACGGCATGCTTACGTGACTCGCATGTCATCAGATTTGATGCACCAGCTGGTGTAGGGAGCACTTTCTGACTCTTTCTCCCTTCCCTCCGCCTCTATTCATCGGAATCTTCTAGCCACTTTCCTCTCTCTTACTTTCTCATCCCTTTTGCTTCTCTAATTGCTTGTCTTTCACACTGTATTGAGTTAGAACAGGCTAATTGCACAAATGTAGGCTTAGCCACTGCAGACTTACTAGGATTTCCTTCTGGAACTTACTAGAACTTTCTTAAAGCTGTCAAAACTCCAACACAATGTATGAATTAATTTATATCATCTAACATTTATAGTAAGTGTTCTGTGCCTGCTGCATTGTTTATGATCCTTGTCTTTCCAAGGATGCTGTTCAGAAGATGGCAGATTGATGAAATCACCACATGAATGCAGCAGATATATGTTATGTGCAGTGAAAACTGTTCTCGACAGGACTGAAAGCATTGCGCTTCTCTGCCTGAAATGCAGCAGACATGTAGACCGTAAAGCCTATGGTGAATGGACATCTCGTTCAAGTTTGATCTTATGGCTGTTAGAACTTTTGAGGAAATAGTTCTTCAGCTTGAAGCATCTACATGTTCTCTGGACATTCTACTTTAAAAAATGTTAACAGCGCTTTTAGTAGCTTAGTGCACCTGTTGCATATAGGACCTGTTGCATATTGTGAATGACTCACTGAACTCAGGCATTTTTTTAGCACTGTCAAAAACCAGAGTTATTAAACCCATCCTGAATAAGCGTAACTTGGACACTTCTGCCCTTAACAATTATTGACCTCTCTCTAATCTTTCCTTTATTGACAAGATTATATAGAATGTAGCTGGTGTCCTAGTGGTTCAGGAGGTGCCCCTGAGATCAGAAGGTCGTGGGCTCGAATCCCGGGACTGCTAGTGGCACCACTGAGGTGCCCTTGAGCAAAGAACTGTCCAAACACCGCTCCATTAGACCATTTCAAAGATGTAAGTTTCATTCAAACACAATGTACTGAGCATTGACTGGCCACTGTGTACAGTAGATTAAACAGAGCACTGGATCAAACTGAGTTTAACTTAAAGGGGAGTTCCACTGATCATTTCTGCGTAATGGAATTGTTAAGATGTAAGCACTGTCATGCAGAGTAGCTTGATGTAAAATGCTCCCCTATCATCCCCACTGTGTTCCTGGCTGCCTGCTGCTTCACTTGGTGAATGAGTTAAATACAGAGAAAGAATTTCACACTGTTGTGTGCTATGGTGTGTTCAAGTATGACAAATGGACACTTAACTTACTTTTTAAGCAAATCAGTAACTAACTGGACACAAATGGTTTCTTTGATGACTATCAGTCAGGTTTCTGTCAACATCATAGTACAGAAACTGCTCGTTAAGGTTAAGGGTAATTAATGGTGCTATTAGATCTGAGTGTAGCCTTTGACACTGTTGACCATAAAATTCTGCTAGACAGACTTGAGAAGTGGGTTGGGCTCTCAGGTATGGCCCTTAGTTGGTTCAGGCAGATTTTATTTTGTCTCGATTGCCACAAGGGCCACAAGGGCTGATACTCTTTTACAAAACACAAACTGAGGACAGGCACACAACAAAGGGTACCATGAGGGTCGACAGACAACTACAGCATGACACGAAGGTGACTTAAATACAAAAACCCGCATATCTCAACCAATAAAACTCAAACATACTTTCTCTGAGCATACCGGTCAGCTGAAACTAATAATGAACAAACCCAAAACCACTGTGTTCAGGACATGTAAAAATTCAAGACCCAGAACAAAAAAGGGCGGCCTCTAGCGGCCAGCAACAGTGACAGTACCGGGGCGCCCAAAGGTCTACCAGGCCTCCAGAAAGGCGGCTGAGGGGTAGAGCCCTTTTAGGGGAGTATCCCAGTCTTTCGTTGAGCCAGAATAGGAACAAAATCAGGGGCCAGGGTCTCAGGAACAGGATCAGGAGTCAGGGCCTCAGGAATAGGATCCGGGCCCTCAGGAACAGGATCCGGGCCCTCAGGAACAGGGGCCAGAACCTCAGGACCAGGAACAGGGGCCGGAGCCTCAGGAACAGATGCCGGAGCCACAGGGACAGGTGCTGGCCCACCACTTCTGAGACCAGTATGGGAACCAGTGCAGGGC
Source organism: Hydrocynus forskahlii (assembly GCA_037974365.1). Classification (NCBI taxonomy): domain Eukaryota; kingdom Metazoa; phylum Chordata; class Actinopteri; order Characiformes; family Alestidae; genus Hydrocynus; species Hydrocynus forskahlii. The sequence goes on along the minus strand of JBBPCX010000147.1, from coordinate 539,267 downwards.
CCACCACTTCTGAGACCGGTATGGGAACCAGTGCAGGAGCCACAGCTTCGGGAACAGGTGCTAGGGCTGGGACCACCGCTTCAGGGACTGGGACAGGTGTTGGGGCCTGGAGCAGTCGCGGAGCCAGCATTGGAGGCTTGAGCCATTGTGGGACTGCTACTGACAGCTGGAGCCGTTGTGGGGCTGCTACTGGTGGCTGGAGCCGTCGTGGGGCTGCTACTGGTGGCTGGAGCCGTCGTGGGGCTGCTACCGGCGGCTGGCTAGGCCGCAGAGCTTCAGGGAGCGGCTGGCTATGTCATTTAGCTTCAGGGAGCGGCTGGCTAGGTCGCTTAGCTTCTGGGAGTGGCTGGCGGGGCCATTTAGCTTCAGGGAGTGACTGGAGAGGCCACTTAGCTTCGGGGAGTGGCTGGCTAGGCCGCTTAGCCTCTGGGGCTTGTGGTGTAGCCATTGTCTGGAGAGTCATCTGGAACAGGGACCCTGGAGCCGAGGCTCTCCTGGAGAGGACCCTTGACTGAGGGTGAAGACCAAGTTCGTGACCACCTCTGCAAGCCGGTCCAACTGACCCTGTAGCTCCTACTTGCAATGCCAGATCGCGCTTGAGGCGTCTGTGGGTGGCGGGCTAGTCCGCGCAGCCTCTGTTAGCTGCTTGCTAGTCTGCGTAGCTGGAGGTAGTGGCTGGCTTGGCCACGTAGCCTCTCTTGACGGCACCAGGACTTGGGAACCCGAGGTGCACCCTGGTATGTGGTCTATCGATCTGTCACATGAGGCTGTGTCCCGCAGACTTCCATCTTCTAAGATTCTTTATTAAACACAAACCAAAACAAAAACAAAACCAGGCACGAGGGCTGATACTCTTACAAAACACAAACTGAGCACACAACAAACGGTAACGTTAGGGTCGACAGACAACTAGAACATGACACGAAGGTGACTTAAATACAAAACCCCAGATGTAACTCAACCAATAAAACTCAAACATACTTTCTCTGATCACACCAGTCAGCTGAAAATACTAATAAACAAACCCAAAACCGGTGTGCTCAGAATATGTCAAAATACAAGACCCCCAACAGTGACAGGGTCAAATTCCAAAAGAGAGTAATTCTTCCATTATTTTACTTTAACTTTATTTTTTTTTCTATTTATATATATTTTTTATTTTATTTTATTCCTGTAAAGCACGTTTAATTAACCTGAACCTGCAGCAATTGACAAACGGAAATAACGCTGCTGATTTAGGAGAAGCCAAGTTTGGTCAGAAAAAACAGTATAAACTTCGAATGTAAGATAATAGAAGTAGATTTTGTAGATTTCTAGTGGTTCTTTTTTTTTAAAGTTTCACACAATATAAAGGACAGGTTCAGAGTTCATCGCTGTCCTTTTTTTTGGGACAGCAATGGTATATAGTAATCCTCCACATTCACGCGGATCAGCAGTCGTGGTTTCAAAAGCGAGAGGTTACTGTATACACAATTGTACCAGATTATCCATAAATGGTCACCCCAAGTTTAACTTTTAGAAGCTTCACGCTATTGTAAATTGGATGGTGCGTATGGTTCAAGTATAGCTGCTGGTATAAGCTGCATCTGTTTCGGCCACAAAGGCCTGTTATAATTTCATTTGAAATGACTGTTAAAACAAGACAGAAATTCTGGCACAATTCATGGCACACTTGTGTTTGTCAGTAGAACAGAGGATATTTGATTGTGAAAGAAAATATAGTTAATTATGTAACAAACTATAAATTAGTTCTGAAAATAAGAATACTGAAAATAAGAAGTTATATAAGGAGTTCTTAATGTGTCGAATGCAGGAAAAATGGGCAAACGTAATAAGCTGAGTCACTTTAGCAAGGGCCAAATTATAACTGCTAGGTGACTGAGTCAGAGCTTCTCCATAATGGCAGGTTTTGAAAGATGCAGTGGTAAGTGCCTAATTGCTGAGAACGTTTATTCTGGCTATGATGGAAAGGAGTCAGAACACACAGTTCACCACAGTTTGCTGGATATGGGGTTGTGTAATGTGTAGACTTGTCAGAATGTCCATGCTGAACCCTGCCCACTGCCAAAAGTACCTATAATGGACCTATGTGCAATAGAACTAAAGTAATTAAAGAAGGTGTTCTTGTTTTGACTTGAGCCCAACAAAATTCTTTTCAAATCTATCCTAAACCCCCAGGGCTGAATAAAATGGGACATTTCAATTGATGGTGTTTATTAAACGAACACATACAGTTGTGCTCATAAGTTTACATACCCTGGCAGAGTTTATGATTTCCTAACCAATTTTCAAAGAATATGAAGGATAACACATAATCACAACACAAACTACCCAAATGACCCTGATCAAAAGTTTACACACCCTGGTGATTTGGCCTGATAACATGCACAACTTGACACAAACGGGTTTGAATGGCTATTAAAGGTTACCGTCGTCACCTGTAATCTGTTCGCTTGTAATTAGTGGATGTGTATAAAAGGTCAGTGAGTTTCTGGACTCCTGACAAACCTTTGCATCTTTCATCTAGTGCTGCACTGATGTTTTTTGGATTCTAAGTCATGGGGAAAGCAAAACAATTGTCAAAGGATGTGTGGGGAAAGGTATTTGAACTCTATAAAACAGGAAAGGAATATAAGGAAATATCAAAGGAATTGAGAATGCCAATGTTCAAACTCTAATTAAGAAGTGGAAAATTAGGGGTTCTGTTGAAACCAAACCACGGTCAGTTAGACCAACTAAAATTTCAGCCATAACTGCCGGGAAAATTGTTGCTAAGAAAAACCCACAAATAACATTTTGTAAGCATGTGGTGTGGCTGCGTCAAGATGCACAATAAGGAGGCACTTGAAGAAAGATGGGCTGCATAGTCAAGTTGCCAGAAGACGGCCATTACTACGCAAATGCCACAAAGTATCCCGCTTACAATATGCCAAACAGCACAGAGACAAGCCTCAAAAAAGTCATTTGGAGTGATGAGACTAAAATTGAACTTTTTGGCCACAAGCATAAACGCTACATTTGGAGAGGAGTCAACAAGGCCTATGATGAAAGGCACACCATTCCTACTGTGAAACATGGTGGTGGATCGCTGATGTTTTGGGGATGTGTGAGCTACAAAGGCACAGGAAATTTGATCAGAATTGATGGCAAGATGAATGCAGTTATCACTCACTCACAAAGTTTGCACTCACCAGCCCAGAAGCTGCGCATGGGACGTACTTGGACATTCCAACATGACAATAACCCAAAACACAAGGCCAAGTCATTGACTACAGCAAAATAAAGTGAAGGTTCTGGAGTGGCCATCTCAGTCTCCTGACCTCAATATCATTGAGCCAGTCTGGGCAGACCTCAAACGTGCAGTTCATGCAAGACAGCCCAAGAATTTACAGGAAATGGAAATTCTTGGGAAGTATGGGCAGCTTTACTGTCTGAGGAAATAAAGAGCCTCATCTACAGCTACCACCAAAGACTTCAAGCTGTAATTGATATTAAAGGGGGCAATACACAGCATTAAGAACTTTTGATCAGGGTCATTTGGGTAGTTTGTGTTGTGATTATGATTTAAAAAGAGTAAACACAGTTGTTTGACAA
>JBBPCX010000147.1:493602-534083 GCA_037974365.1 Hydrocynus forskahlii | reverse complement strand
TCATGAACATGTTTTGTATAGCCCATAGACCTATTATAACTAAAGTGAGTTTTGCATAATAGGTCCCCTTTAAAAAAAAAAGGGGAAAAAAGACAGTAAAAACTTAACATGCACTTTGTCTTTTCCTAATGTCTATACCTTTACCTGTAAAATAAGTACATATCATTATCATACCAATATTTCACATGTTATATTTACTATGACAAGGTGTAGCATTTTGTATCCTAAAAAGATGGGAAATGTCTTCCATATTGAGTCTTCTGTCATGTCCGTGCCACCTCGGCCACCCCTCCAGTGGGCCATGTCACCAGAGTACTGACCTGTGCAAGTCTCATCGCATCGGTGTGTCAAGTACAGGTTTGTTTTTGTCTGAGCCCAGTGCCTGGCAGCCCACCTGTTCCTGATTAACTTTCTAGTTCGCTCGTGATCCGGGTTGCCAAGCACCAGTTAAGTGGCTTACCTGTCTCTCGTCAGTGTCTGTGTTAAGCCTTGTTTAAGTTTCATTAGTCCTGTGTTTTGATTCGTTGTCCATGTCGAGTCCCCTGTGTCTCCCTAATTAAATGCCAGCTGATCCAGCAGGCTAGCGTGCTATCACCCTTATTCTGTCCTCGCCTCTGGCTTTGTGTATGTGTGTGTGAGAACGCTGGATTGGTCTCTTACTCTCTGCAAAGACTTTACTCTCTAAACAGGCTTGTGCTTAATGTGAAAGACAGGCTATGGATCCAGCATGGAGAGCTCATTAAGAGGCTCTCTGTTTCCAGGTTCTCACATGGTGGACTGTGATTCCTCTCTCTTTCTCTCTCTCTCTCTCTCTTCTGTTCCTACAGAAGTGACCAACCATGCTGCCCTGTCAGCAGGCTGGTAAACCTCTATGTGGCTGCTAAATGCATCAGGTATGTCTCAGTCCAGAATGACATCCTCGCTTCACTGGCTGAGTGTGACCCTTGTCCCCGGTCTGGCTGAGAGTTGGAGAGGCCATCTCTTTTTCTGTTTAAGGATTATTTCTGTTTGTTGCTCTCGGAGCCCAGTACCTGATTTATTTGACATTAAAACCCCTTTTGTTTCTGAAGCCTCACACATCTGTGTCCTCATTACCTGGGTCTGACATAACAGATGATAGCACCTACATCATGGACGCAGTGGGAATTCCCCTCACCGGGGAAGAGAGCCTGCTCCTACAACGCTTCACAGATCAACAGGGCCAGATGGAACAGCTCGCAGAACTGGTGCACACTCTATGCCACATGCCAAAATCCAGTTCCAGTTCCAAAATCCAATTCCAGCACCCAGGGCCACAGCCATGTGTCACTCCCAGAAAGGTATGGGGGGGTCCTTCTGGGTGCCGCAATTTCGTCTTAGCATGTGAGCTGTATATTTCAGAGTTCCCGGAGATGACGCGGCACAGAAAATATCTGGCCAGCTGCTGTCTGGAGAGGCAGTGGTTCCATGCTTCAGGACTATCCCAAATTCCTCTGCCTCTTCCAGATGCTGTTCGATTATCCAGACCAGGGAGCAACCAGCAGCATGCGCCGCCGCCAAATCAGATAGGGCTCTGATTCTGGAGCAGATCACTCCATCAACTTCCACATTCTCATGGCTGACAACGGCTGGAACGAGCTAGCTCTCACCGCAGTCTACGGAGTTTCAAATGGAACTGGCCTGCCGGGATGAAGGCCTCACCCTTGGTCAGTTGATTGTGCTGCCGAACAAGCTAGACCAGCACCTCAGGAGAAAGACCAAGCCCTCACCGCCGAGGACCTGTCTCCCTAGTTAAATGCCGGCTGATCCAGTAGGCTAGCATGCTATCACCCTTATTCTATCCTCGTGTCTGGCTGAGTGTGTGTGTGAGAGAATGCTGGACTGGTCTCTTACTCTCTATAAAGGCTTTGCTCTCTAAACAGGTTCATGCTTCGTGTAAGAGACCCAGCACGGATCTCTCAGTAAGAGACTCTGCGTTTCCAGGTGGTTCCTCTCTCTCTGTCCTCTGTTCCTACAGAAGTGACCCATAAGCAGGCTGGTAAACGTCCACATGGCTGCCACGCTTTGCGGAGCTTCTGATTTCCTGGGCTGCTGGATAGGAGTCCTAAATGTATCAGGTTTGTCCCAATCCAGAATGACGTCCTCGCTTCACTGGCTGAGCGTGACCCTTGTCCCTGATCTGGCTGAGAGTTGGAGAGGCCTTCTGTGTTTCTGTTTAAGGACAATTTCTTTCGGAGCTCAGTATCTGGTTTATTTGACATTAAAATCCCTTTTGTTTCTGAGGTGTCCCCCATCCCCCGGGTAGCTGGTAGCCTAGTGGTTAGGGCGTTCACCCTGCAATCAGGAAGTTGTGGGTTCGATTCTGAAGACTGCTAAGCACCTCTAAGGTACCCTTGAGCAATGTACTGTGCCCACACACTGCTCCATGCCTGTGCCTGGCTGCCCGCTGCTTCACTTGGTGAATGGGTTAAATGCAGAGGAAGAATTTCGCCCTATTCACACTGTGTGCCGTGGTGTGTTCACGTATGACAGAATGGTCACTTTCACTTCAGTTATCTGCGTCCTCATTACCCGAGTCTGACATGACATCTTCACGCAACTGCCTTCAGCTGTGACAGCCATCCCCTTATCACTTTTTGGTTATAATATTGTTTCAGAACACCAGGATATCAAATATGAAAAGTGGTCCTAACATGAGTCTAGTAAGGGTTCTTAATAAACACTATTTATGTTTACCACTAGATAAAGATGTTATAAATATAATGCAAAGACAATAATATCGTTGACCACTGTACAAAAGTACTGTATGTGTTACAGATGTGCCGATTCGATCAGTCAGATATGGATTACTAGATCAGATTTTGGAAAAAACAATCACGTAAATGTAAGTAACAAGGATGAGCAACAAGGCTTTGTTTCAAATGGCTTCTCTCATAGTGCAATACAGGCTCCTGTACCAAAATAGTGTATAATATGTCAGCCATATATGCGGTATTCTATAATGGACAAATTGTGCAAATTATTGATGTGAAAACTCAACATTTATAGCTTACATAGCACTAAGAAGGGAGCCATTTCAGATTCACTGTACATCTAGACAAATGTATTATTAACAGTTTAGCTATTTAAGAGGGGACAGTATCAGATTAATATCATATTGACATAGACTCAAGACTGCTGTATCAGTACTGGACCTGAAAAAGTACTGGACCTGGAAAAGGAGAACGCTTAAGAACAGTGAACTCATCTCTTATCTAATTTTGCAAATGATGTAACTTCTGCTAAGTCTTCCTTCTTCAGATCCAGAATTTGAAGATTCTGTATCTAAACCTCGTAAGCTCTTTGCTACCTTTTCATGCCTTCTCAAATCTCCTTCTCTCCCTCTATCTCCAGATCTCTCACCAGAAGACTTCGCAAAGTTCTTTGATGAGAAGATCAACAACATTAGAAGATCATTTCCCCCAACCACCATGCTGCCTGCCACACTGAGACCAGGCCATGCTGCCCTGTTTGATGCCTTCTCACTGCTCTCTCTTGAGGGAGTGTCACTACTCCTGATGTCCAGCAAACCTACCACGTCTCCGCACGACACTCTCCCATCAAGCACACTCCAGATTATATCATCAGATCTCATCCAGCACATTACCTACATAATCAACGGCTCCTTGATGACTGGCCATGTTCCATCAGCCTTCAAGTCTGCAGTGGTCACACCGATTCTGAAGAAACCTTCACTAGACTCTTCAGACATCAACAACTACAGCCCAGTATCCCTTCTCTCTTTCCTTTCCAAAGTCTTGGAACGTGCCGTTTATTTCCAAATCAACTTGTTTCTCTATCAAAACAGGCTTCTGGACCCGCACCAGTCCGGGTTTAAGACAGCACACTCCACTGAAACTGCTCTACTTGCCGTCTCAGAAGAACTCCATGCAGTGAGATCAGCCGACCTGTCTTCCGCTCTGATCCTCCTTGACCTCTCTGCTGCCTTCGACACAGTCAACCACCAGATCCTCCTCGCCACTCTCTCCAACCAGGTACCAGGTAGCATGGCAAGGCACCCAGTCTGCTCCATGAAGATTATCCACTGTTGTTCCACAGGGCTCGGTCCTAGGACCACTTCTCTTTTCTCTAAGTACTGGTTCTCTTGGGGAGGTAATTGTCTCACATGGCTTTTCCTACCACTTTATGCTGATGACACACAACTTATTCTCTCTTTCCCTTCCAGTGACAACCAGGCCTCAACCCACATCTCAGACTTGTCTGGTTGACATCTCCTCTTGGATGGCAGCCCACCACCTCAAGCTGAACCCCAGCAAAACCGAGCTCCTCTTCATCAAAGGGAGTCCTTCACCAAGCCACGATCTCATCGTTTCTGTTGGGAACTCGGTTATCATCCCTTCTAAGAAGGTAAGAAATCTTGGTGTTACTCTAGATGAAGATCTGTCTTTCTCGCCGCAGGTTGACCAGATCTCCAGAACATGCAGATACCTCCTCTACAACATCAGAAGTATCTGACCCTTTCTCACCACGAAAGCTGCACCGATTCTCGTCCAGTCTCTGGTCATCTCCAAACTCGACTACTGCAACTCTCTACTGACTGGACTTCCACAGAAGGTAACAAAACCACTTCAGCTGATACAGAATGCAGCCGCAAGGTTAGTCTTTAATGTTCCTAAGTTCAATCATACCACACCCTTATTAAGGAGCCTTCACTGGCTCCCTGTGGCTACTCACATTAAGTTCAAGTCCTTAACACTTGCTTTCAAAGCCAAGACTGGACTTGCATACATAACAACACTGACCAAACAACGCATCTCTTCTCATCCTCTCAGGGCTTCAAGCATGGCTCGTCTTGAGCCTCCACTGCTCAAATAAAAAAGGAGACATGCATCAGTTTTGGCCCCCCAGTGGTGGAACGAACTCCCTCTTCCTATCAGATTGCTGTCTTAAAGCGTCACCAGAAGACCCACCTCTTCAAGGAGCACCTTGGTGACTAACTGTCTCTCATTTCACTTGCTTACTACTCAAAAAACAAACAAAAAAACCCTTCATCCCCTCCAAACTTTGTCTTAACTTCTGACTTTCTTTGACAAGTGTTGTTTAGGTATCATTTGACAGGTGCTGTTTAGGTGTACTGAGCATGCAGTATCTTGGTTGAATGGTGGATGTTGACTTAAGTTTAGCTTTACAGGTCTAAGACACAGATGTGGACTACTTGAGCACTGATATACTTCGCTCTGGATAAGAGCGTCAGCTAAATGCCGTAAATGTAAATGTAAAAAGTGGTATTGTGCCATCCCTAGCATGTTTATTAAAGTATAAAGCAATGTCTAAACACTTTCTGCACCCACAAATAATGCTAGTTATTTCTGAATAAACTGCATTATCAAATTATGTTTTGTTAGTTTCTTAAGTAAAAATAACTGAACACACACTCTACACAGAACAAATGTAAAAATTTTTCTGCTAAGTTTACTGCAAAATGTTTTCTCTTTAACAAATTGGGAACAAATAAAACTAAGACTTGTCATAGCTTTTGCACAGGTCATTTATTTTTTCATTTTTTCCCAGTATGTTCAATTAATCAGTAGAATTCAACAGTATATTTTGCATTAAGGTGTGTAGTCTTCTGTAAAGAATGTTTAGATATATTTAATAAAATGTATTTTATTAGGGTCACCCATGCTTTTGCATGCCATCATATTCAATGACATTCACAGAAATAAACTAACATACTAAACTGGTATTTATAAGATTCAAGATTCTTTATTTGTCACATGCATAGTCATACAAGTACAACACACAGTGAAATGTATCCACTCCTTTTTTGACTGTGCAAACATAAACAATAAGTAAATTTTAAATTAAATTGAAACACAAATAAAAATAAAGAAATGAGTACAAGTAGATAAGTATAAATGTCAGCACAATTATACATTTTAAACACAAATCTGAAATGTTCTAAACACAAATCTAAAAGTAAATAACTTAAACAAGGATCACTACAAGTTGAGATAAAATATATAAGCTAATAAAATTTGAGGTTTTTATATGTATTTATATAAATAATTTAACAAAGTGACCAGAGTAATGTAGTGTAATGTAAACAGAGTGACCAGAGTAATGTGAACAGTTTAATGTAAGCAGTAATGTAAAACACTGACCAGAGCAATGTAAAGAGAGTAATTAACAAAGTGACCAGAGTAATAAGCAGCATGTACAGTGTAGCAGTGTGTGATGTAATAGTAAATCTGATATGATATGGAATATGACAGTAAGTGTTATGAAATATGACAATGAATATGATATGAAGTCCTGTTTCAATCCCTTATGGTAATGCTATGAGGGGAGTGGGGGCATGTTCTGATTCAGGACTTGAATGGCCTGAAGATAGAAACTCCTCTTGAGTTTCTCTGTTTTGGCCCTGATGGTGCGGACCCTTCTGCCTGATTGCAGAAGTTGAAACAGTCCGTTACTGGGGTGGGACGAGTCCTTTAATATATCTCCTGCTGTAAATGTCCTGTAGGGAAGGGAGCACGGATCACTCTCTGAAGAGCTTTTCGGTCCTGAACACAGCTATTCCCATACCAGGTTGTGATGTTCTGTGTGAGGATGCTCTCCACAGCGCCTGAATAAAAAGTCCTGAGAATTACTGGAGAGACCCCGAACTTTCCCAGTTGTTGGAGATGGTACAGGCGCTGCCTAGCCTTTTTGGACTGGACCTGAATGTGAGCAGTCCATTTCAGGTCTGAGGAGATGTGGACACCAAGATACTTGAAGGACAGCACCCTCTCCAGTGGAGCTCCGTTGATGATGAGGGGCATGTAGTCTCGCTGCTGACTCCTTCTGAAGTCCACCACCAGGTCCTTGGTCTTGCAGACATTCAGCTGGACGTCGTTGTCCTGATACCACAATGCCAGGTTCTTCACCTTGTCCATGTAGGCCACCTCATCATTGTTGGAGATGAGGCCCAACACCAATGTGCCTTCAGCAAACTTCACAATGGTGTTGGAGCCATGAGTGGCCACACAGTCAGAAGTGTAGAGGGAGTACAGCAGTGGCGGGAGTATGCACCCCTGTGGTGCTCCAGTATTGTGTGGTGATGCTGTCAGAGACACACCTACCCACCCTCACCACCTGAGATCTACCAGTGAGGAAGTCCAGCACCCATGCACACACATGGCTGTTGAGTCCTAGATCCCTCAGCTTTATGAACTGTCTACCTGGCATTATTATGTTGAATGCTGAACAAAGAGCAATCTCACGTAATTACCCTGTTTCTTGTCCACGTTGCTGAGAGTGGTGTGCAGGACGTGGGAGATGGCATCCTCTGTGGATCTGTTGGGTTGGTAGGTGAACTGGAAGTGGGTCTGTGGTGTTTGGGATGGAGGAGGAGATGATGTTCTTCAGTAGCCTCTCGAACACCTTCATTACCACCGAAGTCAGTGCAACTGGCCAGTAGTCGTTCAGGCATGAGGGCTTGTTGTTCTTAGTCACAGGTACAATGGTGAATCTTTTGAGGCACTTGGGGACCACGAACTTTGCCTGGGACTTGAAGGACTAGGTAATATGAAAATAGTTTTATTATCATGATAATGTCAAATTATGTCACAGAGAGCTTTCCAGTCGCATGTTTCATTACAAAGAGAAAATAATTAACCCTGTTTACTTTGAGTTAGTGTAGCATGTGAAATGTGAAATAAAGATCTTTTTGAGGGCATTTCTAAAATGTGTCCTGCTCCTTTGCCTGTTCATCAGTTAATACTGAAAAAACATTTGAAAAATGTCCCCAATAACTTCAATTAATTTGTTAGGCAGTATGAGACCATTTTTCTGATGAAAACTAGCCGACTCTGTTGGGTTCCTTGGGTGCTGCTAATGACCACCAGTCTTACAGTCATATATCAAATTTTCAGCTAGATTCAGGTCATGCCCTAACTCGGTCACACATCACTTTTTTCTCAGACACTGATGTATAGTTTTAGCTACCAGCCAATATGCTTGAAATCAGTTTTTAAACTTCACTTCGTAATCCATTCTGTGATGTAGAAGATAATCATAAGTAGATACTGACAGATTGAATCAGAAATTTTCCACAATTTACTGTATGTCAAATGTAACATAAGCCTTAATCCCTTCCACTAACAAAAATCTTAACAGCTTACTACTGTGTTTCTTTCATTTCTAGCTACATGTGTAGGTCAAAGAATTTCCTTTAGTGCACATTAATTAATGCATGAATGCAGCACTTTTTGTGACTATATGAAAACATTAAATAATCCATTGAACATAGGATTCAAAACATTTATTGTCATATGAACAGCAGAAAGCACATTCTCTGTACAATGAAATTCTTTCTTTGCTGTCTACACAAATGCTGAGATTAGAGTTAAGAGTTTTATATACAAATGAGGTAGTGAAATACTTTGATATTAACTGTGTATTTGCTAAATGAAGGAAATGTGCAAAAGAGCTTAATGTGCAAAAATTACATTCTGAGGTAGATGTGCAAAATTACAGTGTGAGGTAGATGAAGGGGATGTGCAAAGGAGCTTAAAGCAAAAATTATGAAATGAGGTAGGTGATGTCCATTAATTATACTCTGTCAGTCTGATGGTAGTGGGGAAGAAGGAGTTGTTTAGTCTGGAGGCTCTAGATTTCACACTTCTGAACCTTCGCCCCAGGGGCAGAAGTGTGAACAGTCTGTGTTGGCAGTGTGAAGGGTCTTTGAGGATGGAGGCAGCTCTCCTCTGGACTCTGCATTGGTAGATGCTCTGCAGAGAGGGCAGCAGAGTCCTGATGATCTTCTCCCCAGTTGTTATCACTCTCTGCAGGCGTTTGCGGTCCATAGCAGTAGTGCTGCTGTACCACGCTGTGATGCAGCTAGTCAGTGTGCTCTCCACAATGCAAGTGTAGATGCTGCTGAGGATCTTGGCTGACATATCAAACTTCCTCTCCTTCATCAGGAAGTACAGCTGCTGTTGAGAACTTCTTGACCAACTGTGTGGTGTTCAGTGTCCAGGTGAGGTCCTCACTAATGTGGATGCCCAGGTACTTAAAGCTGCTCACCCTCTCCACTTCAAGCTTCTGGATGAACAGTGGCTGATGAGGCCTCCTCTTCTTCCTCATGTCCACTATCATCTCCTTCATTTTGTCAGTGTTGAGGGTGAGATTGTTGTCCTCACACCATGACACCAGACTGGCCACCTCTCTCCTGTAGGCTGCTTCGTCCCCTCCTGTGATGCAACTGATCACTGCAGTGTCCTCCGCAAACTTTAGGACTATGTTGTCTTTGTGGGGGGTGACACAGTCATGGTTCAACAGTGAGTACAGGATGGGGCTGAGGACACAACCCTGTGGGATGGCGGTGTTTGTGGTGATGCTGGCTGAAGTCCTGTTACTGATCCTGACAGACTGAGGCCTGCCAGTCAGAAAGTCCAGGAGCCAGTCACAGAGGGCGGAGTGCAGGCCAAGTGTGGGCAGTTTGTGGGTGAGTTTGTGGGGGATGACCGTGTTGAAGGCAGAGCTGTAAACAACAAAGAGCACCCTGATGTAGGAGTCTTTGTTTTCCAGGTGGGAGAGGGAAGAGTGAAGGGCAGCAGTGGTGGCATCTGATGTGGACCTGTTGGGCTGGTAGGCATACTGCAGGGGGTCCAGAGTGTCTGAGATGTTGCTCTAGATGTAGGTCAGCACCACTCTCTCAAAGCACTTTTTGATGATTGGAGTGAGTGCTACTGGTCTGTAGTCATTCAGGAAGGTGGCTGGGCTTTTCTTGGGGAGGACGACAATGGTTGTGAAGCAGGTGCGAACAGTGCTCTGGCTGAGGGAAAGGTTGAAGATGCAAGTAAGAACATCAGTCAGCTCACTGGCACATGCTTTAAGAGCATGCCCTTTAAGAGCATGCCTGGTCCTGCTGCCTTGCGGGGATTGATCTTTCTTAATGCTTTTTGTACCCGGACTATTGAAACCATTGGCAGGGGGGATGGGAGTCGGGTGATCTGGGGGGTCTGGAAGGTCTGGGAAGTCTGGAGGGTCTGGGAGGTCTTGGAGGTCTGGGAGGTCTGGGAGGTTTCGGAGGTCTGGAGGGTCTGGGAGGTCTCAAAGTAGGTGTAGTACATATTGAGACCATCCAGCAGGCTACCTGCAGAGCTGGTGGTGCTGGTGGTGGCCCTATACTCTGTGATGTGCTGCAGGCCTTGCCACATCTGCCTGGGGTCAGCAGAAGAATAGAAGCCATCCAGCTTCTCTCTGTACTGCCTCTTGGCCACTGTGATGACTTTCCTCAGTCCGTACTTCGCAGCCTTGTACTCTGTCTCATTGCCTGATCTGAATGCAAGAGAGCGAGTATGCAGCATGTGTAGTACCTGACAGTTGATCCAGGGCTTCTGGTTGGGGAACTTTCTGACTTGTGTGGTGGGCACAATATTGTCAGTACAAGTGCTGATGTACCCAGTTACATACTCAGCATAGTCTTGTAGTGAGGACGCGGTGCAGCCCTGTATGCGGTGCGTATGGTACTGTAAACATGGACCAAGGTGTTCTTGTCATGGGTGGGAATGTTCACATTTTGGTGATATTTGGGAAGTACAGTCCATATGTTGCACTTATTAAAGTCACCAGCAACTATAAAAACAGATTCTAAATTAGTTGTCTTTAAAGCGCTGATGACGTTGTGGAGTTTGCTGAGTGCTCCTGTGGAGCTAGCTCGTGGCGGGATGTAAACAGTGACCAAAAACACAGCTGAGAATTCCCTCGGTAGATAGTAGGGGCAGCATATCAGCATTAAAAACTCCACGTCTGGGGAACAGAACTTGTGGACAGTCTGTACATCACTACACCACAAGTTGTTGATAAATGCACACACACCTCTCCATTAGCCTTACCAGAGGCTGTGGTGCAGTCTCCACGGTGTTCAGAGTGACTCTGTAGCTGAACGGCGCATTCCGGTACTTTGTCTGAAAGCCAGATCTCTGTGTAAATAAGAGCGCAGCACTCTCTTATTTCCCGCTGTGTTATGATCCTGGCTCGTAGTCCGTCCAGCTTGTTTTCCAGGTACTGCACTTTGGCCAGTAAGAGGCTGGGTAGCGGTGGTCGGCTAGCTCAGGCCTTTAGCCTAGCATGGGATCCCCCCCTTGCCTCGCTTTCGTTGCCGTCTCCGGAGCACTCCTGGGGTAGGCTGGCTCACTGGGGATCGGTATTTCGGGGCCTTCCCGGGAGTGGTGGCAGTGGCTACCGTGCTGGACAATGACTTGAAGCTCTGGTGGTATAAAACTAGTACAGTCCAGACGATTATGTGGGTTACACGCTTTGTTTACTTCCTGTCATAGGAAGTGTGCCACCAAACTGAACCATCCTGGAAAAAAATGGACAAGGATGGAGACAGAAAGTTTCATTTTAAAAATAATCTTCAGCAATCTGCACAGTTTTTAAAAGATACATTTAATTACCACTGTCATTTTTCTTTGACAAAGTATCTCTACAAGGCCTTGCCAGTCTAAATCTTAGGATCTGATTTCAACAAATATAAACAATGTAAAACAGCTCACCTAGACACTCGCCGTTTGCTGCTCTTTCGCTCGGCTGCTCTCCAGACCCCCTCCCTCTGTGGGTTTCCCCACCCACTTCTGGGCAGAAATTATTCTGAAAGGTATTCCTGGTTCAAAGATCTTGTGTTTGTCTGTTGGGTTCTAAAATTAAAGAAATTTTGGTATTTTTGTTTTTTTATGTGCAATTGAGTGTGATGACATTTTTAACACCCCAGTAGGGTGTTATTATTTTACTAAATATTATTACATTATTTTGGGACAGCTTGTGACCTAGTGGTTAAGGTGTTGCTCCTGCAAGGTTGTGGGTTTGAATCCCAGCACTGCTAGTGGCACCACTGAGGTTCCCTTGAGCAAGGTACCATCCCCACAGGCACCCCTTGTTGGTGAATGGGTTAAATGCAGAGAAAGAATTTTACACTGTTCACACTGTGGTGTCTTCATGTCTGACTATAAGGGGCCACTTTACTTTACATCTTTTTTAAAATGACTAATTTTGGTTCTACATGACTTAGAAACACCAAACAAAGCTCAGTGTGACGTCTGACACCTTGAGCATTAATACAAACTGGGTGAACTTCCATATATACAGTTGTTTGGTGGTATGACAATGATTTACTATTTATTGTGCTACTGGCATGGATCCGCTCCTGTTCTAAGGGCTCAAAGGGTGTGGTACTAGGTGAATGTCAGATAGATGAGAGAACACATCTGTGTGTAGCGTGAGGGAAGAGCCCAAGCATGGATAGAAGCGAGAGGGCTGGTCAATCACGCTCTTTGATCTGCAAACGCTCTGAACACAGAGTTAGATTCCCACCGGAATCAATGTTTACACTCATGCACAGTGAAGAGAGTTCTTACGTGAATCCTGAGTAGATACGGCAGGGCGAGGGTGAAGACTCAATGAACGAGCGATGAGACTAAACCTGTTTCCTGTTTATATACTACATGACATGCTCATTTCCTGTGACCATGGCGTGACACCTGACCTGTGCATGTGACAGTACCCCCCCCTCCAGGACCGGCTCTAGATGGCCCAGGCTG
The DNA here is from genome assembly GCA_037974365.1 of Hydrocynus forskahlii. Classification (NCBI taxonomy): domain Eukaryota; kingdom Metazoa; phylum Chordata; class Actinopteri; order Characiformes; family Alestidae; genus Hydrocynus; species Hydrocynus forskahlii. Next base: position 521,517 of record JBBPCX010000147.1, on the reverse strand, counting down.
GGAGGATACCCTGCGACGGTAGTCCTGGATAAGAGTAGGATCCAGAATAAACTACCCGGGAATCCAAGACTGTTCCTCTGGACCGTAGCCCTCCCAGTTGATGAGGTACTGAGTGCCACGGCCCTGGCGTCGCGAGTTAAGGATCCGCTGGACAGTGTACGTAGGACCACCATCAATGATCAGAGGCGGAAGCGAGGTGATAACTTGGGTGATTCGGTGTGAAGTTGTAAATTCCTAGTGGAAAGCCAGACCCTGTCACTTACATGGTACAATCGTCCTGGAGGGTGTCGGCGGCGATGCTGATGGATGAATCTTCAGTTTGCGTTTTGGATGGCATCTTGGGCTTGATGCCAAAGCCACCGAAACCTGTGGACCAACTGTTGGCCCAACAATACATCAACCTCCGGTTCTTGATTGTTAAACATCGGAGGCTGGAAACCGTAGCAGGGAACCACAAAACCTCAAAAGGGCTTAATCCTGTCGCGGAGGAGGTGAGGAGATTATGAGGTAGCGGGCCCAGGAGCGCTGACGATCTGCAACGAAACATCTCAGGAAGCGCTCCAGTTGCTGATTGGCTGCTTTGTCTGACCATTAGTCTGGGGGTGATATCCAGAAGAGAGACTACAGGTGGCCTTGATCAGAAGGCTTTCCAGAACCTGGCTGTGAACTGGGGCCCTCTGAGACGATATCCTTGGGGAACCCATGCAAACGGACTACGTGCTCTAAAACTAAATCCGCAGTGGTCTTGGCTGAGGGGAGCCCTGTGAGTGCCACCAGCTGCATGGCCTTGGAGAATCTGTCCATGATCGTGACGATGGTGTTCTTGCCGTCAGACTCAAGACGAAATCCAGCGCGATGTGCGACCAGGGTCGACGCGGCACAGGGAGAGGCTGGAGTTCACCTGAGCTGGGGTTGTTGGTAGTCTTCGCCCTGGCACACACCACGCACACCTGAACGAATTCTTGAACATCCGATGCCATCTTCGGCCACCAGAATGCCCACTGGAGGAGAGAGAGGGTTCGATTGACCCCTGGGTGAACAGCGATGGTGGAGGAGTGAGCCCACTGGATGGTCTCCAACCGTAATCCAGAGGGCATGAAGAGTCGTCCAGGCAGAGTGGCTGCCGGAGGGGGCTCCAAGGCTTGCCCTTGGTGGACTCGATCTTCTAACTCCCACCGGAGAGGCGAAACAACTACTTCTGATGGTATTATAGGTGCAGGTTCCATCCGGGGATTTTCCTTCAGGTGAGCCCGTGAGAGGGCATCAGCCTTCGTGTTCTTTGACCCCAGCTAGTAAGAGATGGTAAAATTGAACTGTTCAAAGAACAGGGCCCACCGTGCCTGACGAGGGTTCTGTTGTTTTGCCTGCTGGATGCCTACGAGGTTCTGGTGATCTGTCCAAACCACGAATGGGTCATGGCCGCCCCCTGAAGCCAGTGACGCCATTCTTCCAGAGCCCACTTGATGGCCAACAGTTCACGGTCCCCTACCCTGTAACGCTGCTGAGTGGGATTAAATATTCTGGAAAAGAAACAACACGGATGCAGTTTCTGGTCTGGACCGCATTGGGAGAGAACGACTCCTACACCCACATCAGAGGCAGCCACCTCCACAACGAATGGTTTGGCAATGTCTGGGTGGATGAAAATGGGGGCTGAAGTGAAACGTGAGCATAACTGGTGGAAGGCGTGGATGGGTTCGGTGAGGACAGTGAGTGGCACTGCGACTGAACTGGAGCCCCGGATGAAGTGTCCGCAAACCCCAGAAAGCGCTGGAACTGTTTAAGTGAAGCGGGTAGAGGCCAGTTTCGCACAGCATCCAGCTTCTGGGGGTCCATGGCCATGCCCTGAGGGGATATCAAAAACCCAAGAAACATGGTGGAACGCTGTTGGAAAGTGCATTTCTCCAACTTACAGAACAGTCGGTGGGCCAGCAACCTCTTTAGAACTGCTTGGACATGCTGAACGTGCTCATCAAGATAAGCGAGGACCCACCAGCCCAGCATGTCCTGGAGAATGTCGTTGATGAACTGCTGAAATGCTGCTGGACAGTTACACAAACCAAAAGGCATAACCAGCATTTCATAATGGCCGGTGGGAGTGATGAAGGCCGTCTTCCACTTGTCACCCTCCCTGATGCGAACGAGATTGTATGCGCTCCTAAGGTCCAACTTAATGAAGATGGAAGCACCAGAGAGGTCGTCCAGGGCTGTATTGGTCAACGGGAGTGGATGACGGTTCTTCACCGTGATCTTGTTGAGCCCCTGATAGCCGACGCAGGGACGGAGACTTCCGTCTTTCTTTTTAACAAAAAAAACCCCCTGTGGCCGCAGGAGAAGACAAAGGGCGGAGAGTACCTTGGCAAAGTCCTTCAGCTACATACTCCTCCATGGCCGTTTGTTCGTCCTTAGACAGGGCCTACAGTCGGCTGTGGGGGCGAGGTAGAGCCAGGCAGGAGCTTGATTTCCAGGTCGTAGGGCTGATGAGGTGGTTGTTGGGTGGCCCTACGCTTGCTAAAGACCTCCAGTAGATCTTGATAAGGTTGAGGGATGGCACTGGCGTCGACATCAGGGGTAGTGGGCTCCCCTGAGCACCCGCCGCCACGAGACAAAGCTCTTGACAGGTCGCACTCCATTGGAGAATTTTTTGCTGACTTCAGGAAATAAGAGGGTCGTGTTGGAGAAGCCACGGATAGCCCAGGATGATAGGAGGGGAAGTGAGATGAGTGATGAGGAAGAGGAGCTTCTCCTGGTGGTGGTCGATGACAAAGTTAAGGGGTGCAGTGACGTGTGTGATAGGGCAATCAACGGCTGTGATTTTTAACGGCCGAGATAATGTTTCAAAACTCACACCCAGCTGAACAGCAAAATTATGGTCAATAAAATTGCCAACCGCTCCTGAATCCACAAAAGCGGTGACACTGACCTGTTTGTGGCTGAGCTGGATGTTTGTTTGAACCATAAATCAGGAAACGGTCGGCATGGTGGGGGTAGATAGAGACAGTCCAGGCAAAGACCTCCTTTTCTTCACCTGGTCTAACCATTTCCCAGCGGAGCTGGCAGATAGCACGATGGTGGTCTGGAGAGGCACAATAAGCACACAGCCCCTCACGATAATGACTGGCTTGCTCCGCCGGGTTCAAGGAAGCGCGCCCAAACTGCATGGGTTCCCCGGCTCCGGGGTGGGCATCGGATGGAGGTGGAGGATCTGGGGAGGCCGCTGTCACTTTAAAAGGCGTGGTAAATGGCATGGGCGGCAGGGTACGAGGAGTGGACTTGGGGCAAGAGCTCATGCGCTGATCAATACGCATGCAGAGCTGGATCATCCCTTCATATGTATCGGGTAGCTCTCGCCCCAGCAGTTGGTCTTTAATACGGGTGGCCAGCCCCTCGTAAAAGGCTGTCCGGAGCACGGAGTCACCCCACCCCATCTGCATGGCGAAGGTACAGAACGCCGCGGTGTATTTACTCACTGGACGGTCCCCCTGCCGCAGATGGTACAGCTGGGACGCCACCTCCACCTCACTGTCCGGATGTTGGAAGGCAGCTTTGAGCATGTTGGTGAAGCTGGTATATTGATAACAGTCGTCTGAATCGGACTTCAAAACTGCTCCTGCCCACTCAGCTGCCTGGCCCGTGAGGAGGGAGACGAGAAGTGCGATCCTACTCTGGTCCATTGGATAACAATCAGGCTGGAACTCAAAGACCAGAGAAAGGTTAGTCAAAAAGACCTCGCACTTCCCGTCTACACCATTCCATTTCTCCGGGAGTGATAATTTAGGCAACACTCGTGGGGTTGACGTGAATGAAGTGGAAAGAGGAGTCGGAGCGGGCGGCTGGGACGCCGGTGTCTTGACAGCGGTTTCGGAGCGAGCCTGCTGCAGGAAGGCAACCTGTTCTTTTAGCCTGGCCACCTCCTTTTTCAGACTCTCTATTTCCTCTCCCTGTCAATTCACCATTGTCACCAACGCGAACCATTCCGCTGAGCTCACTTTAACTGGCTTGTTCATTCTGTCAGATAGATGAGAGAACACGAACTTATCTGTCCAGTAGAGTTTGCCCATGTAGCGTGAGGGAAGAGCCCAAGCACGGATAGAAGCGAGAGGGCTGGTTAATCACGCTCTTTGATCTGCAAACGCTCTGAACACAGTTAGATTCCCAACGGAATCAATGTTTACACTCATGCGCAGTGAAGTGAGTACTCACGTGAATCCTGAGTAGATATGGCAGGGCAAGTGTGAAGACTCAATGAATGAGCGATGAGACTAAACCTGTTCCCTGTTTATATACTAGGTGACACGCTCATTTCCTGTGACCTTGGCGTGACACCTGACCTGTGCATGTGACAGTGAAAAATGAAACCTCTAAGTGAGAAGCTTTGATAAGTAATGCTTTGGTTTAAAACTGCTACACAAGTAACAGCAGAAGATGATGGATGGAGAAAAATAATTTACACTGAAAGGAGGACTAACAGTTTTTATGCAGTGAAAAAGACTCAATGTTCTGAACAAAGACAAATAATTTTTATAATTGCACAGACTATTGTGGACCCTGTTGAATTTCAACTGACACTTGAACGTGGAAGACATTTTTTGTAGTGTAAGAAATTAATGCCTGATATTTAATTGAAATGGTCTTGGTGGTTTTGACCTGTTACTTTAACATAAAGGACTGGGATTCTTTATTTCTTTTAATGCATGTAAAATATGCCCTTTAAGCTGACAGTCAACTTTGATGGTCTTGTTGGCTTTTTCTGGAAATCTGTTGTCCATAGGACAGAATTTGTATTCAAAGTTAAAAAGGTTTTACTTTTAAATATCAATTATTCCAAGACTCAGTCATAACAGGAAAAGGGTGGTTACACAAATTAGGCAATTGTTTTTAATTATTGTGTGACAGCCCTAATTAATTTTCAAACCCTTTTTGCTACTCCTGAGGGAAGTTTAATAGGTTTGAAAAATGGTTATCACATGTACTATTTATGCAAGTGAAGTTTGTATAATTTCATATCAACCTAGATATTTATATGAACCCAGTTCAATTATATGAACAAACAGACAACTCCATGAAGAGCTAATATTTGGAATATGTCCCTTATTTATTCCAAATGATTTATGTCTCCATATATTTCACTTTAGAGGGTGGTGGCCCTCCTACATATCCCCACATTTTATAGCAATAATAATAACAATATATTTGAATAATTTTCATTTTTTCTCAATTATGGTTGTGACAGAAATATGAGAAACATAATAATACAAAGGGGAAAATAAAAAAGTGAACATTCATACAATGTCTAATGGCCCACCTGCATACAAAGGATCTCATTCACATGCTCACTCCCACATACAAAAATACATTCGCTCCATGAAGTAAAAACATATTTCAGAATTTGGCCTGACTATTTGGACCTATTTCTATTTTTGTTGGAAAGGTACCACAAATTTTAGGTAACTTCATCTGTTTTTATAGCAGCTCAAAGTACACCACAGCATCTTCACAGATTACAATCATTTTGATAAGACCAGTTATGCATTTCATTGCATTATTTTGGAGTGTATGTAGAGGGGGTCTGCATCTAGCATTAACCTGCAGACGCCAGAGATTTGACTAGAAATTGAGGGATCCAAAATTGGCTGAAGTAATCTCTAATAAAAATGGCCATAAAACCAAGTTAAAAAATAAATCTCCAAAATACTACTGTCCACAGCAACACAGACAAGAAAGGTACTGCCATGGCAGAAAATAAGATCAAAAGAAGGAAACAAAATATATAAAAAGAAACAAAGCCAGTAACAATTAGGGAAAAACAGAACTCCAGAATACGTCTTTTCCAAGTTAGTTTTCAGTGAGTTCTTCTTTGTTTCTTACAAAAAAAGTTAAAAGCCATGTCTCATTGTAGTTCTGCATGGTCCTCTTAAGAGTTTAAGGAGTAGCTCAAGTCATCCAGCTCACAGTTATGGAAGAGAAAAGGAGGAATGCGAACCCCAAAGGTTGGAAGCCATATTCCACTGTGATGCCTGGAACATCATCTCCAGGGCATTTGCTCTCTGACAGGTTGCATAGTACATAGTCAAGAAGACCACGGTTACATGATTCAGGATGGTTGCAGGATCAGAGCGAGATGAAGTGTCCAGTTTTTCTTCCTCAGTCTTTAAAATCTATGAAATATGCCATTACTTTTTGTCCCTGATGCTGTGTTCTTTCTCTTCGTAAAATACATCTCTCTCCAAAATTCTGCCATGGTCCTACTAGAGATGCTAGCAAACTCAGTGACTGACCGTTCAGTTTGTCATGCATCTTTTGCACAATTTTGCACAATCACTGTGCAACCCATTGCCTGCAGACTCAGTCCTGCTTGGTGAGCAGATCTGTGGGGGGTGTTTTTGTGGGTGGGAGGGGCCGTGGAGGGGGTGTGGGCTTGGGTTTGGGCAGGTGGGGGCTGGCAGAGCCCCCTCCTTCACTGTCGGTGTTTGTGTTGGAGGATGATGGTGGTGGGGGAGGGGGCAGCCGGGGAAGAGACGAGGTAGCCGAAGCTAAGGGTGGAATGCGTGAACAGGAGGACGAGGCAGAGCGGAGGCTCTGTATTCGCCGACACTCCTGGCACACCCGCACATGAGTGCAGCCACGTGGCGGTGCAGGGGGGAGCATGGGGGCCGGTGGAGCAGGAGGAGGTGTGCTGGACACGTTGGCCCCCAGAGGGTCATCCAGCAGACGCTGTGGACCCGGGCCCATGTCTGAGGAACCCCCACCTGCACCAGGTGGTCCTGCTGCTGCTCCAGCCATTGGCCCTGGTCCAGCCCCACTGTAGAGCTTACCATTACTGAGACGCATCTCACGCACAAGCCTCACTGGCCGTGGAGCGCCTAAGGGGAGACGGGTGGAATGTCGGATGATTCCATGAGAGGAGAGGGGCCGCCTCCGCCGCAGACGAGAACTCTTTTTACAAGAGATAGCATTTCTGAATTCTGTCATCATCTCCTGACACACTGAAACCTAGGGACAAATGAGAAAAAGACAAAGTGAAAGGACAGATGAGTAAAGATAGAATAAAAAAAGAAGGAATGGAATATGAAGAACAAAGTAAGAAAGAAAAAGAAAAATTGCTTGCTTGCACAATCCAAAAACAATATGTAGTAGAGGCAAACTGTTATTCCAGATGGTGCTGAGTTGGTAATAAAAGAAATGACTTTGGGTGTAGTGTTAAAGCTTTGTAAACTTATGAAGGTTTTACAATGATAAAATTATGATCCACACTACTAATATTATAAGCTTTGTATCTGTTTATTGAAGAGGATTTAAGAAGCTCTGTATCTGTTATATGCCTAGAGCAAACCAACAAACAAATAAATAGACAAGCAAAACAAGCAAAGCCACTTCTGAATTTGGTACATTTTAATAATGCTGTTTCATTGAGAAAGAGCTATTTTGATTTGAAACATAAAAATGCAATGGCACTATGTAACTGATATAGTTGACGAGGGGTCCCCAAACCTGGTCCTGAAGTACTCCCTGCCCAGGGAGGAGCTTATTAATTCACTGATTACTTGCTTGAGACATGTGGGGAGCAAGGAAAACATGATTTACTGTATTCTGTGTCTATATATTCCACTACAGATGACTTTAGCGAGATGTCTAATAAATGTCTGTTTAAAGGGGAGTTCCACAGAATTTTCAGAATTTCTCAGTATTTAAACGAAGGCATTCAGATAACATTTTATGTACTTTCCAAAACAACCAATGAACCAACACAATATTCTGAACCTTCTGATTTTTTTAAATTTAATGTTGACCTGAAAAAATAAGTTCTGAACTCCCTGAAATTCTGACAAACACACTATCTGCCATACATTAAATAACCACACATCAGATGTTACGTTTCTCTAGAATGTTTTGCTTTGTTCAGACAGGCAGCTCAGATCTGAATTTTAGCGTGTCTGATTTGAGCAGGACAAATCCTCTGCAGCCTGAATTGCAGAAACATTGCCATGACCTAAAATCTGACTTATTTGATAATTTTTTAACCTGAAATCTAAAATCACATCTGATTTCATGCGCAGTTTGAACAAAGCCTAAATCTTAACCCTTTAATTATGCTGACATTTTCAATTGGTCTAATTTTCTACAAACAAGTGAGTGTTGAAACCTATAAGTGATTAAGTAATATGGAGAGATGAAGGGGAAGGTGAAACGACAGCTAAGGAAGGGTGAAATAAAAGACAGAGGAATTGAAAAAAGAAAGATAAAAATATGGAAACAAGTGTCAGAGGAACTGAAAAAAGCAATCATAAACGATACAGTGGGAAGAGACAAGAAAATTCTACAGAGTCTTTGCGTTTTTCTTGTTTATACACAACCTACATTCTATAGGATTTGTAGTAAACTGCAAGTCTATCACCCTGCCACACATTCAGGCATGCCAAAACACCCACATAGCACAGCATTCCACGCCAAGAATACTACACTTACACATACTGCAGAAACGCACACACTTACAACACACACAGAATCAGTGGGTATGGCAACCTACTGGTGCATGTCTGTGATTTCGGCCTGGGCAGGGGTGAGGGCGTACCTCATCGGTCTCAGCCGAACGCCGTGTGGACCATATGAACTCCATGATGGCCACAAAAACAGCAATGATCAGACCACAGATCAGGACTACAAAGATCCCACCAATATTCTCCATACCCAGACCTATTGGACCAAAGAGAAGTGTCAGCAGCACACGTACACACACATTTCAATTAATTCGATGACAGAACATGGGGTATGTCTCAGTGGCATTTTGACACATCTGCTCAGCAGGGCTTCTTCGCATTTACTATTTTTCCAAATTTTAGAATAATAGTGAAGATGTTTTTTTTTTCCAAAACAATCTGCAGCAACTGGCAATTTGAAAATGATGTGTGAAGCCATTAACCTGAGAAGTAAGCATTTATTTATAAACATAAATAGATAAGCCACTGTGAAAACATTTCTGTTTGTTAGCTTAATAATTTCTAAACCTATCCTTGTGCCCAGCATTTGCAGCACCAAGCATGGATTGTCAACCCTTCATTATTGCAGTTCTCTTCAGGTATATCAGGAATACTACAGGTATAGGATATGTTCACAATGGAGTCAATATCAAGAAGTCTTTGCCACAGTATTACTTGTTGGATAAAAAATACATGCGGATATGCAAATGAGACATCATCCACTTATAGAATGCATATGTCACATCCTGTGGTGCTTGGGGGAGTGAGGTGAGGCACAAAGAGCAGGTTCCAAGTGATGGAATTTTAATATAAACAGGACACAGACTCTATACAGACAACGTGAGGGGAATGTGAGGATATGTGTGAGGGTTGACCAGCAAACTTCATATGAACACAAAGAACTTAAATACAAAAACACACTCAGACAAGAACCAATCATAAATCCCAATTACTTAAACCAAACACAAGACAGCTGACAATGACTCAAGACTCAACAAACACCCAAGATCAAAATAAAAGTCCCCAATAAACCCAAATCAAAACAGCGGCCTCTACTGGCTACTGGCCAAGACCTGACAGCATACATATGTATATTTTTTTAATCCAAACATAATGATCACTTTGGATGATGGTACAACTTTTAGCATACATCTAGATATGAACAATATATTCGAGAATCCTTCAGTAAAATCCAAAACACTATCCACTGAAATCTCAGATAATAGCCAAGTCAAGTCAAGTAGGTGTTTATTGTCATTTCAACCATACAGTAAAATGATACAACACTGCTGAAACACGAAGAAGAAAAAAAACATCAACTACAAAGCAAAAAACAAAACATAACAACCCTAGTGCAGTCAGGACAGAATTAAAGAGAAAGTGCAAAAACAAAACAAAAACACAAGAGCTATAGTACAATAGCATACAGTGCAGTCATAAGGAGCAGTAACAATAGTAGTGTGAGTGAATACAGTATCATTACATACTGTATTCTAACACAGTCATTACGAGTGAAAAAATGCAAAAGTGCAAAGATTGAAGTAGACAGCAATAAATAATTATGCAAAAATAGCAAGTAGCAGCAACACAATTATAAATAAATACAGGGTATTTTCAGTGGCAGTTGGGGAGCAAGTTTTCTTTCTTTATGGCAGAATAGTTTAGTAACAGTTTAATATGTACCATTTGTGTAAATGTCAAGATTTTCAGTGACAATCAAAAATCATGTTTAATTGTGTGTAATCATCAAAACATGTAGGGTCAGCAGGGGTGTTCAAATTTTGCATACGACTGTATAACACTTTTCCCTTAGTGGCAAAAATGTTTTTAAGCTTTCTGTTTATACGAAAATGAAACATGTAGCTTTTGTGAAAAGTTTTGTTTTTGTTTACCTATAAAGTCCATTCTAAAAAAACACACACATACATTATTTCTGCAAACCCTTTTCTCCACATCAGGTGGAACAGGTACTTAGTAAATAAGTCACCTTGAAATCTTTACTTCACTAAACTTCGTGCAGAACGTTTCCGAACAGAGGACCATTTTGTTTCTTAGATTTTTTTGGTCTGCCTACAAAGCCTGCTCTGAAAATGTACAAAACTATGCACATACATTCTTTACTTACTATTAGAAGTTCAGTTAAGTCAAAATATTATGGCAGCCTGGAAACTTAAGTTAAAATACCTTTTTTCTTTTACACTGTACAACTAAAGCTCTAGCATACTAATACTTAGATAATTATATAAGTACACATTATTATTTAGCATGAGTGAATCAGGGTTCAGCCTCAGTCACATTTAAACATGCGAATGTTTCAAAGGCCTGCTAGCTCACAAGGAATGAATATGAATGATGTTTGGAAATAAATGTAAGTCAAATGCATTACACGGTTCAGCCTTGACACACACACACACACACACACACACACACACACACACACACACAGCTGTTCTATCAATAGTTTCTGTTATACAGCAGATATCTCAATATAACACACAATTTAACACAGTGTAACACAATATAACACAGAAGAATCCTCTTAGGCTTCGTCTGCCATTTTTTTTTTAGAATATTTCTATTTCTGACCTGATAGACACACAGTGCTGGACTGGCCATCGGGCATGCCGATGGTAAATTTGGGCTGGTCAGGTAAATTTGGGTCGGCGCGGAATCCCATCAGAGAACAGAAAACATCAGCATGCCAGGTTAGCACAAATTCACATACACACAACACAGACGTCAACCCTTCTAAAAGTTAGACAAGTAATAAAGATGAAGACAGCGAAGGCCAATACTTGTGCTGTTTGAGTTGTAGGAAATTGTGTTTATGTAGAATTCTCTTGTCCATATTTCAAAGTTTTAAGTGTAGTTTTAACACCTTTAGATTGTGTTAACATAAACCTCAGGTTTAAATATTTTTGCCAACTAAATATTCCCCATGACAAAAAAACGACTTTATAAATATCCTTATGTCTGCCCTCAAGCATAAACACTGATATCTGAGGTGGGTAAACAAAACACACACTCTACTTCAGAGGTATACCTTTCAAAAAATCTTATTAAGGACACTGCATTCTATAATGACCCCTTTTCAAACAAACAAATGAGAACCTCACTGTTAAATCAGTTTAAACAGTGGAATACGTTTTTACTTTTACATACAATTGTTCATGATTCTGTTGCTGTATTAGATTAGAGTGACCATTATTTAGAGTTAAGAGGCAAAATACTGCAGCGTTAAGGTTTTGTAATATTGTGACGCTGCTATAGTCCTCAGAGCAAACATGTAGTATAGTGAACTAAAAATATAGGCTGCTATTAAAACACTTCCTATTAATTCCCATGATTGAATAAATACCCATGTTGAACATAGATGTATAATGTATGCACATATTCACGTATTCTTTTCTTTTTTATTGTTTTTCATATTTTCATGTCATTATCATATCTTTAATTTTACCTTGGTTAACACACAGATCAGTCATAACCTGAAACCACCAGCCCATTTTATAAAGGTCCCTCTCATGTTGCCAAAACAACTGTCAAGGCATGGGCTCCACAAGACTTCTGAAGGTGTGTCATGACGTTAGCAGCAGATCTTTTAAGTCCTGTAAATTGTGAGGTGGGGCCTCAATTGGTCAAACTAGTTTCTTCAGCACATCCCCCGGACACTCAGTTGGATTCAGAGCTGAGGAATTTGGAGGCCAAGATAACACTATGAACTCATTTTCATGTTCCTTAAACCAACAGTTTTTGCACTGAGAGGAGGTGCACTATCTTGCTAAAAGATACCACTGCCTTTGGGGAACACTGTTACCATGAAGGGTGTTCCTATACTGTTCATGTCAGGTGGTTTGTCTCAGATTAACATCCACATGAATGCCTGGACCCAAGATTTCTCAACAAAACATTGCCCAGAGAGTCACATTGCGTCCGCCACAGGTAAGTGATGCACACACACCTGGCCATAAACAGGATGTAAAGGAAAACATTATTTATCAGACCAGTCCACCTTCTTCCATTGTTCCATGGTCCAGTTTCTCATGTTTTGATGTCCATGTGCCCTCTGTAGGAGCTTACAGCAGTGGACAGGGTTCAGCACAGGCACTCTGACTGCTCTGTGGGTTCATGGCTTGTTGTGCATGGGGCTGCATACCTACAAAGCACGCAGAGTGCCTTTGCTGACCCTTGTCTACTGCTGAAAGCTCCCACAGAATCTGAATCAGAAAACTTTATTTAATCTGTTTGTGTTGCAACTGCACAGAGACACAGAGACAAGAACAATATAAAACAAAGTCTAATAAATCCAATACAAAAACTGCAGAAAAACCTCCATATGAAATAAACTAATTCACAGTGCTCGGTATAAATACTATAGATAAGTAACTTACAGTTTGTTAAGTGAATTACTAATACCACAAATGGTGGTTATGAGTATGTTATTTCACATAGTAGAGATGGCATATAAATAGTGACGTTACTTATAGTAGTTATATTTAACATGGTAAGACTATTGTGCATGATAATAATAAGATATTGCACATAATGAAATTATTTAGCAGCAATTATGAAAACTGCACATGATACTGCACATGGTAAGAGTACACACGACATTGCACATAGTGAATAAGAAATTGCACAATATTGCACATAATAATACAAAAATAACGATAATAAGATAACATAATAATAGGTTAATAATAATTATGGGCATGTGAACGTCAAAACGGCTTGACAATGGAGCAATAGAAGATACTGGCAAGACCTCCTGTTTTGGACATGCTCTGACCCAAATGATTGAATTTATTGACCCCTCAATTTGGCTCTCATCAAAATTACTTAGGTCTTTACACTCCTATTTTTCCTGCTTCCAACACATTATCTTCAAGAACTGACTCTTCACTTCCTGCCTAATATATCCCACCCCTTGACAGGAGCAACTATAACAATATAACCACTGCCATTCACTCCATGTGTCAGTGGTTTTACTGTAATGGCAGATTGGTGTATGTCAGCTTGAATATTTACTGTCACATATATTTCACATAATGTCACATATATTTGTGAGAAGGGAATTCCATCTCTGCACATCATATGTTAAGGAACAAAGCAGTAACATCTTCCTGGTTTGTGAAATTTCTTTGATTTTCTAGGAATTTTCTAGGATTTTCTAGGAAATGGACTGCACACTTCAGTTTCTCCAGATTCTACTGCAATGGTGCGATCCATCCAGCTGATGTCAACACTACTGTTTAGTGTCCATAGATTCCACTCATTCATGCTTTAGAAAAGCTGTTTAAGGACTGCTAAAGCTGGTCTTATTGTACTTATCATCACTTGGCCATTTTTTACTTCAAATGGAAGCAGAGGTGCATTGAATGCAAACAGTCTGAAATGAGACCCAGACGGCATCCAAATGTGTTTCCCCTCATGGGTCAAGAAGGTGTCTCAACCATGCTGACATAATGCATGCATGACAGGCCAAATTAAAAAACTGAAAAGGTTAAACCATTTATTTAAATCACTCTTTATTCCTGTTCCAAAACCCTCTTACCTAATAACAAGGATTCAGATTTATCACAGTTAATTGTATAGACTGCAAAGCTACCAAACATGTTTATGGTTGAGATAAGAGCTGGAGCTGAGACCTCAGTGTGTGTTAGGAAATAAAACACCTTTAAAGGTCTATACAGCTAATAAATAAGGCTCTTTGGACAGATGAAACCAAGATCACATTGCACCAGAATGATAGGGAAAGTATGGAGAAAGAAAGAGACATGCTCATGATCTGAAGCGTACCACATCATCTGTCAAACATGGTGGAGGCAGTGTTATGGATTGGGCATGTACAGCCGCCAATGGAACTGGGTCACTGGTGTTTATTAATGATGTGACTGCTGACAGGAGTATCAGGATGAATTCTGAAGTGTATCGGGCTATACTCTTCTCAGATTCAGCCAAATGCTGCAACACTGATTGGAAGGTGCTTTATAATGCAAATAGATAATGACCCAAAATGTCCTGTGAAAGCAACCTAAGAGTTTCTCATGATAAAGAAATGGGATATTTTAATGGCAGATCAATCACCTAATCTTAACCCAATAGATCAACTTTTCAGTTACTGAAGACAAAACTAAAGGCAGAAAGACCAACAAACAAGCAGCAACTGAATGCAGCAGCAGTAATGGCCTGGCAAAGCATCTCAAGGTAGGAAATTCAGCATATCATAATGTCCATGGGTTCCATACTTTACGACTTGGAGGATTTCCCTCCAAGTTTTAAAACAATACATATTTTTGAGATTACTTTGTTCAATTACTTCTGAGCCTCTGAAAAATGGTTGTAATTTCTGAAAGTTTAATGAAGTACATTTGGTAAACCCTTTAAATTAAAGCTGCAAGTCTATACTTGTGTCACATATTAATTGCCTAATTTCAAATCCATTGTGGTGCTATACAGAGAGAGAAAATGACAAAAATGCATCAACATCCAAATACAGTAACCCCCCGCTTCTCGCGGGGTTACGTTCCAAGAGCACCCTTGTATAGTGAAAAACTGCATTGTTGTGTTTTGGTTAAAAAAATGTCTTAAAATGCCTATTTTTATAGTGTAAACCCTAAATATGCCCCCAAATATGGTTCCAAAACATGTTAATTTCATTTAAACTCAATTTAATACATTACCCTTAATGAAAATGTAAAGGTAAACCTGTATTCGTACTGTACAGTTTACACTGAACTCCTGCAGTGCTAGAATGTAATTACCGATATTATAATTTAGCACTAAAGAATTATATATTGCCATGAAAAAAAGCAAATGAAATGTGGAGGATATCTGCATTTCCACTAATTTTCTGGAGTTTTCGTCAGCAATGATTAGTTTGGTTCTAAGAAAAAATGACTGAATCTCAAACACTTTAATTTAATTTTAAACTCATCTTACTAAATTACCCTTAAAATATAAAGGTAAAGCTTTAATATTATTATTAATTTACTATTATTATTAAACCCGTATACGTGCTGGACGGTGTACACTAACTGCCTTCTCCCACAATTAATTCATGCATGGGTGTTTTCTTTGGTATGCGCTGCCATTTTCTTTGGTATAAGCAGGGTAAATACAGTAATAACTGATTTTTTTAGAAATAAAAATACAGTAAAATTTATGGGTAATCACCAATAATTTTTATAGTTCAATAATTTACTGTTCACCAGGTGGCGCATCTTATTCAGTCCGCCCCTGCTCCGAGTAAAACGGTATTTAATCCTCTGAGGTCGGAACGCCCTCCTGAGGGATATTTCGACTGTTCCAAAACAATCATCTAAAGCTCCGCAAGTTTTTGTCTTAGAAACATTTAAGTAAAACCACTAGAAACCTTGAATCTTCAAGTTTTTAAATATGTGTTTTAATTCAAATATATCGATGGCGCTTTGTAAATAGAATAAAAAGAACTCTTGAGATTTTCTGTGCCTCAGGCAGCAAACAGCCTGTTAATGACATAAAAGACGAAAACAGTAATACAGTTATATTTTATATGACAATGTAGCCGAAATTACGTTAATAATTATGTTACAAAATTAATAAATTATATTGCCATATTGCCACGAAAAAAAAAAATGCGGAGAATATTTGCATTTTCTGCATTATTGTGGAGATTTCCGTGTACAACTATTAGTTAGGTTTTTCGAAAAAATCTGCGTGAGATTGATTCCGTGACTCCAGATCCGCATTAAACCGGGGGGTTACTGTACTTATGGACCAAACTATAATTGAATAATACACCTCTGTGGTAACTGGATAATGCAGACTGTACCTGTTCTCTTCAGAGATTAATATGCTTGCAAAGCCTGGTTATCAGAATTGTTAGAGAGGTGTAGACACTTTGGTAGAATTTCATAATTTCAATCATCCACTTTGAAAGTACAGCAGTCCTCTTTCAGTGAGGAAATTACATTTAAATCAGTCCACCCTTTGCCATCCAAGCCGATAGTCTGGTTTATTGGTGGACTCAAATAGGCAATGGCTGACATAGAACATAGCAGCTTCTACTTTTACAGATTTAGGAGGTGTTCAAGGGCTGAGTGGGCTTCATCTAGTTGTGGTAATACTGATTTAGAGGAGGACTGTTAAAATCCTGCCCCAGATTCTACATGTCCTGTTCAACCTCTGTTTGTTGTGTGTGTTTGAGGTAAAAAGTGATGGACTTAAAAATCTTATGTTTAAGAGATTGAAAAGAAAACACCAGAAAGATAGCACAGCAGTCTGTGACACAAAAATAGGTCATCACCACAGAGCAGAAAGAGGAAATAAAAGAAAACATTCTACTTATCCCTCACTCCCATTTGGTCCTAGTCCAAGTTCTAGGTTCTCATGTTATACTGAAACCATGCCTACCCAGCTACATATAATATTAACTTGCTAATGAAGTCACCAAGTTGCCAATGAATGCTCTCTTGGCTTCCTGGTCTTACTCCAAAAACCATTCATAAACTGTCATGCCTCCTCTGTGTTCTGCAATGTTCCCTCATTCCTTTTGTAGTTGACAGCGAGCTTGGCTGCAAATCGCAACACAAATGTGATCTTCTTATCTGAAAGTCTTTGGCAGACATTGTTGAAGGAGCATCATTTCTTGCGAACGGCTAGGGAAAAATCCTGTGTGATGTAGATAGGGGATCCGGCTTCTTCGCCATTGATAGAACTTTCATTTTCTTGTCCTGGGAGTAATGTTTGCTAATCAGTGTTTGATGACGATTATCCAAAGCTTTGGTGGGCTAAGTCGATCTTCATGTGACCCTTTGCAGTGGAGAGTCCAGGCCAGTTGGTTGCCAGGACTCAAAGATCTGACGAGAATCCCTCTGAGATTCACCTTAAAATGATTATTCGCATTGTCCAGTCTCTGAGCCAGCACACCGCGTCTTCATCTCACAGAGCCATAGCTCCATTATGGCTGTTCTGACTCGCTGATATGTTTAGACTGGTCATCTGGGAAAATATTTTGAGTGACTTCTCCTATAATCGGAGAAATGTCCAATGCTCTTGCCTCAGTCCTGGTGCTAGCATCAGCTGATGGCAATGCCATAGCTAATCTCGAAGCATGGTTAGTTTTTCTCAGCCTAATGATTCTCTTTTTTTTTCTGTGACTGTCCAATTAACTTCATTACAGATGCAAAACAGCATGCTGACTTTTGTGTGGGGCATAAGCTCTGATGTAACAACAAAAACCATGATCTGATATATTAAAGTCGCAAAATAAAACATCACATTTAGTTTGCATTAATAAATCACTAACACAATTGTATTATTAACATGCAAGTATTCTAACCTAGACTTTTAAATGGTTGTTATTATAGCGTTACAACTGAGCACTAGCACCAGTACAATTTCTTATTGTAAACAGGAGCCATGGCAAATTTTGGACGTAACTAATCAAAACAACAGGAATACGGATGCCACATTTATTATGTATATAGAATTCCATTACTTTAGATTAGCAGTTTTAAATGGATTGATTGTTTGCATTTTGGTGTAACATAAGCTTTACAAGTCACATACAAATGAGTGATGCTGACCAGCTACCCATACATGTATGCACCCAACTGACCATTTTTTTAATAACTACGAACCCCATGGGATGGTCTTAATTCATTGCACAGTAAATCTTTGCATAGAACTAGTAAAATCTTTGATGTCAGATTGCCTGAGTGAAATGGGCTGTGTCCATTGTGCACATTCAGATTTTAGGCATCTAATGAATGTACAACACTGTGGTTTACCTTTAGCCCGATGGTCCTCCTCTTTGGGGCACTCCCCTCCCTCCCACCACCTTCGCTTAAGGATCTCCAGTCTGTTGTTCTCCTGTAGCTGCAGCACTCCAAGAGTTATCTCATCTCTGAATGGAGAGCCTAAGATTAACAGGGGAAATAAGAACCAATATTACATTGTGCAGTGCAGCTGCACCAAAAGGGATTTTAAAAAATTGCCTAATTTTAATTGAATTAGTAAGTAACACCCTTATAAACATTTATTTCACTTCAAGAAGTCAGCACTGGCTAAATTGCTAACAAATCAGCAAATCACATAACGTATACAGTCACTAATGTAGTGTATGGAAAGGTATATGACATATATACTTGTCTCTGACGCAAGTTTGCCATAACAGGTAAATATCAAGAGACAGCAGGAGCCAAGTTTCTATCCAGGAGTCCAATGAATTTCCAACAATTCCTAAATTAAGCCAATCATTTTTGCACAAAAAAAGGCAAAAGCACAGAGAAAGAGAGTTTCCACCAACTCTGTACATGAAGAATAAAATCCTCAACATCACACCCGTAAAACACTAAGAGACATGGAGAAAAAGCAAAATTAAATCCTTAATGCTGAGTTGCTTCTTGTTGTATTTTATACCACTAAAGCACAGAGAAAGAATGGGCAAGCATAACCCTGTCAGTGTCAGGCACCTTATATCCTTTTACTGTCAAAACCATATGTCCTTTTTGCCATTTTTTCAACAAGGCATGCAGACACAGTTTAAAAAAAATAACTAGACACTTTCCAATAATTAACATGCAGCTTTTTTAGTTAGAATTGTATATTACACACACAGTGCTTGTGTCAGGGACAGTATTGTCCTTATTTAAGCACCTCAAAGACAAGGTGTTCTAGAATATCTGTACTACAGGCGCTGTGGTGACAACACCATCTGGGCTCCAAGTTGCCATGGAAGCGGCTGGGGTTGTCCATGGTGACGTCCTTTTGATGAATGGGTGGGTGAGAGGATATTATTGCTAGGCACCAGAACTTTGGGTGGCAACTGGGAGATGTCAGCTGGACGGGGAGACAGGGAGGAGGGGGGGGCAAAGCGGGAGAAGGGAAATCGAGTGTTCGCACTCCTGCAGGGAAAAACACAGTGTGATGTGAGGATAGCCTTTGAAGACAACGATTCTTCCTGACTTCCTGGCCTCTCATATCAAGAGCAATAACAGGATGATGTGATTAAGAGTGCACATGGATGTTTTAGGGCACTGCACAAAAGGGCAGTGGGGGTTGGCAGAGACTTGTCATAATGTGGCTGGGAGTTGCGCTGGTAAACAGTAGGGGTGAGTGGTATTAAAACTGTGTGCTGTTTCATTGCATCCTCTATTACTGTGCGTAGCCCGGAGATTTACTGTGATGTTTAAAGATATCAACAGAGCTGAAGTAATTTCCACTGAGATCAAGTTTTCTGATTTTGATTCTGATTCTGAAACATGTTTTTTTTTTTCTGCTATGACTGACTGCTAATGGGGCAGTCAGTCTTCTATAATGTCAGATTGGATTTCTTTAAGATAGTATTGTGAAAACACATTTTAATGGATTTTTATAAACAAAATAATTTTCAATGACAGTTAGTTTGTGATACACAGCCATGGAAAAAAAATAAGAGACCTCAACATTTTTCTTCTGGTTATTGCTTTCGTAATTTATGGGAGTGTGCCTGTGTGAAATGTGCATGCTGCTATTGTTTCATACACTGCTGACCACACCTGATTCCAAATTCCAAACAAAAAATGTTGGGAGAAAATGTAAAAACATTACAGATAAATAATTTATTTTACCTTGGAAATGTACAACTGCAACAACTAAAATAGTAATGTTGAAGAGTATAGTGTGTGCATGTGCGAGCTGTTTCATCCCATCAGAAACAGAATCAGGAGTGAAACTGCTGGAATGCAGCACATAGAAAAGCTGCTCTACAAACACTACTGCACTTACAACACATATGGAGGCATTTCTTACTTTTCACCCAGCTCACACTGGAATAGTTCATAGAAGAATAGCAACCTGTGCATTTACACACATACACGGCCCCAAATTGTACAAACAATGAACAGAAAAAAGTGGTCTGTTTTTTCTCTTCGCTGTATCTATACCTTTAGGCTTAAAATGAATGGAAATACACATAATTTTAGTCAGCTGACTTGAGATTAAGGTTAGTTGTTAGGTGGTACACATCTAAGCTTGACAGACATCTTAATCACTAAACTTAATTCTACCATCTGTACGAACAGACTATGTGGACATGTCTTGCTATACAGTAGTCTTAATCACACAATTAAACTGGACACATCTTCTGAACAGCCTTTTTTCCTTGACTTCTTCACTTTCCTTGATTAAGCAATACACATACAGGGGAGAAAGTACCATTCTATATGTGTTAAAGAAGCATTTTAGAGAAGGGTGCTTTGTATAAATGTTTTTGTGCACTAAAAAAGTGGTTATGAAAATGTGTTTCTGCAGTCCATTTGAGTTACCTTGACTTGGCTGTAAACTTATGCATATTACATTTATGGCATTTAGCAGACGCTTTTATCCAAAGTGACTGCTAAATGACTGTGGTGGGTTTGATCAGTGGGAATGGCAGCGTACAGAGAGGTGGTGTGACTGGTGTGAAAGCCAACAAAACAAAAAAGATGGTGGTTGACTTCAGGAGGGCACGACGTCATCACTGTCTGTTGAACATCACCGGCTCAGAGCACTGAGTTCCGTAGTGTTTTCACGACAGAGAACCTCACGTGGACCCTCAACAAGAAGGTCCAGCAGTGTCTCTATTTCCTCCAGAGATTGAGGAGAGTACCCCCGTAGCATACAGGCCTCCACTGCCAGGATGGGAAACAGTTTCTTCCCTCAGGCCATAAGACTCCTCAATCAGAACTGAAACATAAACTGTACCCCTGAATGAACACACACACACACACACACACACACACACACACACACACACACACCTCTCCTCTGCACCTCCCCCCCCCTATACACACTGTTCTTCTTTAAACGACACACACTCCAATTGCCTGTGTAAATACCCCTCTACTTATTATTATTATACTGCATATTTTCTGTCATTCTGAAGCTGTATTTGCACAATTATATTTATTGCTGTCTACCCCTTTTCTGCATTTCTACATTTTTGCTCACAGAACTGTCTGCTAGGATACAGTATCTGTTGTAATACTGTATTCATTCAGACTAGAACTGTAGCTGTCGACTGCACAGATTGATGTCTTGTCCTGTTGTTTTGTTGCTATTTTGTTTGTCTTGCACTTTCTTTCTGTTTGCACTATGTGTATTCCTATCTTGTCTGCAGTTGTAATCCTATGGTGTTTCTGTTTATGTTCTTGTGCTGCACTATGGTCCTGAAGGCGTGCTGTTTCGTTTCACTGTGTACTGTGTACATGGTTTAAATGACAATAAACCCACTTGACTGACTTGACTGTTTTTATTTATACATTGTACATTCTTTCCACTGTGCTCCCATCATTGCAAACAAAGTTTTTAAATATTTACCTGTACTGCTGCTCAGACTCCCTCATCATATCTACAACAATATTTTCACTCCCAAACTGTCCTGACTGGTCATGCTCTTTGATCTAACAGAATAATATTATAGGGTAAGAGGAAGTAGAGAAGATTCAGTTCTCCAGAAGACCTGCCAAAGAATCAGATACTGCTTACCTCTTTCTTTTCTTCCAATACTGTATAAAAAAACATTTTAATTCAAAGTTTAGCACACACATTTCTTACCACCGTAAATTACTGTCAAACCTTTTTTCTATCGTTAAATCCCATTCTCCTACTCTCAAATCCTCTTTCACTGTCAACATTCCTTCAGTTATTCTGTGCTTCTCCTGGAACTACCTGATGACCTAACACTTGAGACTTCATCGATCAGTATGTCACTTAAAACAACTTGAGTTTCTCCTTTACTGCGTAAGCCTACCTTTGACCCCAACAATGTTATAAAGTATCAGTGTTTTCTCTTTGGTCTCATTTATGTCCAAAACACTGGACTAAGCACTCATCATATCATTGCATCTATACCCACTTATTTGTTTACAAGACCCGTTCCTCCTTCTTATGGTGCCTTAAAAGGTTAAATTGTGGCAACTCAGGTCCTCAACTAGGATGCTAGCATGTCTTTTTCTAAAGCAGTAAATGCATATACTCCTTCCTATTGTCCGAAAAGAGCAAAATCAGCTTACAATGGAGTTACAAGGCTCACAAAGCTAATAAGTTATAACAAACCACTCCAGTTAGCATCATCCAACTGCATGCATAAATCATTGCACACTCGCAGGCAAACTGCGTAGGTAAGTTAGTAAATATTAGGCCATTTTAAGTTAAATTACAATATACTTTTCAATTTAGCTTTCCAAGCTTTTCCAACTGATGTCCATTTTTTAAATGGCAGTGCTACATATATATTTTAAAATGGCAGTGTTAATATAAGAATATATGTGCCCTGCTGTCCTCAACAACATTTCTGACTTGTTGAGGACTTTTGCATACTGCAGTTTTTGAGATATCATTGTTGCACAGCCCAAAGAGATGGCATCTCCTCTTATTCAATCAATATCCATGTCAGTTATCCATTTTTAGTTGCTAGTAAATGTAATATGCTCTTGAGTGTCTGTTTCACATGGGTTTCTGTTTTAGCAATTTGTGACTGGTTAGTGGCATGTCAGTGAAATGGCCCTTTTCAGTCAGTGCAGCAGTTTTTGGCTGTGCGAGGCAAAAGATAGCCAGATATTGTGGCATTTGAGATTATTACACAGACATACTTGCTCCTCTCTCTCCGGACTTACCCAGTGGCATGCCAATGCCGTAGCCCTTGGTATCCAGCAGGCCTCCAATCTGTGTGAGGTTGCAGTTGTGGCGACGGTGGTACTCGTTCATAGTGCTCTCTAGCAGGAAGGCGTACTTGGAGTTAAGCACGCGCGCGATGCCCTCTTCCGTACTCTTCACAAACACACTGGGCTGCTTGGAATACATGTAGTTCCACATGCGCTGGTAGGTCTGGTAACGTGAGTTCTGTGTGTATGTGTGTGACAGTGTGTTATTTTTGTAAATGGATGGATGGATGCAGCACAGACACGTGAATAGGATACCAGAGAGAGAGAAAGAGAGAGAGAGAGAGAGAGAGAGAGAGAGAGAGAGAGAGAGAGAGAGAGAGAGATTTTTAATTAGTGAAAAATGAGTCAGCAAATCAGGAGGACATTTGTGCTGGCCTAGATCTCATACTCAGTCTAAGTGTAATAGTGGGTTATCCGAAATTCACTATTAAACAGAGAAAGCATGGGGAAAATGTCAAAACTTTAAATTATGGGGTACACACACACTCTAGAGATACCACTGACTCCATATTCAGTAGCAAGCTGAAACCAGCAGAAAATGCTTAATCAGATATAAGAGAGAAGTCCTGGAGCATATAATTGGCCTTGCATTTTTCATGGGTGGGCAGGATGGCCCTCCTTTTCCCCATTCACTCAGCGCAGTGCTATTAGCTGGCCAACACAGCTGTCCATTAGTTGGCATAACTAATTTGGTATTCATTGTTCTCTTTTAAGTGTGGTAAGCTGTCCAACGACATTGCACTTGCAACAGTTTGTATATGGTGGCTAGTTTCTTGTGTCTTGGAGGAAGTATGCTAGCCCTCACCCTCCACCCTTGTCAGCATCAGGCAAAAGAGGGAGAATTAGCTAGTGGTCGGACATTAGTCACAAATCCTTGAAATGTTGCTGTCATAAATAATGCACGCACTGATTAATACATTTTTCTACAGAGGGAGCAACAATTACAAATCTGAAGAGCAACAATTGCAAATCTTTTATGACACAAACCTACATTAACAGTTATAAAGGTTTATTCAGACAACCGTCACTTGTCATACGGGCTATTTTGGTCAGTTTCACTGCAGAAAATGGCTATAGTTGCTTGTTGGAATAATCCTTAGTAAATGTCATAACAGTCGTCA
The DNA here is from genome assembly GCA_037974365.1 of Hydrocynus forskahlii. Taxonomy (NCBI): domain Eukaryota; kingdom Metazoa; phylum Chordata; class Actinopteri; order Characiformes; family Alestidae; genus Hydrocynus; species Hydrocynus forskahlii. Next base: position 497,250 of record JBBPCX010000147.1, on the reverse strand, counting down.
TAAAAGGTTTACATAGAAGTCATATTGCTTTGTGGATGCTACCCTACAGTCATGGGTTAAAAGCCATAGATCTTCCGGCAAAAAACTCTGGCACAATAAAGCATGCACACATAGGAGTTTAAATGCAAGGACATGAACATTTCAAGGCATAGCAGTAAAACAGAAAAATACACAGACACTTTTGACATATTAGCAACAGGAAACGTCATGGGATTGTCATCTTGTGCCACACAGTCGATTCCATAATAACTGGTAGCATTAGTAAACATGAGTATAAAAGGTAATGAAAAAATGAGTTTTAATCAGATTCAAGTCAGAGGACAGGGATGGCCATATCTGAGGCATGGTTCTGTGGTTATTCTGTGGTGTATGTTTAGAATCATTGTCCTGCTAGATGGTCCAACCATGACCAGTTTTGTTTTTGCAAAGGGCAACAAATTGTAACACCTTTGGTCAGGGGCCACTAGAGGCCGCCCTGGCCTGACTTGACTTTAATTTTGAGTTCTGTCTGTGTACACCTGTTTTTGGTTTCATGTTATTGGTAACAGCTGTCCAGTGTTTCTGTTTAAGTTAAAGTCTATTCTCATTGGTTCCTGCCATAGTCATCAGTGTATTTAGTCTCCTGTTTATAGCACTCCTGTGTGGGTCCACCATCAGTTATCCGTCAGTTACCCGTCTTTTGTCCACCATCTATGTCTAGAGTTTAGAGTGTATCTTGTCTTTTTAGATAACCTTCAGACAGGTTTGTTAATTATTTTGCCACTTGATCTTAATTAAAGGGAAACCTGCTTAAAAAGGATGTTCCACATTATTAAACAAGTCCCAGCAACATGGGGAGAAAGACATATCTTTTTGAAGATGAAAGACATGGAATAGTGAAATTTCATGAATAATGAAATTGAGATTTCATGAAGACTGCAGAGAGAACATCAAACTCTGAAAATTCTTGTGTGTGAGTCAGAGCATGGACAAATTATGTCAGTTAAAGGCATGTTAAGGAACACTTCTGTCAGACAGATGAATAGTATTAAAAGAGCAGCAATTAAAAAGCCACTGATGGTCAGTAAACAGGTATTTGTCCCTGGAGTCACAGAAACCTCTCAATGCTAGATCCTCCAGAGGTTTGCAGTTGCACATAAAGCAATAAAGCAGTTGCACATTGGCCACCCCTAACCAATACTCATAGAAAAGAGAAACTATTGCAGTGGTCTCAGAAATACTCATTTTCACTAGTTTTATTTGCTGATGAATGTGCTACAGTGGATGGTAGAGACAGATGGAGTTCTAGATGTTTGCTGAATGGTCACCCTGTTCCAACAAGACTGCCATGTCAGCAAGGAGGCGTCTGAGTGATGTTTCGGGCTGGAATATTGGGAAGTGAGATGGTAGGTTCCTTTAGGGCTCCCGAGAGTCTCAAAATGATATCTGCAAAATATGGGGAGACCCTAACTGGCATCTGCCTGCCATGGTATGAAATGAAGAGCAGTGCCTTCCAGAGTTCAATAATTTTCGTGCAAGACAATGCACCATCCAATGCTGCTATGGGCACAAAGGGTGAAAAAAATTATGATGTGCCCAACATCATCCCTTGACCTCACCCTTTACTGAGAACCGGTGGAGCGTCTTTAAAAGTTCTATGAGGGTTGGTGGCAGTATACCTTAAAACAACAGCTCTGTGAGGCCATACCTGCATCCTTAAATGAAATACATGGACTTCAGTGGATGCACATGAAATTCAGTGGATGAGAGAGCTGTAAAAGTGATTTTTGAAAAATGTATTTGTTTGTGCAACAAATATAACCAATTTCTGTTCGAATTCTTTATAACCTATTGAATGTTACAATAAAAAACAAAAACAGCATATGTGTGATAATTTGCAGACCAAGGAGTAGAAATTGGCTCCTCCCACACTAGTAATGATTTTATTTGATGTTAATATCTGAACACCCTAATAATGAATTGTGATTATTGGATTGACACCTTTAAAACACAGAGTGCATTTACTGTGTCCCTTAATTTCAGTAAAAGTAAGGAGCTGGTCACTGATTTTAGGAAATGTCACCCTCAGTTCTAAATTCAAGTGGACAGAACACATGGCAGCTACCATAAAAAGGCCTACCAATGGCTTCATTTCCTCAGGTGTAAGAGGAATGCCTGGATGTCCACCATAGTCCTCACCAGTTTCTACAGGCTTGCTGTGGAGTTTATCCTCACAGGGTGTGTTACATCCTGGTACAGCAGCTGCTCTACTCAGGACAAGAACGCTCCGCGAAGCATGGTAAAAACTGCTTAGAAGATCATCGGCACACTGCTCACAGCTATCTAGAACATTCACTCCATGCACTGCCTCAAAAAGACAAAGCACATCGTGTAAGACTCTAGTCACCCGGCACTGACACGTTTTTCCTTTCCGCCCTTCAGGACTCTCTGCACGAACACCACAAGATTCAGGGACAGCTTCTACCCCAACGCTGCAAGACTGTTCAACTCACATGCAGTATTACTGCAACATTACACATATTTGCAATTATATTTTATTTGCTTAGCACTGATTATGCAGTAGCATTCACTGTATTGCAATCCCCATCTCATGTTGAATGTTGTATTATATGTTGTCATCTGTATTTATTATATTTACATGTATTTTAACTGTGTAGTCTAATGTCTAAATGTCTAAAACAGTTCTGCTGTCTGTCTACTTAGTATATATTTTATTGTAAAGTTAATTGTGACTATTGGTAATTGTCTGTAGTTGGTGGATAAGCATTCCAGTAAACATGTCATTGTACCTCTAGTACATATGACATTTTGAATCTTGAATCTTGAATCATTCAGGACTAATTTTGTGCTGTCTCTAGTATGACAGAATGGTCACATTATCTGCGTGTTTTATCCCGATATTTACAGTATTGTGCCAAAGTCTTAGGCAATCATAAAAAACTTCAGAAGTATTTTTGCATTGCAATGTATACAAATGCACCCATTTACACACAAATTATATTATATTAATGTCAGTGTTTTACAAATAAATGCTCACTGTCCAGATAAATGGCTAAGCATGTCATTTACCTAGATGACCCAGACTTATGTTTTTACTGTATTATGCTGTATTGTATTCATATCCATTAGATTTATATTTAGGTTACAATTCACATTTACTGCTAAGCTTTGTGGATATTGCTTTTCTGGGCAAATTTCTCAACAGAAAAGTTCAGTTAATGAACATAAATTACTGAATAAGCCTAGACTGTTAAGGGTTTAACATATTGGATGAGGCTAAAAGGTGGAAAGTCTGACCATGAAGAAGGTCATGGTGCTGCCTCCGTGGATGGTGCCGTACTGAATGTTGGTCTGATCCGCCAGGTCATCCGCTGACTCGATGGGCACCTCCATCCTCTGCACTGTCAGAAACGCAGCCAGGTTGGCCGTGTACGAAGAGATGATAATCAGCGTGAATGCCCACCTGATGGATCACACATAAAACACAAGCACACTCAATGAGGTCACACAGTAACGCGCCTGGTAATATCTGTCAGATGTTTGATTGACCATGCTGACGCACGCACAGATGCACACACACAGGCCATTCAGCATATGGGTAGAAAAGAAAGGTATGTGCTAGAGCATATGGGCTGGCTGGAGGAACAG
>JBBPCX010000147.1:481919-493502 GCA_037974365.1 Hydrocynus forskahlii | reverse complement strand
GAGAGAGAGAGAGAGAGAGAGAGAGAGAGAGAGAGAGAGATGTGCATTATTTCACCCCATATGTACTCACCCACAGCTGAATTTTGAAATGACACTGTTCAGTGTCAGTTAGTAAAACGCACACACACACAAACATCCACACCCAGACAGACAGACAGACAGACAGACAGACAGACACACACACACACACACACACACACACACACACACGCCCACTAGGCCTTCCATTCAAGTATTCAGGTTATACTTACATAATTGTTGGAGAATATATCCAACAATTGCTTTTAGGTAAAATCAAGTTAACAGCCCCTGGTCAAATGACACGTGTATTTAAATTATAATTTATAATATAATATTATAATAAGTTAAGACATCCTCTACAGGGAACAAAATTAAATATAGCATTTTTCTGCAAGTTCTTTTTATTTGCTGAGCTTAACATATCGGAAGAAAAGATACATAAAATATAAAATGTACCATAACTTTTCTTTTCATATTTTATACTTTATATTTTCTGTATTTCCCCATGTTAAATTAAACTAATAAACAATAACTGTGCCTTAAATGAACAGACGTGTGCGCTCTGTAGGTGATGTGTACCTTATTTCAGCTAGATAATAAACAAAGCATGTCATTGGACTAGGGGTAACATGACAGTATGATGCACAGTCTAGGTGTTAACGGAGTAATTGTATAGTACACACTTCAAGGTACCACCCAGTCTAAATACATTACACAGCTATGTGCAGCAGGTTCCAGCTATTAACAAATATATATATAAAATATCTTTTAATTGGATAATTACTTGGCGGTACAAGTTGACTAATACAAACACACTTAATTTCACTGTTCTATCACAAAGTCAGTTGAAAAAATAATAGGAAAAACTACTGGGGAAAAAACAAGTATGTAATAATTAAGACTCTCATGTTTTTAAGTGTGTTTAACCCATATAATGACCTGGTATTAGAGATTTAACCAGTTCATTTTTCTGCTTTAACATGCGGTATTTCAGTGTCATTTAATTAGACCGTCTGGTTACTTACTATCATGTCACAGCACTTAGGAGATTGCGCCACACACTTATGTACTTCATCTAGAATTAACATTGGCATTTCAGAATAAACAAACCATTATATTGCCAAATTAAGTGTCACTTTGGATGTTGTATCTTAACTGTAAGATTTGCAGAGAGAGGACTCTGAGTAATTTTTCCTTACAAAATGGGATTTTAGGGATGCAGTCAGTGCAGATTCAATTCAAGGAAGCAGACATGTCACAGGAAGTAGAGAATTAACTAGTCTAACTCCCCTAGCAGTGAACAGAATTGTAGGCCATCACAGAGCTGACCCTCCTAGGCATGACTCCCCGAATGCAAACTGTATGCTGACCCCTTGGCTGAGTTCTGTTTTTTTTGTGTGGTCTCGATGAAAGGTCATGAGCAGAGAAGGATCTGGAAAATTGCGGGCAGTGTTCTGTAAGACCATAACCCTCCCAAACCATTAAGTACTGCAGGCATTACAGCACCTCTGGGCATCAAGGATGGCCTTAACACAGTAGGCCTGAGTTCCATCAGTGACCCTAGGAGGAGGCGGCTCATCTAGACTAGCACTCAGCTGTGTAGAAGAACATAAAATGGTTTGAGTACAGACTCGTGAAATACAGTATGTATACAATGGTGGGGAGTAAGCTGTAGATGATGGGTCACGGCATTGATACACTGTACCATTTTAAATGGTCCAATGTACTTCGGACACAGTTTCCTGCATGGTAGACTCAGGTTGATGTCTTTGGTGGAGAGCCATTCATGTCCTAGTCTTTAGGATGGTCCAAGGCGACAGTGGCGGCCAGCCTGATGCAGCCTGGTGGTCACTGCTCTCATAATCTTCTCTCTAGTACTGTGCCATATTCTCTTACACTTCTTTACCCATTGGTCAACTTCAGGGATCTCAGTTGGAGAACCCTCCTTGGGGAGGAAGGAAGGTTGATGACCTAACACACTGAAAAGGAGACAAGTGAAAATTGGAATGGTATAACAAATTGTGGGCAAATTCTGCTCATGGTAGAAAGTTGACCCATTGGCGTTGTTCCTGATTACAATGTAAACATATCATTTGACTGATTTCTTCATTCAGTCTTTCAGTCTGGCCATCACTTTCAGGGTGATATCCTGAACACAAATTCAGGGTGCTGTCAAGTTTCTCACAGAATGCCCTCCACACTGTGATGTGAATGTGTCTTTAAGTCCAAAGAGCTTGGTGGTGAAAGTACAGATCTGCCTTTTCCATCATTAAAGGTAATTTCTTAAGTTGAAGTAGTCTGCAAGCTTTTAAAAAATACTCTATAAAAACAATGTAATGTTACTTGAGGAAGCAGGGAGATCAGTGACAATGTCCAATGCACTATGAGACCAATAGTCTTTTTGGGACTGTGCAGGGAATGTAGTAGAGTGTGCAAATAGTGCACTTTGGAACCTGTTCTTTAACATCTGCAACCAGTGTAGGCCACCAGAGTTGACGCTGAGTCTGTTCCGTGGTGCATTTAACCCCAGGATGTCCAACTACCTTTGCAGAATGAATTCACATGATTAGATTTTCATGTCTGACAGAACAGAAGTTTTACCTGGAGATGTGCTGGCTGGAGGTGCATTTTAGGACATAGTGTCTTTAATATAATCCATGATTTTCCAGCCATGATGGATTCTGGGTCCAGTATGGGGACAGGAGTTTCACCATCTTCCTTACATATGTGGAGGCATGATACAGTGTCTGCTTTGCTGTTCTTAGATCTTGGTCGCTGCGACCATTAAAATTAAATCTGGCAAAAAGAGAGACCATCTTGCTTATCTCAGGTTCAGTTTTATAGCCTCTTTCAGTTTTTATGAACTTTCAGTATCAAAAATGAATATTTTCTAGCCAATGCAACCACTAACATAATGCATATTTAATTGCCCAAACCTCTTTGTCTCCCACATAATAAATCCTTTCAGCAGTAGGAGACTTATTGGATGAAAAGACACAGGGATGCACCTTATATGTCTCCATGAGACACTGAGACAATAGCGCATCGACCCCTTTTGTGGAAGTGTTGACTTTCGCGACAAACAGCAGATCAGGATTTGGATGCCCAACTAACAGCGTTTAGGTTAAGAGCACTTGGAACTTAAGAAAAGCTTCCTGTGCCTCCTTTGTGCCCTCCCCTTTGATCAGTGTTGTGATAGGCACAGCCTCTGAACCAACAGTCATTCTGAAATTAAAAATTAAATAAATCATTGGTAGTAATATATCTTAGTATCTCTTAAATCGACTGCGGAGTGGGCCAGTCTTGAATCTTTGAGGGTTCCATACTAACTCAGTTATCATTGATAAATGTAATGATCTTGGGAGAAAATCAAAATGTTGTCTATGTAGACTACGACACAATGCCCTAGGAACCATGAGAGGGTTTGGAAGAGGGTTTCATCATACTAACCCCTGTAAAGCTTCTCTTTCAATTGATCTAGTAAAAGAACGGCCCTCAAGGGAAAACACTGAGACCAAGTAGACAAGGGCATGTTACGCTATTGGGTGGTACTCACTACTTCATTTTCTCTCTCTCTCACACACACACACACACACACACACTACCACAACCTTCCACATACACTCACCAGACACCGCTAACACATCTGGTGGAGAGGGCCCGGGGCATGATTTCTGAACCCTGCTGCATGAAGCCTCCTACAGGAAACCACAGACTGTTTCCTAGTGTGTACTGATTCTCCAACAGGTCCCTGCACTCCCGCAGACATGGGTGAGGGTTATACCACTCATACGGACTCAGTCTGGGAGGGGGAGGAGGGGGAGAGTGAGAGAGAGAGAGAGAGAGAGCGAGAGAGAGAGAGAGAGAGAGAGAGAGAGAGAGACAGAGAGAGAGAGTTGTAACAACATGACAACCAAAAGTCTATTTTAACCAAAAGAATACACAGCAGAATGTTACAGCAAAACAGCGCAAGAAAAACAAGTGAAAGATACAAGAAAGAGTGGGCTTTTGGATTAACCACACAGTAACAAAAATTACTATAGTAAATTCTTTATCCATTATTAAACTATGTCCTACTCATTGCCAAACAGATCTGGGAATAATGTAGAGTCCTTTTAGCGGCAGAGAGAAAATATTTGTGGATATGACTGCATGTGCAGTGTTGAATGAATTACCTCCACACACACAAAAAGTGTTCATGTGTGAAGGTTGTAATATGTGAACACATTAAAGTGAAGTTGTGAAGGAGTGTGTTAATGACTCGTAAAGCTGAGGGCATTGGGGAGGAGGAGAGAGTCTGAGAGATTAATGAAAATGTCAAGGTAGGGGGTGCTGTTGCCCAACCTTGTTGGGAACCTTCTTCGTGTATCAGTACCTTACACTGTCATTCTCACCAAGAGGTCCTGCGTTGGTTGTTAACACATGGGACTTAAGCATCCACTGCTATAGAAACAGCTACTATGACTGGAAATAAACCTGTATTAACACAATAGCCAAGTAAGCATCACCTGATATCATACGCACCAAAATGGAAAAAACTGAGCTTGACTCATTGAAGGAAATATGTTGCTACTGGTATAAATAAAATACTAATTTAACACATAAAAAACATAAAATGAACTGTCTTGAACCTCTCATACATACAATGTATGCTTTTTTCTAAAGTGGAACAGCAGGCTATGTTTGCAGAAATCTGCAAATACTTAAATGTGCACCACAGCACAGGTAGTTTTAGGTCACTGTACTTTCTGCTATTGTTGCTTAAAGTTCCTGCTGTCCTACTTTACATGTCACAACGGATAAATTTAGTTGACTAGTCGAGGGCAGTGAATGCAATACAGCAGTGGTAAAACTGTAGAAAACAGGCAGGAGGAGAGAATGGAAATGAGTTTTTCTGTAAAACACAAAGAACAATGTACTTTACTTGTGGGAATGCTCCATAATATGAGACCCAGTCTACTGTGAACTGTGTGAGACTGACCAGGTAGATCTCTGATAGGAATGTGTCATTTGATGGTGCAGAAATGACTTGTCACAAAACAGAATCAAATCCTGATCAGCAAATGCATAAGGATCTCTCACTTACTTAATATCTGTGACTTCAAACAAAAATCAATTTTAAAATGGAATGCTTTCTCATTGAGCAATGAGGCCTATGTCCAAGGCTGGAAGTGCTTTGTGTAGGGTAGCGACCGCTTTCTACTAGAAAGCTTCTTAAAAAATCATTTGTTTCCCATCAGCTTGATAAAAGTGGTGTACAAAAACGCACATAGCCTGGTAAAAAAATGGTCAGAAGTGGTAATTGAGAGGCATTACAATTTTAGTGTGCAGTCAAGGAAAAACATCTGAAACAGACATTTCACACTTTGTGTATATGGTAGACAATACACCCCTCCTCCTTGTGCCACCAAACCTGCTCTGACCTTTTGAGGCGTGAACTCCACAAAACCTCTGTAGTATCTGGCACCAAGATGTTAGCAGTAAGTCAGCTTAGATCTGGGAAATTTGGAAGTCAGTTTCTAGAACACTTTGTCATGTTCCTCAAACTATTCCTGAACATTTTTTGCTGTGTGGCAGGGTACATTATCCTGCCACTAGAGAATCCAGTTGCCATGAAGGGGTGTTCTTGATCTGCAACAATTTTAGGTAGGTACATATCAAAGGAACATCAGAACACCATCTTCTTCTATTGCTCCATGGTTCAGCTTTTATCATTACATGGCTATGAAGGTACTTTCAGCGGTAGACCATGGTCAGAATGAAAACTTACTCAGAGTTACTCAGACCCTTACACTTGCCTATTTTTCCTGCTGCCAACACATCAAATTCAAGAACTGAATGTTCATCTCCTGCCTAATATATTCCTGTTATTTATGTCACCTGTCATGTTGTGGCTGATTTGTGTTTATGGCAGGGGTGGGCAACTCCGGTCCTGGAGGGCCGGTGTCCAGCACAGTTTTATGGTAATTCTCCTCAAGCACATTCACTAAACCTGACAATTAACTGGTGAGGTGAACCAGGTGTTTCTGAGCAGGGAAATCAACAAAACGTGCTGGACCACGGCCCTCCAGGACTGGAGTTGTCCACCCCTGGTTTATGGTAATAAGGGGTAGTCGTCTACTTTTTTGAATGACTAGATAACTAAAAATGAATATTTGTGCAACTCCTATTGTATAGGCTACCACAAGCTACTACACTGAACCACACAATATAGTATCCAGTATACAATGATATCATTACATCCACCAGGCAGTTACATCAAAGTATATGCCCTCCTGGATTACCTCACAGCATTATTGGAGGCAGTATATAAAGAAGATGGCTCTGGCTGCATGACAAAATGTTTGGGAGAACATCATCCAGATATTTTTGACATACAGGAAAAATTCATGCCGGTCACTGTGATGTCCAGGTATGCAGCCGCTAGAGGCCGCCAAAGTAGAGTTTTTGTTATTGTGATATTTTATTATGAAATCCTGAGCATACCGGGTTTGAGTTTGTTTGTTATGTGTTTCAGCTGGACATTGTGCTCACGGAAAGAAGCTTTAGGTTCTAACTGATTTATAGAGATTGGTTTGATGTATTTAAGTTCGTTTGTGGTGGACCTTAGTTGTCGGTCCACCGTCTGTCATGCTAGATTGGTTTATTTTATGCTCCTATCTCCTTCTGGTTAGTGTGTTGTTTTGTTTCTGGCCCTTGTGCTAGTAGTTTTGTGTTGTTTAAATGGAAGTCTGCCTAAGCGCCTCCCCTCTTTCTGGAGTTATGGATATCTGTGAAAGATGGACCGACCCTCCAAGGCGCAGCAGACTGGGCTTTGGGCCCGAGGGAGGAAGGGAGTTTGCCCCGAGTGAGGCAAGCTGGACCCAGCCGAGGGGTGGACCAATGAGGACGAGACAGTTTTCCATCGCTGAGCTGCTGGGTGGTGGGAGTTCTGAGGACGAGGAGGAGGACCCAGGCTTCTGAAGTAGCGGGTGGTTGGATGCGTCCACAATTTTGGCTCTGGAGTGCGTTGTGGACCCCCTCATCTTCGGACTTGCTTTGGCTTGCTGAAAGGCGGGGTGGGAGATCCGTAGTTTGGAGACGAAGGAGGCGAGGATGTTCATGACGCTTGTGCCTCCAACCTGTTGACTGGCTGTGACTTCCTCCAGCATTCCCCTACCCAGGCTCGTTCCCAACTCGGCCCGTGAGGTGAGCCCCGGGTAGGACCAGCAAGCCGCATTTGTGACCAGCTCGGGTCCGAGGACCTCTTGCACACTGGCACTTGAGGCGTTGCCCCTGCGTTCAACTTGGGCGAGCATGCCACCTTCGGAAGCTACGTGGCCCAGCAAGCTCGTAGCAGGAGGAAAGCTGCAGCTCCAGCAGCAACTGGCAGAGCAGCAAGCCTGCATGGACAATCTCGAGGTGGTGATCGTGGACCTGCTCCGCACCCTCAGTCAGCAGTCTGGCCAGCCGCTGATGCCAGCTACTGATGGCCCAAAGACCCTGCGAATGCTGGTGCTTCAGGCTCTACCCCAAGGGCCTACGCAACACAGCATGCCGCCGAGAGCACCCGTGGTCCAGAGCCACGAAGCTACGTTCCTGAGCCAAGAGGCTACGCTTCCGAGCAACAAGGCTACGCTCCCGAGTGACGAGGCTGCACTCCCGCGCCATGAAGCCATGCTCCTGAGCGACGAGGTTCCGTCCATGAGGACACAGATGGGCTCCCCGTAGGGGGCTCCGTCCAGAAGGACGCGCGGTGCTCTTGAGGAGGGGACTATTGAGGAGAACCCTCAAAAGAAGGGACTGTGGGACCGGCCAGGATGGACACTACCGAGAGGCGGCCAGGTGGGGCCCATGGGACAATCTCTTTTGCCACCGCCTACCCCACCTCCGCCCCTTGTTGGGACTTTGGGTGCCCTGGAGTGCACCGTAGGGAGGGGGTACTGTGATGTCCAAGTTAAGTTTTTGTTATTTTGAACTTTTATTATGAAATCCTGAGCAGGGAAAGAAGCTTTATGTTCTGATTGGTTTATACAGTTTGGTTTGATGTATTTAAGTTTGTTTGTGGTGGACCTTAGTTGTCGGTCCACTGTCCGTCATGCTAGATTGGTTTGTTTTGTGCTTCTATCTCCTTTTGGTTAGTGTGTTGTTTTGTTTCTGGCCCTCATGCCTGTTGTTTTGTGTTGTTTAAATAAAAGAAACAAAATATGGAAGTCTGCTTAAGCGCTTGCCCTCTTTCTGGAGTTATGGAGATCTGTGACAGTCACATACCGCACACTACATCCTATTTTTGAATACAACAGTGTTAAACAGGAATTAAATGCATATGTTTGTATGTGTGTGTTACCTGGCAGCCAGGAAGAGAACACAGCTAACGGCAAGGTAAGCTAAGAGCATGAAGAGCCATACAGCAGGAGAGAATGGGTCCAGGAAGGAGAAGTAGCCTGGTTTCCTGCCCTGTTGAGGAAACAAAATTAGCAACTCACTGTGTGAATCCAAGGCTTCATGTTACACATTATAATCCTCAAGGACAACACTCTTGAGGCTGAGCTATATTACTATTATTTATATATATTTTTCCATACACCTCAGTGTGATTAAAACACAACACTTTCCAATAAGAGTGACCAATCTTTGAGGTGTCTTTATCCTAAAATATGGCTAAATTTTGTTCTTAAATCTCTACTGAACCACAGTCTGGGCCCTATTATCTAACACTTCAGAGTAAGGCGCTCCCTATAGTGACCAGTTAGTGTTTTGAAGTAACCCTGAATACCAGTTTTTGAAAATAACCCTGAATACCAGGCATCTTCAAACCAAGATCAGTGCCCATGACTTCAACAGAAATAATAAAAATTAGTTGTATAGCAGGAATGAGTACAGAGGCTGACACACTGCTGACAATAAAAACTTTATGCGTTTAAGTTAATCCAAAAAAGAACATTAATGAATCCCAGTAGTCCTGGGAAGAGACTAGGCAAAGTAATTAAACATGGAACTCACTGGCTCACTGTGAGTCTTTTAATGCCTTGCATTTTACCAGTTGTCATAACACTATACTGGTCCATTATGGTAATATTTTATTAATAGATTTTTTCTTCCACCAGGAACTGCTGAACCAGCTCTCCTTAAATTAAGTTTGATTTGTACATACCACCAAAGATGTTTAAAGAGAGTTTAAAAATATGCATCCAAAGCCTTGAACCTGAATAGATAATAACTCAATCAGAATGGTTTTAGAGTGGGCTCATCAAAGCTAAGATCTAGCTGAGCTAAATAGCACTAAGCACGACCAAAGATAAACAGTTCAACCAAATGTAACAGTTAAAACAGTTCTGCAGGGACTCCATGGTTTTATAAGCGGTGGATCAATAAGTATCAAAACATTGCGGTCACTACTGCTAAATGTGGCCTAATCTATTTCTGGGGAAAAGGAAGGAATTAATTTATTTCCCTGCATGAGTTCACTGATTGCTTTAATCAATAATTAAGTTGCTAAAAGCTCGCTTAAGTTCATGATCTGAAAACTACGCACAGATGTAAAACAGATGAGAACACAGATTTAACATTCTGTGGCACACTACTGTCATTGGAATTGGTTAAGTGTTGTTAGTGGGGTGATATAGTTGTGTGTGTGATAAATCAAGCCAAGTAGGTTTAGTGCCATTTCAGCCTAATACACAGTACACAGTGAAACAATGTTTGTCCACAACCATGGTGGAATACAAGAACAAAACAGTGCAGACATAACAAGTGCAGGCATAACAGAAATAGACAGAATGCTAACATAGCGAGAGAGAGAGAGAGAGAGAGAGAGAGAGTGAGTGCTTTAAAAAACAGGACAAGACAACAGTAGTTGACAAAAGCAGCTACAGTACAAGTTTGAATGAATGCAGTATAATGACAGGTACTGTATTTTAGCATCAGAGTTGTTAGGTGTGCAAAAAATGCAAATATAGAGGTACACAGCAATAAATCATTATTGTGCAAATTATAACAGCAACAGTGTGTGTGTGTGTGTGTGTGTGTGTGTGTGTGTTTTGAGGGGATAAGTTGAATGTGGGCCAGATTTGGATTGCACTGACATTTTTCCCCACCAATAATAAAATTATTATTATTATTATTAGTGTTGTTATTATTATTATTATTATATTTAATTTGACATTATAACATAGTTCACAGAATAAAGTGCAGTGAGCATGAGACAGTTAAAACTGTAAAGATATGTATAAAAATATTCTTTCCGGATCAGAAATGACAAATACAATTAACAATTATTTCCTGACATTTTCATGAACAAAGTTGCCAGTGCCAATAAACACTTGTGAACAAAAATGCACAAATCTAAACATCCGTCTGATCTGATAATGTTTTTAAGCTATTATCTGCTGCTACCAATATGATCCTGACATCATTTTACAATATCTATTTAATGCATGTAAACTCAGAGGAAAGAAGCTTCTTAACTAAGCTTTCTAATCTGATTTCTTTTTCTAGGCATGCCCTTTTTTTCTATTTCATACATTTCTAAATAATATTTCACAGACTATTATGTACTTTTACAAAAATCTATCAGTGCTTAGGGAGATCTCATGGCTCTCTCATTTATATATATTCATCTCACAATTAAATGCTAAAGGTAATTCACATATTTGTGTGTGTGTATGTGTGGGGGGGTGATAGTAAAAATCATTGAGAAATCAGTGATCTGCCATTGATACAATATGGTGCTCTGTTTAAAGGTGTGGAAAGACAATGGGCAGCACTACTGACTTAACTACCTGTATGAACTTAAAATAGGCTGCTAAACTTTAGGTTATGCTATCAAATCAGTAATTAAAATTCATTAAATATTCCTTTTTTTCCAAAAATATAAATAGGTTGGCAATATAGTGTGCATTCATACCTTAAAAAGAAGGAAAGAAAAATGTGTGCTGATTGCACAAAGCAGGGTTGGGGTAGGGGCTGCACTAAACAGGTTGAGTGGGCCAGAAATACAGCAACCTGTGGACCTGTTAGCACATATATCATTGCAGATGTATTGAAGCATGCTTCTGGAACAAATTACAGGTAAGCTGAATTATGACTTTGTGTACTGCAGGTTATACTGGCTATGAATACTGTCAAGCACCTTCCTGCTTAAATTCTGACAAGCGTGCCTCCTGTTTTGGCAAGTCCAGTGCATGTAGGGTTTTAAGGACTGCTCCACTGATTCAGTCCTCACTTGATATAGTTTACTGTTGATGACAATACACAGTCAAAGTAAGAACCAGTTAAAGAACAGACTTTGTTCATTGATTCACCCTTTAAATCAATAGTTTCTATATACTTGTCAAAATGCAAAACAAAGATGTGAAGTAAAAATAAGTGAATGTGGACATATTGTGTGGTGTAGATATATAATCTGCTCTGGTTTAAAAACAGTTAACAATTAAAGGCAACCAGTGAATGAACTAGCAGAAATCTCAGTGACCAATAGTGACGGTACTGTACGTGAACAATTCTTCAGATATTAATATGACTATAATCATTTTGAATTTTAAATTTAGAATTAATTTAAATTCATTTTCATTGCTCAATGAA
>JBBPCX010000147.1:469807-481819 GCA_037974365.1 Hydrocynus forskahlii | reverse complement strand
GGAAGAAAAAATTGAAAAGACGTACATTGTGTACATTTTTGTCTAAATGTCCATGGATTCGCTAAACGATATGGTAATAAGGAGTTGAAAAAAGAGCCCTACACCCATATACAAAAGCATAGCAAAAGTGTAAGCAATGTATTATATATAAACCTCCCACCTTTACAGGAATTTTACAGGAAAAAATACATAAAAGGGAAGTTTTTTTTTTTTATTACTGTTCATTACAACCTTCATTCATGGCTGGTGTGTTAAAACAGAAAATGCAGAAAAAAACTAATACAAATAAACAACAAAAAATATTTTGTCCCAACAAACAATAAGTTTCAAAAATGACAGATTTTGATTATTAAATAGGCATTTCATTCACTTGAAGCTGAAGCATACATTGAGCATGTTTGGCCTGGTTTTACTGCTAAGATTTATCCAAATGGGAAAAGTAATCAGCAATGACATGCCTCTACCCTGGAAGAGTGACAAGCATAACTAAAGGAGTGCACCACATTTTATAGCCCAATCTACCATCCAAAGAAAACATTACTGACTTTATCAAAACAGTCCATGAAACCCATTGTATTTTCAATCATCAAAGCACAGCCTTCCTTGTCAGACGCCAGAGTGAGTAATAAGTAATAAGTTATGGTGCTTTTACAAAGCTGAGCCTTGGGATGTTATTCAGACACTCCAATATGCCCTTAACTATTGTGGAGACACACTAGTAAATGGAGCCAGCTAATATAGAGACTATGTAAAAGGAGATCTGGAAACACATATCATGATATTTTATTTGACTTACATAGCTGGACAAAAAACAGTTCCATTTATTATTATTTTTTTGAAATACTATCAACAACAATGAATGCAAATGATTTTTGTTCAACACACTGGATTAAATTAAATCTTCCTTTTGTAATTAAACATGCAGTTGATCCGTGTTTTTCAAGTACTAACAATACTAGCATATTGTGGTATACTGTAACATAATTTATCACGAGAGCGTAACATTTGACTACTGCTAAAAAACTCAGCAGTAATCATATATGCCAACAATCATTATAAAAATCAGTATTGTTATGTGTGCAAAAGCACACTATATCTGAACAGCGTATGGTTATATTTCATGCTGTTTCTGCCATGACCCCAGTACCATTATCAGACCATTGACCTTGATTCCAAGAGGCACTCAGGGATAGACCTCAGTTTTCAGGCATGTTATTTTTGATACTTACAAGGAGGAAAAGGAAAAGAAAATAGATGCTTTACAAAGATATATAGATTTGGTTGCATGTGTGCACACAAGGATATACAGAAGGCCTAAAGCAAATTCTCATGGGATTAACGGCTAAGGAAAAGAAAAAGCTCACAGACCGAGAAAAAAATTTCGACTAAGAATGGAGAGAATGATGGAGGTGTGAGGTGGGGGGAGTATGGTATGAAGGAGGAATATTATATGAGTCCTTGAGGGCAACAGAGAAAGAGGATATTTATTGCAGAGTGAATGGGGGGATGTCTTCTGAAGGAAGAGAGGAAGGAACACAGCCTTAGGAGAAAGGAACGAAAAAGAAGAAAAAGGTCAGAACACTTCCTGAAGTAGGAATACATGTGGGGTGGAGTGATAGTATTAACAGCCTGAAATATTTGTTCAAACACAAGTTGCATCTATTCATACTGGATTTGGTTGGGTTGTGAAATAATTTCTAAAATATCTGACAGACTCGGGACCACTTAAAAAAGACTGTGGCCTGCATTTTCCACTTACTTTTTTACTTTTTCTCTCTACTTTATACATTCTTCTTATTTTCATTACCTTACACAAATTGTAAAGTCAAATGCTGGTGTTACAGTGGGTAAAGAAAAGAATCACCTTCTTCAAAATATTCTTTTTTTGCTTTGAAAAATTGCCTGAAAAATGCAAACCTTCGTAAACATGTGCATCCGAACAGCTGGTAAACATGTCTATGACTGCCAGACAATGCTTCAGATAAGATACAAGCAAGAAACCTACCTCAAAGACGGATTGCTCCTGAAGTGGGGATCAGGCCCACAGATCGCGGTGCCGCCTGACACCGCTGGCTGTGTTTTTGTTTTTACGGCGATATAGCTCAGCAGCAGTATTCAGGCAATGGCTATGCAGATTAGCAACAATTTAAAATACTGCAGTGACCGTAATGTGAAACTGAGCACCAAGATGAGAGGTGGCAGGCTGTGTGTTTACATCAACACTCACTGGTGTGTGAATGCTGTGCTGATCTCTAGTTACTGCTCCCCTCTGCTGGAGTTCATGACTATTAGATGCAGACCATGCAGATCAGCGAGCTCCACAACACTCATCCAAACGCATTGTTTGTTGTTGCCAGTGGACTTTAATCATGCAAATCTCAAGTTAGTTATCCCTAAATTCCATCAGTATGTGGACCTTCCAGTGAGGCAGGCAAACATGCTGGACTGTGGTTATACAAACATCACTGTGCTATACAAACATTGTGCTGAAACCCACCCCCATCTCGGCTACTCCGTTCACGTATTCATCATACTGATCCCAGTGTACAGACCACTCATCAGAAGTGCCAAGCACGTTTCTTCAAGACTGCTTAGAGCACACTGACTGGGACATTTTTAGGGAGGCTGCAACCTACAGCGGCTCTACCAACCTTAATGAGAACACAATGTCGGTGACATCAGTAAGTGCATCAGTGACATTACTGTCTCTAAGACCATCACCACATGCCCCAGCCAGAAGCCACGGATGACTGCAGAAGTGCACGCACTGCTAAGAAGCTGAGACACTGTCTTCAAATGAGAACAGCAAGGGCCAGGGCCATCAGAACAGAAAATCCACAGCCCCCTCCAGGACACTGAGGATGTACGGCAAATAGGGCAGGGTATCCAGGCCATCACCAACTACAGGACATCTCCACCTGCCTGTGATGGTGAGACCTTCCTTCCAGATGCACTGAATCACTTCTGCATATGGTTTGAAGCACAAAATGACATGGCAGTGAGGAAAACCACCCTGCCCTCGATCTCCAGGTGATCTGCCCAACCATGGCTGATGTGAAGAAAACTCTACTCAGTTTCAACCCATGCAAGGCTGCTGTACCAGACAACACTCCTGATTGTGTGCTCAAAGGATGTGCAGACCACCTGGCAGATGTTCTCACAGATATCTTTAATATCTCTCTGAGTGCAACCATTGTTCCAACATGCTATCTTCCCCATGCCAATGAAGTCATCAGTGTCCTGCCTCAATGACATCATCCTGTCACCTTCACACCCATCACCATGAAGTGCTTTGAGAGGCTCGGCATGAGACACATAAAATCACAGATGCCGCCCTCACTGGACCCCTCTGCAGTTGGTGTTCACATAATGGAGAGCCTCACGTAGACCCTCAACACCAACTCTATCATGAAGAAAGCACAGCAGCTCCCCTCTGTCTCTCCCCTCTGTCATGGACATTTACATCACACGCTGCATCCACAAAACCAACAGCCCTGCACACCCTCTTATCCCTCTTCCCATCTGGCAAAAGGTTCCTTAGCATATGGGCCTCCATTGTCAGGATTGGAAACAGTTTCATCCCTCAGGCCATCAGACTCTTCAATCAGAACTGAAACTGTACCTCCGACACCCTACACTGGCCCTGAGAGTCAAAACACACCCACATTTCAAAAACACACCCATATTTGTTTTTGAAATGTGGTTGTGTTTTTGAAATGTGGGTGTGTTTCCTGAAATGTTGGTGTTTTTTTCAGAAATGTGGGTGCGTTTCCTGAAATGTGGGTGTGTTTTTGTAATGTGGGTGTGTTTTGTAAATGTGGTTGTGTTTTGACTCTCAGGGCCAACATAGACACCCCCTCCCACACACACACACTCACCATCAACGTACTCCCCTCACCGAACTTCCCTCTCCTCCTCATAACACAATGCATATGCACACTGATCTTTTCTGCCTTAAACAAACGATTCAGACTTTAAATTGCCTTTGTAAATACCCTTCTGTTTATTACACTGCACATTCTGTTCTGTTGCTTGCACAATTTTATTTACTGCTGTCTACCTCTGTTCTGCATTTTTGCACATGTAACAACCTGCAGCTTGAATACAGTATCTGTCATTATATTGCATTCATTCAGACGAATACGGTAGCTATTTTTGAATGCCTTGTATTGTCCAGTTGTATTGGGCTTTTGGTGCACTGTTTTCTTTTGGTGTTGCAACATGGTCCTGGAGGCACATTGTTTCATTTCAATGTGTACTGTGTGTAAAGGGCTGAAATGACAATAAACCTACTTGACCTGACTTGAAATGAGAACACACACAATTTCCATATGTATTCACTCAAATTAAATATGTGACAGCAACAGCTTATTTTAAAGAAAGATCCAGAATCACTGAGATGCATAAAAGGTCACTTCCACCTAAAAATACTTGTGTACTCAATCAGGTGTAACTGATCACCTTCTTTATTGCACACCAAACTAACTGAACAGTTATTCCTGGGACATTCCAACAACCAATCATTCATGGGTGGAAAGACACTGCCACTTGGCTTTGGTTGGCAATGGTAGCAAAAAATGGTAGATTCTGAGGTTAAGTGTGAAAAGGTGTTATGGTCAAATGAGACCACCCAGTGGCTGATGGAGAAAAAAGTAAATGTCCTTGTATAACCTAGTCAGAGTCCAGACTTACTGTCATGTCAGGCATGCAAGGTGGACACAACTGCGGGAGACAGCTTAAGATACGAATAAAGTTTTAAAGAACACAATTACTAGAGTGAGCTTCACAGAGCTCCAAACGAAAACAAGCTTCTCAATGAACAAACATAAGAACCAATCCTGGAGGACGTTCGCTCCAGACGGGACTCAACTTCACGAGAGGGGGGGAGGTGCTCGGCTACTTGTCTGAGACACTAGATTAAGTTTTTGAGGCACACTCACACAGGTGGCCGGTTGAGTTGCTCCACACACAGTGGAGAGGCTGGGGTGAGTGCCGCTCACCAGTCATGCCTGAAAAGACAAGGGGGAGACACAGGGTGAAGGCAAACTGTCATTGACTCATGCATGCGCCAAGTGGCACTTCAGTTCGTGTAGATCCTCATGGGTGACCACACAATTACCTCTCAGGATCGGCTGGGCTTTATTCTCGGGGGAGAGACACAGACAATAAAGAACTTAATGAGACCTCATAAAAGAAAGGTGGACTTGTTGCTAACGAGCTAACAAGGCTCAATGCTCTCATCTGGGTTGCCTGGGCACTGGACGACCACACACACAACAACACATGATATTATCAAGATGCAACAGACCCTAGGGACACCTAATAAGGTGCCCGCTGGGTGTGTGACCAAGATGGACTGGGCATGACAGTACCACCCCCCTGGACCGGCTCCCAAGGACGGGCAAGGGGAGATCCCGATCTTCCTTGGAGCTGCACAAGTACGGCCCAGATGACAGGGCTGTCCCACTACTCTTGGTCGCTGAGGGGCACGGCCCTGAGGGCAAGGAGCTGGCCATTCCGACCAGTTGTGATGGAACTCATTCACCAGTTCTTGACTTAAAATTTCACTGGCCGGAACCCAGCTCCTCTCCTCGGGACTGTAACCCTCCTAGTCCACTAAGTACTGGAGGGCGTCCTGTCGCCTCCGAGAGTCCAGGTGCTGTTTCACCCTGTAGGTGGGAGCCCCCTCGACCTCGATCGGCACGGGGTGCATGGGCTCCACCTCCCCTTCATCCAGCAGGCCTGCTACTGCTTGTCTGAGGGGGAAACATGAAACACAGGGTGAATATGCATGTGAGGGGATAGTTGCAACTTATATGATACAGGACCAATAAACCTTGGTGCCTTTATAAGGACCAATAAACCTTGGTGCCAGCTTGTGTGATGGCACACCTAACTTTAAATCATGGGTAGAGCCAGACCCGATCCCCTGTCCGCAACACTGGCGCCTCCCTCCAACGCCGATCCGCCTGATGTTTAAATCTCCCCACAGTCCTGCTGATGGATGTGTGTGCCCTCTCCCACACCCGCTCCGACCTGTTGTACCAATCATCTACTTCTGGCATGTCTGAAAGGCTCTCCATCCCAGGGACAGAGCGGGGGCTGACGCCCAAGCACACACTCAAAGGGTGTTAGGCCAGTCAAAGAATGGCGCAACGAATTCTGGGCATACTCCGCCCAGCCTAGGAACTCCGCCCAGTGGTCAAAAAGCCTGGATGAAATGACCCAACTCCTGAACCAACCATTCAGCCTGACCATTGTCTCCAAGTGATAGCCCAAGGTCAGTCTGACAGTGGTCCCCATTTTCTTGAAAAACACTGACCATACTGTAGCGATAAACTGGGGACCTCGATTGGACAGGATGTCCTGCAGTTTGCCGCAGGGCAAGAACATGGCTTGGAAGAGAGCCTCGGCTATCTCACGGGCGGTGGATAAGGAATCAAATGGGATGAACCGACCCCCCTTTAAAAATTGGTCCACCACCACCAAAACCACCGTGTACCCTTTGGAAGCCGGGAGGTCCGTGATAAAGTCCACTGCTACATGTGACCACGGGCTCTGAGGCACCGGGAAGAGCATTCATTTCCCAACAGGCAACTGATGGGGAACCTTGGACATGGTGCAAATGGTACAGGACTTCACAGCCCTCTCCACATCTGCCCGTAATGAAGGCCACCAACACTTATGAGTGAGCACCTTGACTGTTTGATGGATACCTGGGTGCCCTGTAGTGGGAGTAGTGTGTGCCCACTCGATCACTGACTTCCTCAGCGCTTCTGGTACAACTGGACAAGGCTGAGGTACTACGTTTTGCGCACTGGCACGTGCAATATCAGCATCTAGATCCCACGAAATCGGGGATAGGATAAGCACTGAGGGTACTATAGTTTCGACCACCTTGGGTTCCTCTGGCGTGGGAAAATTACGTGAGAGGGCATCTGCTTTCTGGGTTCCGGAAGCCTGGATGATAGGTGATCACAAAGTCAAACCTACTAAAGAACAGGGTCTATCGAGCTTGTCAAGGGCACAGCCGCTTTGCCTGTCAGATGTATTCCAGGTTTCAGTGGTCAGTGAACACCACAAAGGGGTGTCCCACTCCCTCAAGCCAGTGGTGCCACTCTTCTAACGCTGCTTAGACTGCCAGCAGTTCACGGTTAGCTATGTCATAATTTCGCTCCGCACAGAAGAAGGCACATGGATGGAGTTTCTTAGGCGTGCTGTGGTATTGTGACAGCATGGCACCTAGCCCGACCTCGGAGGCATCGACCTGCAAGGCGAATGGCTTCTTGGGATCCAGTAACTTCAATACCGGGGTTGTTGCTTTGGCCACATAGTCCTCCATCGGCTTGGTCTCAGCCTCAGAGAGTGGATAGACACATGACCTAGGTAGAGTAACGCCCGGCAGGAGATCAATCACGGAGTCCCACAGTCGATGTGGAGGGAGGTGGGTGGCCTTAGACGTGCTGAAGACTTCACTAAGGTCTTACTCAGTGGGGATCCTCATGGAGACGTTTGCTAAGGGGCTCTCTATAGTGGTGGTTCTAAGGTAAGAGGGCTTACAATGTTTCTCACAGTATGGTGACCAAACTAGAATACGTCCCTCTGTCCGATTTACCATAGGATTATGTAGCTTCAACCATGGGAGCCCTAAGACCTCCTTATGTTCCAACATTAAGAACTCTAACCCCTCCTGATGCTCGGGCTATAAGCTGACTCCTAGTGGCTTAGTGATATGGGTTACTGTCTGGCCTGCAATTAAATGCCCGTCTAAGGCATGCACAGGGATGGGGGCTGTCCACTGGGATGGCTAGTGAAGACATGAGGGTTTCAGACAAAAAATTGCCAGCCGATTTGGAATCTAAAAGAACAGACACAGAGAAAACAGAATTAGATAAGGGAGAAAAGTTTGTCCAATGACATCCCCTCATCTCTGCACAGCTAACTCTAGCTGCAACTCTGTACTTAGGCCCCTACAGAGGAGAGCGGGCTCATTCCAGCCACTGTCTGCAGCTAAAATCCTGAAGTTTATGGCATACTCTGCTGCCGTGCTGCTCCCCTGCCATAACTGTAGGAGGCGAGTACTGCTGGTCTTCCCTTGGTCAGGATAATCAAACACTGCCTTAAATTGCCTTATAAAGTCTGGGTATGCGGGTGTGACTGAGCCTCCCCCTGTCCAGAGGGCCATAGCCCAGTCCTGAGCCATGACAGAACTTTTCTGCTCAGGAGTCCTTTCAGGGTACTCTGAAAAATACAAGTCACAGGCTAATAGAAAGTTTCTGCACATTGCTGGATTTCCCCCATACCTCTTGTGTAGTGACGCATGCCGTGGCTTCTTCGTACAGGCCACTGTAACAGGCGGAGGTGCTGCTGGTGTCGTTGTAGCATATACCGCTTGTACTAGTTGGCCTACCATGGTGACGAGCTGCTCCAGCTGCGTCTTTTGGACGGTTACTCACTGCTGAAGCTGTTCCTCATCCTTAGGCAGGGGGACTCCCGCTGCGTCCATGTATTTGGTGTGGTCATTTATCATGTTGGGCAAGGTGGACACAACTGTGGGAGACAGCTTAAGATTTGAATTGAGTTTTAATGAATACCAGTACTAGAGTGAGCTTCACAGAGCTCCAAACGAAAACAAGCTTCTCAATGAACAAACACAGGAACTAATCCTGGAAGACCTTCGCTCCAGACAGGACTCAGCTTCATGAGAGGGGGGAGGTGCTCGGCTACTTGTCTGAGACACTAATGTACTTGTCGGAGAGGCTGGGGTGAGCGCTGCTCACCAATCACGCCTACAAAGACAAGGGGGAGACACAGAGTGAAGGCAAACTGTCATTGACTCATGCACGCACCAAATGGTGCTTCAGTTCATGTAGATCCTCATGGATGACCACACAACTACCTCTCTGGATCGGCTGGGCTTTATTCTCGGGGGAGAGACACACACAACCAATCACAGAACACGGACAATAAAGAACTCAATGAGACTCACTTAAACTTCACACAAGACAGGTGGACTTGTCGTCAGGTACCTAGCAACCCCGCAAACGAGCTAACAAGGCTCAGTGCTCTCACCTGGGTTGCCTAGGTGCCCCCAACGACCACACAAACAACACATGATGTCATCAAGACTTGACAGAACATGGGGACACCTAACACGAAGGTGCTCACTGGGGGCGTGACCGAGACGGACTGGACATGACACTTACAGTCCTTTGGAAATCTGTGTAAAATCTGTGGAATCTGCAGATCACAGTCCACCAACGGTCAGTAATTAAAACAAAAGTAATTAAAACGAAAGTAATTAAAACAAAAGGTGGTTCAACAAAGTACGCAAAGGCAGTCTTTCATTTGGCTGTTATAAGTTTCACTGAGAAAAAATGTTTTTTTTGTCTTCATTTCAGGCTGCAATGTGAATATTTTGAAGGGGTGATTCTTTTTCATACTAACTGTAGTTTTTAAATGGAATTTTCCAAAAAGCATAATGAGTAATTTATCATGATTGTTGCGTTTATATGAGAAGAAAAAAAATATTTTGGCCAAAATTAAAATCACTGTGTGTTGCACAAACCAAACACTGTCCATTTTTTCAATGAACACCATCCAGCAGTAAAGAATATGGGTGACTGCATCATGTTGTGAGGAGGCAGTTCCTCAGGGTGGACTGGACAACTTGTTAAAATTGAAGGACAGATAGATGGTTCAAAAACATAGAGGTACACAAAGGCAACCTGCTTCAGTCTACTAAAAAACTAAAGCTTGGGACAAACTTCATCTTCCAGCAGTACAATGATCCTGAGCACGAAGCCGCAACAACAAAAGGTTGAAAAGCAAAAAGATGAATGTTTTATGACAGCCATTTCAAAGTCTAGGGCTCTGTCCAATCAAGAATCTGTGGCACTACGTGAAAAGTACATCAAACAAGTGTTATCCAACCAACTTGGAACAAGTCTGGCTGGAGGAATAAATATAAACATAGACAGGACAAATTTCAGTCAAGTCCTTTTGGTTTTAGTTTCACATTACTCATGTTATTTTGTGTCTAAAAAAGGGCTGTCAGGGGAAGTCAGCATGAGAGTTGCTGCTGCAGTTCAGTGAAGAAGCATGAGATGCCATATCATTTGATGACAGAATGAAATTTAGAGATAGTATTCAGTCTTCGGGATAGTTTCAAACTGTGTGGCGTCTCAGGCGCCTTACTTTACATGAATGCATTATGGAAGGTAATGAAACAATATCTGTGAATCTTTAACCTGAAATAGTAGGTAGATACATACAATTTAATGATATTGAAGTGTTACCACATATTAACTTTCATCTTTTCCAACTCCTCAAAAAAGAAAGCATTAAAAAGCAATATGCTTTTAATCCATTACTCAAGCTAACATTCAAGCTACTAAGTAGGCTGTCCAACATAGTTCTCAGAATAAAACTGAACAATCCAAATGATTATATATAGCAACAACAAACCACATTTATTGGATGGGTATTTTTTTGAAAATTATGTAAGTTACTATAATTACTTATAAAAGTTGTATACATGTGCTCTTGTAGTTGATTTTTGTAGCTTTATTCTAACTTCAGGGTGAATGCAGGCCCAATAGACAGATGTATGTAAATGCACTGATTCCAGTTCCATCAAGGAAACAGTGAACTCAAAAGAACGATTTGGTTTGCATATGTGGAGTGTATGGACCTGAGAGTGAATGGCGTGTTTTGAAACATTATGAGTGTTTACATACTACATCAAATTCTTTTATTTCATGAAAGTGAGGTAAGTGGGAAAAGAAAGGCAGCAAGCCATGCTGCCTTTAGAGAAAGAAGAGATGGGATGGTGAGAGCTATATAATCCTTCAAAGAGAGCAATGGCCAGATGAGAGTTGTTGTGGGAAATGAAAAAGGGCAGGAAGAGTTGTTGAAGTGAGGGAAATGGAAGAAGTGTGCTCAAATAGGGAAGATGTGCATCTAAGACAAAAGTAGAGGGAGGAAAAGAGGGATGTGATCTGAGGGATGTGATCTGAGCGCTCTTGAGGAAAGGAAGACAGGAGCGATATTTCTTAAAAAGGAGGTGTAGAGGGACAGGGAGAGGAAAAGTCCTTGAGGAAGGAGAGAGAGATGTGGGGGGATAAAATGATGGAGTAGAGGGAGGACAAAAAGATCAGCAGAGGTTCATCCTCAAAAGAGTGCACCCCCGACACCTTTCAGGCTTTGTAATTACTGCTTAATTGATTAACAAGCCTAGCCTCATTAACCACTTGCACAGTTTCATCAGGCACCACTGTCTGGAGAGAAGGGACGGAGTGTGTTTCCGGTGCATCTAAGAGGAAACAGAAACAGTGTTTGCATACAGAGTTTACACACAGAGTACATTAATGTGTGCCACCTCATCCTGGCTGTAGCAGCTGTAATTGAAACATACTACAGTATAATTACCTACAGAGACACATGATTAGTGTGTGCACTTGCGTGTGTGTTTCTATGCCAACACAGCCCAAGTGAGACCACCCTCACACTGCGGGTAATATAAGGTCATTACCATCATCATTACCAGTATCATTATGTTTAGAATTAGCAGTAATAGTGGAGCTGCTGAAACAATATCTGTAATCTTGGCTTTAATGGAAGCATCAGTTGTAGTTATAGCCTTTTTGCAAACAGTGCTAGAGCTTATTTCAATTGCCAAAAAGAGAGAGAGCACAAGAGAGAAAGAGCTAATGTCGTTGTGAATAAGTAGTGTAAAGCATGTAAATTAAATATTAAAACAGATAAAATATTAATTACTGCTTTGAATGAAGTGCAAAAGTCTTAGGAAGTCAATAAAACTGTTTATCCTGGCACCAAGTGTGTTTAGACTGTACAAACAGTTACATTTGTTTCATATTTGTTTGTATAGTGTTTTTTAATCACAAAGCAGCTTTCCAAGAGCCTCTAGAGAGCAAGTCAAGGGTGAGAGGGGCAAGAGAAGACTTCCTAAGAGAAAAGGAAAAAACGTTGAAAGAAACACAAAAGGGGAGC
>JBBPCX010000147.1:455755-469707 GCA_037974365.1 Hydrocynus forskahlii | reverse complement strand
AGTCAAGGGTGAGAGGGGCAAGAGAAGACTTCCTAAGAGAAAAGGAAAAAACGTTGAAAGAAACACAAAAGGGGAGCTCATTCTCCTCTGGGAGACACCAGAGAGCAAAAAATCACCACAGCAAGAGCAATAAACAGCAAATAATTGATTAATGACTATACAGCAGTGAAGAATGAGCCATGACCATTAGACAGAAGTAGGCAAATATTTTCGGAATATTTGAAAAAAATCATTGATAGAATATGCCCCACTAAATCAGCATTTACTTTATAAACTACCAAAATGCCTTTTGTTTTTGATAAATATTAAATTCTTACTTAACAATTAATTTAAAAAATACCTGCAAACACCTAAGTGTCTTTATATTCTTGGTATGAACAAAAGGTTTGCTTAAATAATGACAGCTTTCTACTTCCAAATTTTTAAAAGTACATATTGAAGGTCTCACATCTGAATATGGGCATAAAATGCATGGTGTATGGCATAATTTTTGTAGACACCTACCCATGCAATGCTTCGCCTGAAATTAACGGTATTAATAGGGTGTTTATGCCCTTTAGTAGAGAGTAACTACTCTACACTAGATATTGAAATATTGCGGCCAGGATTTGACTGCATTTGGCCACAAGGGTATTAGTAATGTCAGGTACTGATGCTGAATGATTAGCGCTAAATCACAAATGTCATTCCAGATAATTCCAAAGGTACTACATGGTGCTCTCCAAAAATCACAAAAAATAGTCCAGTGAGTCACAGCGCAGTGTTGTGGGACTTTATACTCCTCTAACCGATGCCTGGCATTGGGTATGTATACAGTATGTGTCTGTGTATGTGTGTGTCAGTGTGTCTGTGAGGGCGTGTAAAGCTCTCACCCTATTGATGAGTTCCCCGACCATGCCTGTCCAGGATCCATTTGGCTCTGGCGCTCCATACAGCCCATCGTCCACTAGCTTAATCTTGAAGGAGAACTTCAAAATGTCTGCCAGTTCCCGCAACATGTCTACACAGAATCCCTCATACTGGTCATTCCCCTCAAAGTCCTGGTAGTTCTCTTTCCGTTTTACATATGGGTTCTCCTATAACACAGCATAGAAGGTCTTATATTAACCAAAAGAAAGATGCTTTCAGGCTGAAATTTCAATTGCATAGTATGTAGGAATGGACTCATTAGAGGCTAATGAGGGGCATTTGGAGAATAGTATAATTGATACTGTTTTATGGCTGCTCTGTAGATTCAGTAAAAGCAAATCTTAAGCAATTTCAATAAGATTTAGGCATTACAAAAGATTTGGAGTTAATTAGTCTTCTGAGCACATGAAGTCCTGCAACTAAGATGGCCTACAGAGTAATGAATGTCTTAATCCACAATTCAATCTGTCAACAGCGATTCACTGGCAGTATACACTGGAGTTACCAGGTACAACTACCTTGCCTTCCTTGTACCTAGTGATACATTCATTTCACTGTAACATACACTAACATGTCACAATCACTGCAGGACTGAGAACAGGAGGACTAGTAAGCTGTTTTTAAGATCAGCCAAGAACAAGCCCTTATTCACTAATGAATTTTTTACAATCATTCTTGAAAATCAGCAACACATTCAAATAGAGTAAAACAGTCTTTTCTCTATGGACTGATCCCACGGACACGAATCGAGCCTAGTCATAGACTAAACTACAATGTCAGTATCATCTGTTGAGGAATCCATTTTCCTTGCTCTTCTGTCTTTATCTTTAGGTCCCAGAGCACTAAAAAGCAAAATCACTGGATACCAAATGCGAGAAAAATCGCATTTGGTATGAACAGGCCTGTAATCTGGGACCAAGAAACAAGCCTGTGTAATATAATATTTTGTATATAAATTCTGAGCTCAAACTGGATTATGGGTAAACTCAGACTCAACTTGTCTTGGTCTTGTCTCAGTCTGAAGCTTACTGTAGTTTTAAAATGTTAGTTATTTTTATTTATTTTTTTATATTGGGCTTCTGACTGTAATTTAGTTCTTTTCCAAGTGTTTTTTTTTTAGTTTAAACTTCTAGTGTAGCTTATTATTATTATTTTTATTATTACCATTATTATTATTAACTACAAAACAACACAACTATGCATTTTTTGAGAAATTTGGCGAACGTTTGGTACTATTTGGTACTGTTGCTTGATGCATAAAAACAATACACCCCCACAGTCTTGTTAACATCCTTGTCTTTGTGATTGTATACTCCATGTGTTCACGCTTTTGATGATCAGATAAAACTATCTGCACTCATTATCACTCGCTATTGCAAGTTCAGAAGCTTTTCAGGAGATGGTAAGTTTGATCCCTGGTGATGCTGTAGCCGTCAATGTCCTGAAGAGCTTAACTGTTAGTGACACTAGCTAACATGTACATCTGTCTGCTGACAAAACCCGAATTGGCAGTTATTGCTCTCCTTCAAGTGCATTGAGCCATACAGTGCGAAGGAAGCAGGAAAATTCCAGCTCAGTTTGGTGGCACCCAGCTGGTGGGTGGAATTTGACGAGACTGATTGACAAGAAAACCTGAGAGAAAAAACTGAACACATTTTTTTAAAATTGCATTGTGTTTGTGTTGCAGTGGAAATGATAGTTTTAATTTAGCTTTTGTGTTATTTAAAACTGACATACTTTTTTTGATTATAGTTCACAAGGTTTTTTTTTACTGCTATTTCCCATTATCTGAGGTTTTAGTTATAACCTTGCTATGCACCAAGCACACCACTGTACAGCAATAAAGTTTAGCTATACTATAGGTGTATAATAAGTAGGTGCATTAAAATAGGCAAGACATGTGTCTACAAGGTAGCTGTGCCCAATACACTAACAACAAAATAAAATGTGCAATACAGTAAGCTTTTCACACGTCAGTAAGAAAATCAAAATGCCACATCTGTATGGTCATTAGTGATGCCATGTTATTCATGTGATGGCTGAAAACGTCTTACCAATATGGTGGTCACAATAAGCGTTTTGTTGGCCAAAGTATGTGACGAGTTGACATCTAGGGAGGTGGAGTTCATTGCCAGGGTGTTGTTTGAGTACCAGACGCCAATCTACAAAAAAAGACAGAGGTGTGAGAGAGGCCAGAGGAGCAACATTCTGTGCTGCTCATGGAGTCTTTTTATAGCAAAGCAGCATCACTGTGCCAACATATGGAAATACAGTAACCCATATAATTCCAGAGTAAATGAATCACACATTACAAATAATTCATGCCTCGTTTGAAATGTTTTTCATCTGGTGAGTGAAGAAGGAAAGAAACAGCATGAATGAATTCCACAAACATTTGGAGGGCACAGAGTTGCTGCACTCTTCCCCAGGCTTCTCTTACCTCTTGAACTTTATGTGATCTCCTTTACATTTAGAAGACTATGCATTTGTGTTACCTCTTTGTGTCCTCCTTTGAATTTCTCCAGAATACGGAGGGTGTAGTTTGTCCTCTGGCCTTTGCTGTTAAATTCTACTCGCCCAGTCAAGCCATCATACTCCACCTTAAAAAAGAAGGGAAAATGTAGCATGAGAGCTAGAGTGATGAAAAATGATGAAGTGCAGAGAAAATTCATTAGAAAGAAATTGCGTTTTTCCCCCCATGCATTCTAGGACAGGACCATATTAAACAAATCAATGTGAAGTGTGTGCATACTTTCATTGCTAGGGGCTCATTTTTGTACTGTCAGATCAACAACCAAGCCAGCTGTTGGGAAATACAGGCGGATGATAAATTAGAAAGTGTCTAAGTGCATATTTGGGCCATCACAAACCATGAGATGAGATTTAATGTCAAATGGAATGTATTACACATGTCGCTGGAGCGACGGAACTCCATTCTTCCTAAAGATATTCCCACATTTGGTGTTTTGATGATGGTGGTGGAAAGTGCTCTATATATCGGTTCAAATCTCCCACAGATGTTCAGCAAGGTTGAGCTCTGGTTACTGAGAGGGAATCTATGAGGTATGCTGAGCCTCCTTTAGCACATTACTGACACTATAATTTGGTTATTTCCCGTAGTTTATCTGCCATCTGAAGTGGCTAATGTGTCTGTTCAAAATTACAGTTTGTAACCACAAATAAATAAATCCAACCACACCATCAAAAAGCATGTTATTAACTGAGATGTTTGGATTAAAAGCATCTTTGATTAAGGAATCCATAGGACTTTGGAGAGTTTTAGAGAAAGAGCAGATTTGAAATTCTTCTTTTCTCCTAGCTAACCCCCCTATAAAAGTGATCCCCAACTCCAGTCCTGGATTTGTCCAACACGGTTTGCTAGTTCCCCTTCTCAGACACACTCACTAAACTTGGCAATTAGCAGATGCCCAGGTGAAAGTAACCAGGTATGTTTAAGCAAGGAAATCGCCAATCTGTGCTCCAGGACTGGGGGTGAGGGTCCCTGTCCCAGACAGTCCCATTTCTCACTTCCTGTGACAGACATCTTCCCAGGCATATCACATTTACTTTGTGAAACATCTACACAGCTCACAAGCTGTCGGTCCTAAAGAAGAAGAGTTCAGAAACATCTCATCTCCCAGCTTCCTCTGTTCTAAAGGGCAAATCTCTGGTATTAATGTGGTATGTGAATGTGGATAACAGAAAATGACAAAATGGTGCAAAAACTTGGAAAAGCATCTTAAAATATGTCACAAGATGACAATGTCAGCGTTTCTACAGAGTAGGACATTTGTCACCAATTGTACCGTGGTGGCTCTAGTACGTGCAGTGTAAGCCCAGAAATAGTCTGGAAAAAAAGTTATTTATACCTCATGCCCACATTATAATAAAAATAATGAATAACTATTTTGACTTCACAGGCTCAGGCGATTCCATATTTGATGTCAGCTTTGCTTCAAAATAAAAAGTCATTCAGTTTTAGACATTTAATTTTCCGACTAGACATATGGATGTAAATTTGGATTCACACAAAAACTCAACCTGTCAAATGGGATTTGTTGGGATTTTTTTTAGAAAGCCAAATGCATGCTTCGAGTTCCTGAGGTGTTTGGTTCGAACGAACAATAATGCGGTGCAGCAGCAGCCTGGAAACAATAAGGGAACAAAGTAACAAATCATTTGTTAATACTGGATGAAAAATAAGCAAAACTGTTGTATTTTGACTCGGGAATAAGACTTCCAATTTAGGCAAGATGGAACATGTCCCGACTACAAATCAGTCATTCTCTATCAGTGAATCGAATAATCCCAGAGGTGTGACAAGGTATGATCCACTGCTGTCTGTCAAACCATTTCCCCTCTTTCATGCTGAACAAATCATATTCACTTCACTAAGCTGCACAGTGAAATTATACTTGATCCAAATGTCCTTGAAGAATCTAAACATTACCCTATGCTATGGACTTAAAATGAACAACTTGTGCTACAATACTGGTATTAAAATTCATTTTATTTTTTACCAATTATTCATCCTGCACTAAAATAAGGATGAGATTTTTAAAAAGGAAAGCTTCTAAGTGTATCACCCAAGCAGACACCACAGGTGTGGAGCGGTTCACAAAGAGATCTGTTTAAAACTGTACAGGGGGATAGAAAATATGTTTATGTATGTGAATGTCACAAGATAAGAACAACTGTGACTCATTTATGATTAAATATTCAATGGTAATAAAAGGCAAATACACAAATAAAGAAATTAAAAAAAAAACCCACAAGGTTTTGATATGACAAAATACATTAAATCTCTAATCTGACTAAAAACAGTACTATGGTTTTTATCATCGTATACATCAGTTCAAAAATTATGATCATACTCTATAGTTCGTAAAAATTAAGAACCTCCAGATATGTCCAGAATGAAGAGCCTTAGATATAACTGAGCAAGCTGCATAATAGTGGCAGTAACGCAGAAAAAAGGAATTCAAATTATGTCTTTGAAAAGTGCTGATCAAAAATCTAAGTTCATCCTATGACAAGAAATTATAGTAAAAATGTAAAAAAGAACCTTTTAGTGGTGATTTATAATATTTCAGTCAATGCTGTATATATTAGTATTGAATAAAATGAAAGCAATTCATAAGACAAGTGATTCTGACCTTTGAATGGTAGTGGACTTCTCATTTCTATACATGCCTCCGTAATTAAATGCTCATACAGCATTAACATGATGGCGCAAAACACATCCAAATGATAAATGTTTGTTTTACTAGTGAGGGACAGACTAGGAACAGGGGAAATTGGGGAAGCAAGAAAGCAAGAAACAGAAGAAAACCAGGCCACACTTTGTTTCTGATGGGTTGGTAGCATGGCAAATGGGTGACAGAGTGTAGATGCGAGGCTGAAAGGAAATTAGGGTGAGAGAGAAATGAGTGAGAAAGGAAAAAGGGTGAGAGAGTGTGTTGGGAGGAGTTACGCACATAAATGAATGGAGGTGAAGCGCCCAGGCCAAGCGACAGTGACAAACCGAGAATGACGGAGGAAGGAGGTGTGGAGACGCTGCCAAAAGGAGTGCTGGAGTGATGGAGTGATGAGCAACGACAGAAAGGAACAAACTGCAAAACAGATGGGAAGAGAAAGAGAGTGACAGACTTAGATAAACAAGTCGAAATGACTTGTTGAAGCACTAGACTAAACAAGTCTAGCACTGTCTGGCACCCAGGAAAAACAGGGTGACTAGAACACACACGCTATTACAGAACAACTGGGACAAATGGGCAAATTAAGGCACATTTTACACAATTGTTTAAAAAATGTACACAAAGCACCAACAATTTATAAAGATAAATAATCGAAATAAAGCCGCCAGTGGAACATCAGCTTTTTGAGCTTACTGAGACATGCCGCTAGTGATAAAACAAATTACATGTTTATCTTATATCGATTTTATTTGTCTTAATTTTTGGTCATTTCTGTATGAGATGATCATTTTTGGGTGTCCACAAAATTCTTTTTATGAATGGTTTGCATATAGAAAAAAAAAGAAAATACAAACTAAAAAATGTGGAGGACAAATCTGAAAAATAGACAACACAGATCCCCAATCTCCTCGGCAGATGAAGCACTGATGAATATATAAACAATGCAGCATGAACAGATACCACAGTCATCGCCAGGGAGAGACAACAGCCAGCAGCCATAACTCAGCTGCCACAAAATGGCCACCACGTGGGTAGCCATGGCGACACGCACCATGCGCAGGTAGTTCATGAGGCTGGTGCCGTGTTGCCAGATTAGCGAAGAGGTGCAGCTGAGAGGTTTCACTCCAATCTCCTGACTGCGATTCAGCTCCCGCACCGCCCCAACAACCACGTGCACCGCATCAAACATCAGGGCCGACGACAGCTGGAGGGGAGAGCCAGGGGGAAAAGAAAGCAAAGGGAAGGGAGGAAAGCATCGGGAAAGTGAGAATTTCTGAGACAGCTAAGAAAAGATGAAATTAATTAAATGATTCGCCCACACATTTTTAACAGTTGTTGCGAGCGTGCATAAGAAGTGCTGGAGTTGACAAAATCACTCATACTAATGAGTAACTGTAGCAATCTCTTAGATTCACAACATAATGATGTGTTTTTAGTTTCAAATCTAGTGAACTGCACAATTTTGTTGTTGGCGAAAGCTTTGACCTTATCATCAGGAGATCTTGAGTTTCACTCATATCTGGGAATCCAAGACAGCATAACTGGCCTCACACTCTAGATGGGAAGGATGGCCCTCCCTCTCCCCACATCATTCAGTTGTAATGTTTGTCAACATGGGCGTCCTTTAGCTGACGTAACATAAACCAGTGTTGAGCGGCCCAGTGACAGCTTTCTCTAGCGGCAGTCTGCCTGCACATGTCTCAGAGGAAGATAGCCCTCACACTCCCAGCTTGGCTGCATTGTATGGGAGGGGGAGAAATATCTAGCAGGGGATTTGCCACAACTAGGGGAGAAAAGGAAATGACAGCACAAGTTTGCCATCTTGCTAATGTTGGCTCAATCACACAACAACTGTATCAAACAAGCAAATGCAATTATAATGCATTCAAAATGTTATTTTGAAAAATACAGACCTGATTTTTTGATCAGAAGAGTATGAATAGGACAAAAGGTGCAATTTCAACATTACATGGATGCACCACTCTTGAAATCTTAATGTAGTTTTTTGTAGCAAAGCTGGGTCACATTTCATAACTTAAGTAAACTGCATGTTGTGAATCTGGCTAGACACAACCACTTGAACTGAATATAAGCCATTGTTTCAGTAGGACTATTCATTTCACGAGCACTGATCTTTTTACATTTGCACAGATGCAGCAGAAGCTTTGTCACCATGGAAATATTCCAGGTGCAGTTCTATAAATAAATATTCCAGGTATCTTTGATTAACTCTTAACACCTCATTAATCCATAATATGGCAGCCATTTTTATGTATGCCACTTTCATTAATGGCACCATGCAGAAAGTACCCTGCTCAGTCTAATTTTATAAGCTCAAATAGCCAAACAGAAGTGTAGACAGAGGCACTGGCAGAAAGGAGGATTGATTGAGAGGAAAAGACATTAGCTAGAGAGAGAGAGAGCGAGAGAGAGAGAGAGAGAGAGAGAGAGAGAGAGAAGACATTAGTGAATAACTGAAAATAACTCTTCACGCCTGTGAGGGCCTGCAGTAGTTGCTCTCCTCTAGACCTCCAGACTGTCTTATAGAACAATTCAAATTTATAAACCCAGCTGACAAAAACAAAGCCACATCTACTGTGGTTTTAGAGCCTTAAGACAGGTAGACAATATGTACCATGTGTAACTTTAGGCAAAATGCCTTCTATATAAAATCTTCTCCATAAATCATACATACAGTACAGTCATAAAAATTAAAGCATCAATAAGGGTTTCTTGGAGGGTTTTTGGAGAATCTTTCGGAAAAAGGTTTTCTAGAATGGCAACAAACCTTTTAATTGTTAACCTTTTGATTGGGGCCTGCAAGAACGATTCATATTCCTTAGCTTCTCAGCATGCTAACATACTGAACATGCAAATAGAAAACAACAGTTTCTATATTCCATGAAGGCGTATACTGCCACTGAATGGGGCACTTATGTTCATTGCACGTCTCGTGTGTATTGCCGTGTCTGCCAATGTGTATGTGTGTGCACATGTGTGAGGCTCACAGCTGGACCAGGGTATGGACTGAGGTCACATCCTTCTCTCCAAGACAGATTGAGGCTTCTAATGAACTCCAGGTAAAAAGGATGTGTACTGTTCAACATGGAGAATCCTACAATGTTTGACTGGTCATCTACCACATCGTCCAGCCTCAGCAGAGGGAAGTCCTTATAGTGCCAGAGAGAAGCAGAGCAGGACAATACAAAGAGAAAGAGAGACATTTATTTGCTACAGTTCGTTAAATGCAAGGACTACATTTCACACACATTAACATTTCATGAGAAAGCAAGGTTATTACAATATTTCAAGTGGAAATGAGGCCACAGGCTGAATAAGCTTACTCCAATCAGAAGTAGACTATTTTGCTGTTTATTTAGAACCCTATAGAACATGTATACCTTTGTTAACAACCTCATCAAAACAATATTACACCAGTGCTGATTCATCCAAGCTTCTTGACTTTGGGAAGGTTTCTCCTTTTCCAGTTTTTCTCCTTAACACCTCTAATATGCCAATAACCACTGGACTGCTGTTGTTATCATTTGCAAAATATTCTGCTAGCTAGGCATAATTGTGTAGGCATTTTGCATAGTGTAGGCATTTTGCATAGTCATACTGGATCACTATTCTTTTTCCTTTTTTGTTTTGCTGACCACGAAGCAAAACTATATGTGTTATAGGAAATGGGAAATAAACCCTTTTTTAGCTTTGAACAAATTCCCACATACCTAAACTACACCTAGCCTTACCCACTGCTATCCAGCCAATATTAGTATTCTTAAGCCTTACGGCCCTTCACAGCTTCGAAGTGACCCCTCAGCACTGAACTTCAACCAGCTTCCCAGGTCTAGACTTAAATGTCATCCATTATATAAGAAATTCCAAAAAATTGGTCACAAATCAGTAAAGGGCAACTTCAGCTGCTGACAGGAATCCTCCAAGGGCCAAGTCTTGCTGCTAACAGCCTCACCATCATTAAACAGTTCGCCTCATAGTGCTTGTGCAAAACCACTCAGCTCCCCATTGAAGAATGTATGACCTAAAAATACGAGCTATGAATTAAAGCAGTAGGATGTCGCCTCAAACAAGGGCATATCTAACTATGGCCATGATGATGATAAACAGCACAGACCCATCACGCATTTCTGATGAGCTGATTGGACAATAGCCAGCCCTGCTCTCATTCCCTACTGGAGGAATATGGGTAGAAAATAAGGGTGGGGTGTCATTGGTGGAAGGGGGAAAGTAAGCGTGGTATCAAACCATTGTAGTCAAGATGTACTTGTAGAACGCTGATGTCATGCCTAGCTCTGATGCCTAGAGAGAGAGAGAAAGAGAGAGAGAGAGAGAGTGAGAGAGAGAGAGAGAGAGAGAGAGAGAGAAAGAAAGAGGGGCAAACAGTGTATACAAATATAGTTTCTTTGATGCATAGTCTATATTTAAAAGTTATAGTCTACACATTCCTATGTACTGGATTTCCCTCCATATGAATTATTGCCTGGACTATGCCAACTATGCTAATGATTTGCTCATCTGTCATCGAAATCTAGTATGTAAAATATTAGCCTTTGACCTGTTATGAATTGTTATGAATTAATTTCTTGATAGACAACAAAATGTCCTCCATTGTATAACTCAAAACATACTCTTGACTAATAATAGTTTGCATAGCAGATTTTGATTTTGATTCCTGCAACATTATAAAAAATGAATTATGGCATTATGATAAGCTTGAGTTCTCTACATCTTTCGACACTTCAGTCCTTTCTCAAGTTTATGTCATTTACAATAAAGACATTCTACTAATTCTTAAAGATGCAATTCAGAAAAGTGAATAACGAAAGCCATCATTTTAAGTAACTGAATCTTTAAATTGGTTGATATTAGATAACAAATTGCAGCAATGAAGATGCTGAGGTGTATGCTTAGCATATTGAATACGTCTCCTCATGACTAATGTGTAAGTGTAT
The DNA here is from genome assembly GCA_037974365.1 of Hydrocynus forskahlii. Taxonomy (NCBI): domain Eukaryota; kingdom Metazoa; phylum Chordata; class Actinopteri; order Characiformes; family Alestidae; genus Hydrocynus; species Hydrocynus forskahlii. The sequence continues at coordinate 458,627 of JBBPCX010000147.1, read as the reverse complement.
TCAGCACCTTATAGGCATAAGCAAATTGATGGATGTCTTTGTGTGATTGATGAGTCAGCATGTCAGCATATTCGTTTACGTACCTTCTTTAGTATAAGTATAGATACTGAAGCGTTGGCATCAATGATAATTGTTGCTACTTTGTCGTCGCGGATTTCCTTTAGCAAGGGAGTGGGGTCCATGCTGTCATCAAGCATCCTCACTGACAATGTGTCCCGAGAGATGAGGAAGTGGCGCACCAGCTCCTCCAATCTGAGCAAGCCTGAGGGGAGGAGCCACCCAGGGTCAGTGAAATCAGTGCCATATAAAAGCATATTCAATAATATAGGCACATTTATTATAATGAATATGGTCAGCATTTTCTTCTGACCTTTCAGAGAAGCTCTTTATTAAATGATAAACCTTTTAGACAACTGTGCTATAGAAAATTTTTCATTACTGAGTTGGGTTGTGATACCGTGCTTTTCTAAGCAGTACAGTACCACCACCCCCCCCCACCCCCCCCCTTTAATGTGGATCAGCAGTTACGGTTTCAGTCCAAGCAGATTTTCTTTGAGAACCGAACTAATAATTGTTCGCTGAAACCCCCACACAAACGCGGAAACTGCAGATGTCCTCCGCATTTTGTTTTTGCTGTTGTGACGTCCAGGCCTCATCCGCCCCCTCATCCTCGAGCTGGCTTATTTATTTGAGCTCGGCGCTTAGCAACCCAGCACGAGGACGAGGGGGTGTGGCGAACGAGGCCCGTACGTCACAGCTTTTGTCGTGGCAATATATACTTTTTCAAACATTTTTGTTCTAAATTATTAAGAAAATCAATTTACTAATTTTGTAACATAAATATTAACTAAAATTCAGCTACATTTCTGGATAAAAATAAATACAAATGTTTTGGTACTGTGGAGAGAAACACAAAGAAAGTGTATCTTTGGAGGGTGACATGCCGCTGTACTCAGAGGCGGGAGGTTTGAAAGTAGCCAATCCGAGAACGCTATTTCTTTCTCCTTGCTGCTGATTGGCTGGTGCCCTTGGATGCAGCAGCAGTCCAGAATGTCCCCCGTGGAGCGTCTCGAGTGTTCTCGTGTTTTTCGTTTTGTCCTTCTTAAAGCTCTGTATTTTTATTACTGTAAGTTAAATGAATTTATTACTGTGTTTATCCTGCTTATACCAAAGAAAACGCACCTGCATGAATCACAGTACAGTGTATACAGAGTTAATATCGGTATTTACATTCTAGTACTGCGAGAGTTCAGGGTAAACTGGACAGCACAAATACGGGTTTACCTTTACATTTTCTTTAAGGGTAATGTATTAGGTGGAGTTTAAAATGAAACGTCTTGGGAGCATATCTGGGGTTATATTTAGGGTTTACACTATAAAAATAGGCATTTTTTTTACAACATCACAACAACACAGTTTTTCACTATACATGTGTGCTCTTGGACTGTAACCCCCGCAAAAAGCGGGGGTTTACTGTACTCCAAATGCAACTTTCACGGGCTGCAGAGAATACCATGTATTTCAAGGCAACATATGCAAATAATAAATAAATAAAGATAATATATAAGTATAAAATATTGGACAGGCAATGATTACATACGAAATATAAACAATAAACAAATAACTGGCAGCAAACATTATTACTTGGCTTGAGAACACATATACTTCCCATCTAACATGACATCATTTTGTTAAAAGAAATACAGATAACAGAGACTACAGTGTTGAGTCGAGGGTATTGCACAAGCCCCAAACAAACATGAAAACATGGAAACATGTTACTAGTGAAGGTAGAAACAAGCGAAACCACACTGAATGATCTTGAGCAAGATTGAGCTGTTATGTATGAAGCAAAATCTCAGAGAAAAGACTGAGAAAGAAAAAGAGAGATAAAGAGACAGAGAAGGGGGAAAGAAAGAGAAAGAGAAAGAGAGAGAATGAGGCAGGGAAACAGAAAGAAAGATGGAGAAAGAGAATCAGAGAGTATGAAATTAATTATTAGACTTTGGCATTACAGCCCTTTTTTGGCATAAACAAACTACTGGGGTTTCACTTTTTAGTACAAATTCACCACACCTGTTGTCTTTGCACAGACAGAACTATGTGATTTTCACCAAATTACCAAAGCACCATATTTATAAAGACTGCTGATACCATTTGCATAATCAGTGTCAGGTCATATGTGAAACTTGGACCTCACAGCAGCACAACAGTCGTAGGTGAGCAGAAAACACATCGTGCTTTGGTGATTTCTTGAAACCAAAGTGCACAGCAGAAGCTCAGCATGGTGAAGACACTAACTAAGATATTAGAACCCTAGTTAGAAGTTAATAGCTATTTCATTAACAGCTAGCCCTGTTTTAATTTAGTGAACAGAAAAACAAACATCATTGGCAGAAGGAACAAGCAGCAATTAGAAGTAGGTTGCTCTTTTAGGGGTAAAAATTATAAAAACAAAGAAATAATCAAAATCAAAGTATAATAAAAAAAAAAAACACGATAAAAAAACCAAAACAGATAAAATAGCTTAGCTTATTAATCTAATCAGCTGGTTAACCCATTAAAACCTATATTAAAACATTTCTGTTTTTTTGCAGATTTTAATACTGTACACCCTGATACTGTTTATTTGAAGATTTTTTGTTTACCTAACATTTTGTATAGTTTTCTGTACAAAAACAAAAAAAGATTCCTAAAAAAAGCGTATTGAAACACTAAGTTCCACAGTGTATTCGTGGAACTTAGAACACAGTGTGTTTCAATACACTTTTTTTCAGAATCTGTTCTATATATATATATATATATATATATATATATATTATATATGTCATATATATACATATATACACACACACACACACACACAAACACA
>JBBPCX010000147.1:438044-455655 GCA_037974365.1 Hydrocynus forskahlii | reverse complement strand
GGTTATCTATTTAAGACCATGATACCTTTTTGAGGTGGTTTGGTGACATCCTTTCTCAACTCTTTACTAAACAAGAGACTGCTAAACTCCCAACATACAATGTAAACAATACTTGAATATCTGCTTCAAGCTGTAACTGTCTGTATAACCAGCTAACAGCAATAAGCATGTGGAAATGAGCAAATCCTATATATGAAATAAATTAAAATGGTTTCTGCATTAAACACTGATATATTTAGGGGGGTGTGAACAGCTAACATGTTCATGATTTTAGGACTATATTATACAGACATTGTGTGTTAATTGCCCCAAATTAGATCAAACACTGCCTATACCCTATATTTATGGTCCCACACACTGTTGTTAATGTCCATAGGACAGCTGGAAGGTCTGGAGCCTTAATTTTAAATAGAACTAGAACTTTCATAGACCTTTAAATACAGTCAGTTACTATAAACCATAACTTGATTTCTGCCATACGCTTGTAAATTAAAGTATGTGACTGCTGAAGTGTAGTGACTTTGAGTGCCAATAAAGGTGATTCTGTATGTGCACAATTTTGTGGGCTTAGCAACCACAAAATCCATATGGTGGCTTTATTGAATTTGGACTGCAGTCAACAAAGCACTGTGAATGTACAACTACGACTACAGGAGTCCTTTTTAAGGAAATGCCCAGTCTCTTCCATGTACACACAGTGATTTGAAAACAAATGTCGACAAAAAACAAAGAAAAAATATCCACAGATGAATAGGTACACATACACCCACACCGCATCGTACACAATACTACAGGAGCACCAGTGGGCTTACAGAAGTGCAGTCACAAACAACCACACAAATGGTTTCAAACAGTGGGATACACACATGCACACACCGACACAGAGAGTCCTGATTAATTGAGTGGAAAACAGTGGGATCAATAGAGACAGATGCCTATGAAGCAGTAAACAGTATCGCTTAGCACATTACCATTGCATGCACCTGACCTTGGGTTGGGCCTGAGCAGTGCAGGGAAAAGCAATCTCATCAGTAAGCCATAAAAGTGCACGCACAAAAAGGATGACAGCAACTCATGTACTGACAGGAACTACACGGCTAATTTCACAGAGTCATGCTACTTTAATGCATCATCCACTGCTGTGTTCACGATGCCTTACATGATGGGCCTCTTTCCAGTGTAACATCAATAACACACAACAAGGTTAATGATTTTAACTCCAAACTGCAATCCTACTTAGACTTGTTTAGTGCAGAGAAAGAGCTCTCAGGCCACAATGCTGCTGAGAGGAAAACTGATTTAAATGACAAGTACAACAAATTGTGTAATAGAGGCCAGTGGAAACAATGACCATAACCACCTCTGATTTGGTAACAGCTCTGTACAGGACATTAAGGGACTACAGAGAGTGATCCAGGTTTCTGCAGGACATTTATACCAGAAGATGCAAGACAAGAGCAGCTGGGGTCAACTGGGACCTAGAGTTTGCCTATTGGACTGTACCTATGCATGCGTTTACTGTTTAAGGGAAAGAATGATTCTGCCAGAGAAATCAAAAAGAAGTAATGTCTTGGAGGAAAAAGTAGTCACATGCAACATGTTGCAAGCAAAACTTAGATCCATTCAACCAGCTGAAAAAAATCCTCAGACCCAGTTTCCTGGCAGAATGGCTCCCAGAACATCACACTGCTGAACCCGGTCTCACGAGTTTTCATGAAGCCATCACAATTTACAATCTATTCAAAAACGTGCTGTGATCATGCTTTAGGCCTTTTTTTCATGCTAGGACAATGCTTCACTACCCTGTGTATTTTAATGCACACTGTGTAACATCGCCAGTATCAGCGGTAACTGGTGACTGAGGGACAGTAGAAGAGAAATAATGAGTCAGTTCCTTATCGTTTTTGTTTGCAAAGTGGTTGAAACAGGTTGAAAGGCCATGAGGCGGGGAAAATCCCAAACCCTAAGCCTAAGCCTAACCCTAACCCTAAGCCTAAGCCTAACCCTAACCCTAACCCTAAAGCTAACCCTAACAGTCACCAGTTGGCCTGTGATCACAGCATGTTTTTGAATAGATTTTATGTCATGATGGCTGCACAAAAACTTCTGGTGCCATCTCTTCCCCAGGTAAGTGAAACACCCAACTTGATGCTCATGTGTCTATTTGTAGGTGCTTTTGGCAGCTACAATAGTCACATACATTCTCTCATGCAGCAAGCTGCAATACACTGTGTGTTCTGACACTTTTCCTTTACAGGCAACAGTTTTCACGAATTTGTTCTTTCAATAGCTCCTTTGTGGGACTGGACCTGATGGGCTTGCCTTTGCTCTTGTGTGCATCAGTGAGCATTGGGTGCCCATGATCCAGTTGCAGGTTCACCTGTTTTCTTTTCTTGGATCAGTTTTGGTAGTTACTATCCATTGCATACTGGAAATAACCCACAAGACCAGCTGTTTTTAGATGCAGTAATCCAGGCATCATAGTTTGATATTGTCTCTTGATTTTAGCATGTCTCTTCACTTTGTCATGATTTGTTAACATATGTTTTTTTTTTCTGTACAGTTATTTGATAACACTTTTGTTATTAACAATAAACACTGATTAGTCAAAACATTAAAACCACTGACAAATGAAGTAATATTGATTATCTCATACAATGACCTGTCAATGAGTGGGGTATATTAGGCAGCAAGTGAACAATCAGTTTTTTGATGCTGATGTGTTGGAAGTTGGAACTCTGATGAGGGGACAACTGGTTCGGAGCATCTCTAAAATGGAGGGCCTCCTGAGGTGTTTCCTGTGCACAGTGCTGAGCACCTACCAAAGGTGATACAAGGAGATAAAAGGAGATACAAAGTAGCATCTGGGAATTCAACGACGTATAAGCACTGCTATCTATTTGGGCTGAAGATACATTTCAGAGAGTTTTCTAATAATGTGTGAAGGTGTACCAGCACATCCCTAATAAGTTAGCTGGGTTAGGTATTCATTGCATGGCTAAAAAATACAATTAAAGATAACCAAAAAAGTGTCTCTGAGAGAAAAACTTCCCCTGGTACAACTCTATGAACACGGTTTTGACACAACAACTGGCCATAAACTGTGGTGAGAGAATGTGCTGCCAATGTGTCAGCACCACTGTTACCAGGCTAAGATACAACGAAAAATAAAACCGTGCTACAACATCCATGCCATCGCAGTGCAGTGCAGGTACAGCACGGTTCCTGTATACATGTGGAAAAGTGCCTTTACAGGACTTAAAGTATGTGCTGCTATCGTCTTGGTGCCAGATACCACAGTGATGGGTGAGAGCTGTTTCGGTGGCACAAGGGGGACCTACGGAATTTAAGGCAGATAGTTTTAATGTTATGGCTGATTGGTGTATAAATCTTTCAGTCTGTCTATACAAATAGAATTTGACACAATGTCTCTATTTCTTCTGGGTTGAACCATAAGATGCAGTGCTGCGTGCTCATCATTCTGTACCGAAAGTAAATGTTTCATTCTTAATGAAAATCATACAATACAACATATGGAACTATTCATTATTATTACATATTGCCATATGCATTGTTTATGACACTGAATTGTAAACATGATTACATATTACGTTACGATCATTTATAATCATCATTTCATGTTATTTTCCTGCAAATGTTATTGTAAAAGCAGGAGACCTTGGAAAATCATAGAAAGAGCTGACATAAAAAGCAAATGAGAAAAACCATAATGTATTTTAAAAGAAGTTAAACTCATTATTGCCTATAATACATACGTTTGTATGCTGATTTGCCATAAAGCTAAACACACAACAGTCCACTGAAAGGTCATCTACTGTAAAAGATATTGGATGGAAGCAACAATAAAGAATAAACAATGCAGAATGATCTAAGAGAACAATGACATAAACAGCCTCATTGCAGGAAGAGGGGACTCACACTCAGCTTTGGCACAGATGAGGCTGGCTGTCGGGTAGCTAAAGAAGTGGAGAATGGCACCAATTGCCAAGCTCAGGTCCTCGTTGCTGGGATACAGCGTCACAGAAGCGAAGCGTAGGTACGGCAGCCGGGGGGTCTCTTCAGGGCCAATCTTTATATGAGGGATCTGAGGAGGGAATACCCAGAAGGAAGAAAATAAGCAGAAGATGAGAGGAAATGCTTGGTGACAGTGCAAACTGAAGCTTGTAAGCCTATATAGTCTCCCCTCACCTCTTTTTCCCCACATATATGACTAACGGTTGATCCGGAGGCAGGACTTGAGGCAGGGCCTATGACAGAAACCACACCCTTCGGCAAGATCTGACACACTGAAAAGGGCAGAGGGAGATATAGGTTAAACAAGTGCAAGATATAGACAGTGAGAGAGAGAGAGAGAGAGAGAGAGAGAGAGAGAGAGAGAAAAAGAGAGAGAGAGACAGAGAGAGAGAGAGACAGAGAGACAGAGAAACTGGGTACACAAAAAAGGTCTACATCTTGGAGGCAGTGCAGTTCTGTCTGCATTCTGTTCCTAGATGATATATCAAATTAGGAGTCAGTGTGAAGTTCTCTTTGATTAATTACATTAATAAGCACAGTGAAGATTTATGCTCGGCCTAGTGGAGACTGCTGCTCTTATTCTGGAACTGGAAAAAAATGTGTGTGTGTGTGTGTGTGTATATGTGCATTATTTTCTGCTCACTTTCAGACCCAAAATCGCATGTAGCTCTAACTTTGTGTATCCCATGAGGAGGCATTAGAATTCACTACAATAACAAACCACATGCCATGACTCCCACATTCCTCCTGCCTCCTGCTGTTCTTTCAGGGTACGCATGAGTGTAGGTCAATTAACTAATCAGAATTATATTAAGCCAAGCTACCTACACACTACTGACTGCTTGTGCATATGGCTGTGTCAGTAAGATTTAAGTAGTAAACAGTAGTAATAAAAACTACATTATTGTGCACGGCAGTTACTGTATTTGTGCTTGTGTATGGGCATGCATGAAAGTCTTAGGCCACCAATTTTATTTCATATATAGCAACTGTTCCCATGCAGTATATATGCTTTCCTTGCTTTAACACAGCAACTTTCCCTCCCACTGCCATCAGACTCTATAACTCCTCCCCCTGTCTCACACCCACACAATGATCTGTGCAATAACCTGCTGCTATTCAGATGTGTGCTAAATCATTATCATTATGTGCAATATCTTTATTATTATGTGCAGTAATGTATTATTATGGCATTCCCGGTCAGCGGCTGCTAGAGGCCCTAGAAACCCTGCCCCCTGACCCAGCCGACAACAGTGGCCCCGTGGTTCCTCCCGCCACCAATTGTGGCCCCGTGGCTCCTCCAGCGGGCGAATAGGAGGAAGGAGCCAATTTGGACTCCTGTGGCGACCCAATCCTAGCTCCGGGAGTGTGCAGCGACTCCTCCGAGGGGGGACGTCCGCTGAGGCTCGCCATTTGGCAAGGAGCTGGAGGAGGCATCCTGGTGCTCCGGAGACGCGCCGTTGGGGGGGTGCCGTTGGGGCTCCGACAGAGGACCAGAGATTTCCCCTAAATATTTTTTGTGGGAGCGCCCTGAAGATCCAAGGGGACTTCGCCCTGGAGGAGATGGAGGGCAAAGAGGACAGAAGCTCCAAGACAGCAGACATATGGGACCCACACGGGCCACCAAGGCTGCTCCTACAGCCGGAACTGAAAGCATCGAAGGAGACCAAACAGAAAATAAAAGTTCACAGGTGAAGAGATGAGTTTTGTAATTCAACTCCAGTAATGAAAAAAGAGTTCGTAAAATGAGAACACAAGCTGTGTCCCACGTCAACCTCAGCTACTCCAGTCACGTGTCTGTCATACTAATCCCTGTCCACAGACTGCTCAGACGTGCCAAGCTCACTTGAAAGCAGGCTAAAACTTGGCCCTCAGACGCCATTGCTGCTCCTTGGAACTGCTTTGAGCACACCGACTGGGGCATGTTTAGGGAGGCTGCAACCTACAGTGGCTTTGCCAACCAGGAAAAGTACACAGCTCAACTGCTCAATGGATGATGCCATCTCCACCACCCCTCACCTGGCCTTCACCCACCTGGACAAAAGGACACTAATGTGAGAATGCTGTTCATAAACTTCGGTTCAGCATTCAACACCATCATTCTGACTGGGAAGTTCAGACTGCTGGACCTGATACCTCTCTCTGCAACAGAACCCTGGACTTCCTGACTGATAGACCTCAGTCAGTTAGGATCAGGAGCAACATCTCCAGCACCACCATGGTGAGCACAGGGCTTAGTGCTAAGAATCGGAACAAAAAACTTTATAGATCCCGGAGGAAATTGCTTATACTAGGACTGCACAGACACACAGAACAAGAACAATATAAAGTATAGTAAAAGTCAAAATAAAAGTCAAAATACAACTCTTCAGAAATACTCTGAAAATTCTTAGTTCTAAATACACTATGCTATGCACACAAAATGCTGTAGTCAATAAGAGAGGTGGATATAAATACTATAGATAAACAAAATTACTGCTGAAACTGTTCCCTGAGGAGTTCCAGTACTACACAGCACTGTGTTGTACGAAGTGGTTGTCTGGCAGGAAGGACGGGTATAGCTGTGAATCAACAGCATAGCAATAAAGCCCAAGGAGAAGGTGTAACCTGCAAGGAGTAGGGGCCCCAGTACTGAGCCTTGGAGGACTCCAATGGGGAGCTGATGGGATGGTAATGTTTATCCCAACCATGATACCTTGCATAAATACCTAGAGAGGTAAGATTTTTCGCCATGAATGAGCTCTGCCTGAGATTCCCATGATCGAGACTATGGATAGGAGGATGTTGCAGTCAGATGTATCAGAGGCTGCTTATAGATCCAGAAGCATACGAATTAAGGGCTGAGCTGCCACTCTGGTTGATAAAGCTCTAGTCACTGATAGCAGAGCTGTTTCAGTGGGGTGGTCACTTTTGAACGCAGTGTGACCGGGATGGCACTATAGCTGGTTAACAAAAAAAGAATCTGCCCCCTTTGCACTTTCCACTATTATGTCGTGTTCAGTATCCCCAAACACACAAAAACAGTGACAGAGTCAGGAATATGTTCATGCAGCCATGTTTCAGTAAAGCACATCAAACTGTAGATGTGAAATTCTCTTGTCCATCTTATTATCCAGTGACCTCACGTTGCCCACAGAGCCTGGTCTCACGAGCTTTCGTGAAGCCATCACAATATACAATCTATTCAAAAACATGCTGCAATCACGCCTTCGGCCTTTTTTTCGTGCTAGAACAACACTTCGCTACAAGAGTTTTTCACCATCTTTTTTTGTAGCCTATGAATGAACGCTTGTATGCAGTATTGTGAAAATATACTACACATTTCCCACTAAAAGTGCAATAATAATGAGTTGATTCCTTATTGTTTTTGTTTGCAAAGCGGTTGAAACAGATTGAAAGGCCGTGAGATGGAGAAAGTCCCTAACCCTAACCCTAACAGTCACCAGTTAGCGCTGATACTGGCAGTGTTACGCACTGCACATTAAAATACATAGGGTAGTGAAGCGTTGTCCTAGCACGAAAAAATGAAGTATTGTCCTAGCATGAAAAAAGGGCTAGAGCGTGATCACAGCACGTTTTTGAATACATTTTATATCGTGATGGCTGCATGAAAAGTTGTGAGATTGGGTTGTGCCCACGATACCGGAGGATAGATACAGTTTGTATTGCCTTTTCCGCTGCTCACCAGAATATTGCCCATTACTCACTGTTCAACCTTTTGCTCCTCCACAGAATCACCGTTTCATCTTTCCCCCATGTATCTCCAAGTGAATGAAAGAGATGACCTCAGTGTCCTTCACTGCATTTTGCTTCAGTGAGCCCAATTGGTAACAGGTGTAAACAAAAAGCTGGTCACTCCCACTAGCTGCATTAGCATTAGCAGCATGTGGACAGCCAAAAAAAAGAGCTGTAAACAGCAGAAACCCAGTAATATCTCTCTAAACCCTCTTAGTTAGAGAGAGCAGAACGTACTACTACTAATTATACTGAATTACTGTTGTAAATAAAACAAGAAAGTTTACAAACACTAAAATATGAAGACAAGACACAGAGCAGTTGTAAACATCTGGCTGCAGGCTTATGCCTGTGCACTCAGTCCGCTGCTGTTCACACTGATGACCCTCGACTGTGTAGCAATTCACAGCTCAAACCACATCATCATTTGCTGATGACTCGACTGTGGTGTGTTCGATCAACAGGAGTGATGAGGTAGTGTACAGAGGAGGTGCAACGGTTAATGGACTGGTGCAGAACCAATAACTTGTCTCTGAATGTGGACAAAACAAAGGAGATGGTCGTTGTCTTCTGGAGGGCACAGCACGATTACTCGATGCTAAAACTCAGTGGCTTCCCAGTGGAATTTGTACAGAGCACCAAGTTCCTTGGTGTTCACATCATGGAGCACCTCATAGATAGACACATATCCACATCTGCTCCATTGCCTAGAAGGTCCACCAATGTTTCAGTTTCCTGTAGAGGGACTATAAACAGTAGCTGCATCACGGCTTGGTGCATATATTGTTCCGTTTCAAATAGCAAGAGCCTACAGAGTGAAAACAGCTGAGAAGATCTTTGGGGTCTCTCTACCCTCTGTCATGGACATTTACACTACATGCTGCATTCACAAAGTATCCAGCATTGTGGAAAACCCAACATACCCCTCACACAGTGTCTTCTCCTTCCTCTCATCTGGCAAAGGGTTCCTTGGCTTATGAGCCTCCACTGCCAGAATCGGAAGCAGTTTCTTCCCTCAAGCCATCAGAACTGAACTTCCTCCTCTTCCTAACCCAAACGAATGACTTACACTCTAACCGCATCTTTAAATGCCGCATCTTATTATATACTTATTATATACTGCACATTCTCTGTCCTGCTGCCTCTATATTTGCACAGTTATTCATTTTTGCTGTCTATCTCTATTCTGCAATTTTAAACACTTAAAGATTACGCTGATACAGGAACTGTCATAATATTGTATTAATTCAAACTAGTACTATAGCTGTTGACTGCACTAAACATTGTCTTGTCCTGTTGTTTTGAGGCTCTTGTGTTTTTCTTGCACACTTTTTCAATTTGACTGTCTCACTGGTATGGGAGACACTTATTTTTATGATTGGTTTCTAAAGATTAAAAACACAGAGAGGCACATTATCAGCGACATTTTAACATCGTGTGCTGTCGACGGGAAGACTAGTAGTTAGCAAGCTCATAGTGCCAGACATCTGAGTTGTAGCAAAAAGTGTATATAGCTACGAGGTTGGTGGCAGTCCTGTGAATGCCAGATGCAGCTGTGTTTAAATGAACAGCTAACCAAGCAGTTAGTGAGCTGGCTAACGCATTAGAACGCACCACATGATTATGCTCACCACAATAACATGCTGTATACAGATTTACGGGGAGATTAATTGCTTTTACATATTACAATTAATGCATGGATACACATCAGTTTTTCACAAATTACTTTTTTGTGTACAGTTTCATATTTAATGTATATTTTAGGCTAAACATAAATGAATTAATTAATCACACATAAACAAACTTCTACAATAACTTTCTAACTCAAAACTGTGGATTCTAAACTCACTTTTGCTTATGTTTGGATACATGTTATAATGATTTGAATTTGACAAATCTGGCAATATTTGGACAACATTTTTTGTTATGCACACAAAATGTTTTAAGTTTCATCAAAACAAATACATGAAAGCTTCTCAATAAAACAAATGTAAAACAATCTAAAACAAAACTCACTATGCATAACTCACTATGTATTAAAATATGTTGTTTCATAACTGCATTAGTATAGATTGTCAGTGACTAACTGACTTCAAAGGTTCCTGCAAGACTTTTGTACACCCTGTATATGCGAGTGTGTGAATGGATACTCACTTGTATCTGTGGTTTCATACTGCGAATCCCTCTGCAGCTCAAAGATGTCCACCTCCACGCGGGCATGGGCTGGTCCCTCCATCAGGCTGTTGATGTTCTCCCGAGCGAGTGCCAGGGCCAAGCGCTCCCCACGCCCACAAGCTGACTGGTCATCTAGAATAGCCGCTAAATGAGGAACACAGTGGGATGCAACCAAATTACAGATCCAAGTCAAATGTATGTGTTTCAGTATATTGTACATACAACCAAATGAAAGTTTATCGTCAAGAAATAATTCTGACACAATTGAAACTGCAAGCTGAGAAGCTGATAAATAAAAACATAAAATCAGCTCTTATCCATGTTCAGAGCTACTGAGTGATTTGAATGAGTTGTAGATGTTTCTAAAATGACATAGCAGGTTTGAATTACTCATTTAAAAGTTTTTCCCTAAAAAAAAAAAAATAGATGCCCCCATATTCTTTTTGCATTTTCCTTCATCCAAAATATAATGGTATACATTTGAAACAAAAATCAATATGTATGAATATACAATTGTAATAAAATCAGTATGAATGACACTTCACACATTGCTTTGCCCTCTGATCTTGACCTGATAGCATTAATAGGCTCCTGCACAAAACAGCCAACCCGATCTCACGAGTTTCCGTGCAGCCATCACAAATTTAATTTAATTGTAAAATATGTGTTCTAATCACGATTTAGGGCTTTTTTCGTGCTAGGACAATGCTTCACTTTTTCGTGCTGGGACAACGCTTCACTACCCTGAGTATTTTCATGCGCACTGCGTTAAATCACCAGTATCTGTGCTAACTGGTGACTCTTACGGTTATGTTAAGGTTAAGGTTAGGGTTAGGGTTAGGGTTAGGGTTAAGGTTAGGGTTAGGTTGAGGTAAGGAATCAACTCATTATTTCTCTCCTACTGTCCAGGTAGTGAAGCGTTGTCCTAGCACAAAAACAAGCCCTAAATCGTGATCGGAGCACGTATTTTGATTAAAATGTATTTCGTGATGGCTGCACGAAAACTCGTGAGACCGGGCTGAAACAGCACAGTCCATTTATCACTTAGCAGTGGGAGCTAACTAACTGGTTTTAGATTATCTTTTATGTAAGATGAGAAAAAAAAATCCATCTTAATCCCTGTGTGGAGGCGAGGCCTGAGAATGCTTCCTATTTATCGCCTCGGGAAAAGATCACTGCTGAGACTTTAGACCTTTATTTTTACTGCATTCGTAATCATCTCCACATCACATGGATGACACTCTGATTTTCATTAACCTCGTTATAGTTACAGTATTATCGCTGGCTTTTGTACTTTTCACATGCTTATCTTGCTTATTCTATGCAAGACTACTCCCAGAGTACCTTGGTGAATGCAGCTTATTGAAGTAAAAAGAGCTGAATGCAATTTCAGAACTTACTAGCTGAGCTTTGACTACAAGCAGTTTTTTAGAGTAATGATGGATGGGGGGGAAATTATAGATCTTATGAAATGTGCTTCCCCATATCAGTCAATTTCTCTCTGCTCTGTTACCTAGGAGGCACTTCAGATTCCAGACACTTACGCTGAAATAGCTGAAAGCTAGTTGAAAGCCGAACCATAATGTTGAAATGACTGAAAAGACAGGAAAAGCTATTTGGCTCAACTGTAAAATAAGACTTCAGCCGCAAGACCCCAAGACTGAGCAGCGAGGCAACATCTACCTTATTTATCACTAGATTACAGCACATTCTTAGTATAGTATTTCCTTCCAGAACACATGTATTTTACAATAAAAAATGAAAACATTTTTGGAAGAAAAGCATCTTTGGGGCAACTCTGTCACAGCTCACAGTTCTTAGGGATCTGTTTGAAGGGAATATGGTGAAGTTAAGCTTAGCATGGGCTTAGTAAGTCTAGGCAATTATGTGAAATTTTCTATGCCTCTTAAAACCGGGTGTTGCCTTTGTGTCTCAAAAGCTCGTTGCTGGGAAATGTTGCTGGGAAACAACAGTCGCATTGGTTAGATGAAAGTACAGGATTCAGACAGTCAGAAGACACAGAATGAGCCTTGATGAGGCTGCAATATGTGCTCATAAGCATGTTATTGTTTCACAATTAATGTTTTGTTATTGTTTCACATTTTATGACCCAGAGTACAGTTATACCCCTGTATATGGCCTTTATTGCTTTAATTATCCCTTTGTCACCAAATTTGTTTTCTATTTTGCCCAGAGCTTCCTGACAGCTCCAGGATTTCACTCTGCATTTCAAACTCCATGTCTTGCAAGCATGGCCCAGTTAATAGGCAGCCCTGTACGCGATTAGCAATAGACTTAAAAATGAGCTTTGTACTTTTTACTGCTCCTTCTTCGTGTTTCCATCAAACTGACTTTGTGTTGAAATGGTTAATGTAATGATGTAAATTCCTGTAAAACTTGTCATTAAAATTGTGTCAAAAAGCATATTGTTTTCTCCATTAGGTTTTTATTGTATGTTTGTTGAACATTGTGTACCCTTGGCTTCCCTGATGCCCCCAGAAGAAATGTAGTTTATTTGCACTGTAATATTTATGTTTTTATGTTATGTGAGAGATCAGGTTTTTCTCCCTTATGGAGCAGTTTGAGTATTTTCTATTTAGAAAGACGGCAGCCATTTCTGGACATCTCTTTCTCTGTAAGTGCTTTTATCTCCCCCTCATCTCCTTCTCAGTCTAACTATACCTCTCTGCCATGGCCTTTTTATAAGAGGCATGTGCTAGAAATCCACCACCTGATACTAAATGTACGCATAAATGCACTATTTTCTTTTTGGCACTATTAAAGATTTTCACGTAACTTTACATGACAAAACATTAATTTACCAAAGCTGAACTAATGGTGGCATTAATAAAATAGAGTAAAAATACAAATTTCAAACAATGTCATTGTCTTTGTAAAATAAATTATTTGGATGGAAATGTACCTATTGTCAGAAATGTTGCACTGCAGCTTCTAATGTACCTACATCTGGCCCTCTATCAGCACCTCTCTCCTGGCCAAGTCTTGGCAATGAACTGATGTGCAAAGTGTGTGGATTTTGAAATAGGGACTGTTCTTGGGTCTTTATCTTGTCCTGTCCAGTCAAGAAAACTGTTTTCTCACCCATCCTGACCGCGGCAAGGGCAGGTGCTTGACTAACAGAGGACGGGGCCATGGTCAGCAGCAAGAGGAGGAAGAGGAGGTGAATTGACAGCAGCAGCGCTGGCAGAGTCGGCATCTTCCACTGCTCCTCATGGAGAATGATCTTCTGGCTGCCTGCACCGCCACCTAAAAGACAGGAGGATCGTATTGCACACCATCAGTCAAAATGTGCACTTAAAATGAATAAATATCTTCAAAAGTACACTGCAGCATTTTTTCAACCTCATCTCTATCTGCTGCATACGGCAGATTACCACAGACAGCTTGACTCTTTTTCTCTAATCATGGGCTTCTATTATACATCTGTCATTTTTCTGCTATGATGGGGCAGCTGGTGGCCCAGTGGTTTGGGAGTTGCCTGGATGACCAGAAGGTCATAGGTTCGAATACAAAGGCTGTATTTGGCACCACTGAGGTACTCTTGAGCAAGGTGCCGCCCCCACACACTGCCCCTCAGTGGCTGTGTTCCTGGCTGCCCACTGCATCACTTGATGAATGCAGAGAAAGAATTTCACACTGTTCACACTGTGTGCTGTGATCTCACCTACTTTTTAGTTCTGTTCATCACACAGAATCGCCTCTTGACTGTGCTTGGAGGAATGTTTCTCTGCTGTATATGTTGGCTAACAGGCACCCACAACTGGCTAACGTTCCTTTCCACTCACAAAGAGTATGGCCAGCTGAGCCTTCTTAGCTGTTTGTGACTATGAACCATTTCTGTTTCGCACATGCACTGCTATTGCTGATTTAACTATAAAGATTGGACATGGTGTTTGGTTTCCTTTAAATAGTCTTAAAACGGAAAGTTCTATTCTATTAAAACAGACAGTTCTATTGTCCCACATATGACTTAAAGACACACACAATCTCACAGACAAGCAGACTAGAGTATAACATCAAAATACTTTAAACCATTTAAAGATATGAAAGGTTCTCAAAAAACTTTTTCATAATCCATCAAAGGCTTTGGAATAGTGCAGTTGAAACATGTCATACAGGCCAATATTGTATGAACTACTTGTGAGTTTTTGTGGTACTTTCTACACTATAGGTTTATGACTCCAAAACAAAACATAAGTGACAAAAAGCAAAAGGGCTGCACCTCTGAGGGAGAAAGAGAAGTCCCACATAAGCATGTAGATGAATCTAGTAACTCACTTTAACGCCCTTTTATCATTCTAGAACGCTCAGTCTTTCAAACACTATTCAAATACTGCAGTATCCTCTACCTTCACTTTGATTGATTTCATGATGATCATATTAATCTTATTGTATTACCTTACAACAAAGACCTTTACTTTTTAGGAAGGCTTTCCACGTGATTTTTGAAGCGTGTCTGTAGGAATGTTATGCCCATTCAATCAAAAGAGCATTTATGAGGGCAGACACTGCATTTTGTGTCCCAATTAATCCCAAAGGTGTTCAGTTGGGGTCACTGCTCTGTGCTAGTCCCTGGAGATGCTCCAAACTCATCAAGCCATGTCTCTTCATAGACCTCACTTTGTGCATAGGGGCACCGTTACGCTGGAATGGAACAGGGAAGGGCTTTCCCCAAATAACTGTCACAAAGCTTTTGTGTGCTGTACCATTAATGTTACATGGTACTAAGGGGCTTAGCCTACACCCTGAAATCAGCCCAAAACCATTATCCCTACACTATCCAACTTTTTATCATGTCATAAAAACATCATAAAACAATGTCTCAGATGTCAGCATATTTGTAACAATTTCTTGCAATTTATTTTATTTCGTTCATTCATGCAACACCTTAGAGATCTGGTTTCTAGTACCACAGCAGTGAACAATTCTGATGTTTTCTCACATCCCATCACCCTGGAGATTAAGTTTACAACTTAATATTTTATTTGCAGAAAATATTATGGAATTGTCCTTTAAAACTTATAAAGTGTTTTGATACATATGTCCATAGGTCTCATCCCTTCATGCCCAGCAAAAATGCTGTGACGCTCTCTATATTAAACCAAATGTAATGCTGAATGGATTCTATGTGAGGTAAGAAAGAGTTCAAGGAAGTAAGAAGAGAGAAACAGAGAAAGAGAAAGATAGCAGGGAAATGAAAGATGGAAAGTGTTCTATATTTACCAAGACAGATAGAGAGCAGGAGGGAGGTTAGGCACACACACAGCTGAATGAGGATATTGTACAGTGGTATGCTGAGTGGACAGAAAACAAGCTAAACTGTTTCAGCCACTTAACTGCCCACTTCCCACACATATCAACCCTTTAACAGCAAACGCTGCTTATGTGCCGAACTAAGCAGCCCATTAAAATAGCATTGCATGGACTAACAGGCCTATGTAAACTCAGGGCTTGAATTGAAAGAGAGGTGCAAGAAGTTCCATTCCCCAGAAAATATTTGATTTTGTAGAAACCAAATGCTTTTGCATTTTATTTGTAATGCAGGGGAGCGTTGAGTGCAGCACATACATCTCCTGCAGTGAACACTACTAATCCAGCAAGATCTGTGTACTGTGCAAAATAAAACAGCTATAACAGCACTTGCTAATGCTGTGGTTATGGATTTTGTCATAAAGGTTTGTCAGATAAAATAGAATGTTGAGAGGCAAAATGATCTAAAATTGCATACAGGGGGTCCACAAGTTACAACAGTCTTGACATACAACGTTTCCAGTTTACAACGCTCACTCCCACTCCCACTCGGCTTACACTGTTAGCTTCGTACTTATAGGCTAGTTTGCTTGTGTGCATGGGAAGAATATGCTGTAATGTGGCGTATGAGCGAGGCAGTTTTCCTTTTCCTTTTTCCGTGGCTTTGTTGTGTTTTTATAACCGTGTCAGGAGAGGTAAGTGACTTAATCTAGGGTGTGTTTTGACTTACACCAAAATTCAGGTTACATCACTGTCGAAGGAACGGATCTGTGGCATAACTCGAGGACCCCTTGTATAGTGAGTACTAGTAAGCCGCTCATTCCTTATAGCTATCTTGAGAATGAAAGACTTCTTGTAGCTTGTTAGATTCAATATCTGAGAAACATTTTCATGTGTCTTCAAGTGTATACCGTTAAGGTAATGAGTTCTTATACCACGAAGCAGTCTTATACTTTGTTCAACATAACAAATAATAAATGATAATTCAATCAGGACATAAAGTGATGGAAAATCAGAATAGTCAGAATCAGAAAACTTTATTGATCCCAGAGGAAAGTACCTATGTTACAACTGCATACACAGAGACACAGAGACAAGAGCAATATAAAATAAAAGTCAAATAAAATGTATGACAGAGGCAGGAGTTACAGAGACTGATGGCGGTGAAAAGAAAGGATTTTTTACGGAGCACTTTATACTGGTGAGTCTGTGTCTAAAAGTGCTTTTCAGTTCAGCCACCACACTGTGGAGTGAATGTAAAGCATTGTCCATGACGGACTGAAATCCAGACAGTGTTCTTCTTGCAGCCACAGTTTACATGTTGTCCAAACCCTCGCCCACCTTTAGATTCTAAAAGATCAGAGTCAACGTAAGTACAGCCTACTTTGACATATCTTGTATGGGACTCGAGAGTTCTTTGACCAGTCTAGCTTACAGTCCATCTTTACACTAAGGTATTTGCAGTCCTGAACAATCTCCACATCCACCCCCATCTAATGGGCAGGGGAGTGACATGATCTTCTCAAGTTCACCACCAGTTCTTTGGTTTTGTTGATGCTGAGCTGCAGCTGATTCCGCTCACACCAGTCAAAAAAACGTCCACAGCCATCTTATATTCTGAATCATCCTCATGTCTGATACATTTGACTATCGCCAAGTCATCTAAGAATTCCATAATCCACAAGACTAAGGGAGAAAGAACCTGGATAGCAGACAGCTTTCTCCCCAGCCAGGTTGGCTGATGGTGATGGTGAGGGCACTGGAGAAATCAAAGAACATGATCCTCAGGGTCATGATCCCTGGCTTGTCCAGGTGGCTGTAGGCACGGTGCAGCAGGTAGATGATGGCATCATCCAAGCCAATCTTGGCCTGGTAGGTGAACTGAAGGGGACCTTGTGCTGACCTAACCAGGGGGCGGAGGCTGTCCAGGACGAGTCTCTTGAAGACCTTCATGCTGTGTGAGGTGACTGCAAATGGCCTGTAGTCCGATGGAGCACTGGGGCACACCTTCTTTGCACAAGATCTTGACACAATGTTTTCGACAGCACAAGTACTTTCTTCGTACTGAGGCTCACCTGTGGGTTTATGCCATCTGGGCCAAGCTCCTAAAACCATCCCTTCCCTTCTTTAACTTCACAGACAAAAACCTTTGTGCCTCCTTGCAGGGGTGTAGCAAACAGGGGAGTGGGGGGTTTCAACACCTGAATGCAAAGAAGTTTGACAGAAGCACACATAAAATCTGGTATTCCATCCTGTGTTGCTGTTTGAAAATAAGTTTACATATTTTACTTCTCTGGCACATGAAACTTCAGAGTCTCACCGCAAACAATAATAACTTTGTATGACGGAATTGTGAGCTTTTAAAGTTGGTAATGCAGAACACACAAGATGGCTG
>JBBPCX010000147.1:413069-425127 GCA_037974365.1 Hydrocynus forskahlii | reverse complement strand
GGAGTAAGACAACATGCATAAAGAGGATGATGTGGACAAAATACTCATTTGCCTAATAATTCTGCACTCCCTGTACATCAGTGTGTGTAGACATACATATAGACATATATATCAATACACTCGCCCATATTTATATTTCTAGAATTTTTGTATTGTGTACTTATTATACTGTACTGTTGTGTGGTATAGTTTTTATTCTTTTTTTTATGGCTGCTCTTATCTTTGTTCTGTCCACTTTCTGCCATGACATTGCAAATTTCCCACTTGTGGAACTAATAAAGTTTTATCTTATCTTATCTCTTACATAGTTAAGAAACTATGATTAATCATTTGTCCAGATACACAGAACAAGATGACATCCCCTAATGTGCGGCAAACTAAGCCATTACAAGTTTACAAGTTACAACAAACACTTTAACAACCACTGAATGATGTTCACTCTTTAAATGCTAACTCTCCTCAGTCTGAAATAATAAAAATGAACAAGTAATGCACTTTCTTAGGCACAGTACATCAGCAAATGTAGCAGAGGGTGTACAATTGACCAAGCATGGATTACTGACCCGACCAGGGAAGCCAGGCTTCTGACTGCTAAGGGCCACCAGGTGACCTCAGACCACAAGGCCAAAGGGGGCTCATATACCCAAGACAGTTCACTGCAGCTGTAAATATTAAATGCACAAACAGCTACTGAATGGGCACAAGACTAATAAAATGAAATACATTAAATAAAGTCATCTGTACTCAGACCCCTCATCCAATCATGGGAATTTGCCTCTGCCATTCCATTGAGGTTTTGACTGTAGATGATTTGTGATGGTGATGTTTTAGTCTTTGACCCATGTAGGACTAATTCTGTTTTTGCTTGGTTTGTTTTGGTTTAATAGAAGAAGAGAAGAAATTTAGAAGATATTTAGAAGATAACTTGCAAGACAACCTTCTATCCCATAAAAAAACAGGCCTCCCTACTTTTTTATGATTAAAATGATAATTGTAATTAATCACGTTTGTCTTATTATAGCATAGAAACATACAGTGTGCGAGCAGCTGGGTTTCAGCCTGCACTACTTTGTCCAAAGGAGAAATCAAGAAAAATGTGTAAAAAGTTAAATTAGTGGAGTTAGACATAAATTACATTAATGCATTGGTAACAAATTAACTTTCACAGTTGTACAGTATTGTGTAAGGTTGTCTTTTGTGTCTTTGGTGGAAAACAAAACAGAATAGTTCAATCGAAATGGGATGTCAGCGCCAACATTCGTTTTGATACTTTATTAATCCAAACTTGATTATTAATAACTTGATTATTAATAAATACCATGCTATATATGATATAAAAAAGTGAGATATAGATATTTATCAGAACTGGCCAGCACTAGCCTGAATTAAGTCTGCTAATCTTTTTGAAAGCACATCTGTGAATGAATGATTGGATAGACAGTAGATTTCACACTTGGCCTTTCATCCTTGGCCAAGATTTATTCATCCAATTTGTTTCCCTCTCTTTCCTTGCTTCTTTCCATTCTTACTCACTCTGTCAATAATTAAGACAACAGATTTAGCATATCAGTCACTCACAATACATATCTCCACGACAACAAGCTGCATGCCAAGTCCCAGTTGAGAGCTGGCACATGTTTAGAACACATGCGAACACAAGGCTGCACACACTCACTCACTCTAAGCAAACATGTGGGCCTCTGAAGCTCCATATGTTCTTGGATGATAATCTGCCAGTGAGCATGAAAAAAAGAACATTATGACATCTGACCCAGCACCATCAAACCTGTCAATCCATATGAAATCCTGTCAATCCACTGCGAAATGACAGATTTCAGCTGACCGGATTTCACACACTGGTGCTCTCATTGGCCAAAGATCAGGCTTCTTACTCTGGTATGTGCTTTGATGAAAAAAAAAAATCCATCTTGTACCTCACTCTCAACGTTAACCGATGATCAAAGAGAATGAGGGAACACACCCACACCCACACCCCCACACACACAGATGATGACACACAGCAACACACTGCTACAGGCAGCAATCAAATCAATTTCTCCTTAAGCACAGTGAAAAGGAGGAAAGAATACACATTAAGGGGCAAAAAGGACGATGGAAATTTAGATGGTACAGTACAGAGGATGCCCACAATGACGTATGACTCATCCAGCCGAAAGGAAGGCAACTTGCTCACATTTTTTGCATCTTTCATCTGAGCATGCAGAGCTGCTCGGCTATCTCTGCATCCTCACATGGAATTTATAATGTCAAGTGGACTTGTGTCAGTGTTAACTTCATAAAACTGAATTTTAGTTGGTGAACAGAATTCTTGTCAGATTACGAAGAAACAGTGTTCTGTAAGCACTCCCTCCCTTAGCTCTAAGAGGGCCACGAAGAGAGAGAGCAGTGTAGAGAAAGGGTGTAGAGTCCACTGGCAAATCACAACTATTAGAGTTAGGCTTTCAATTCGAGCCATTTCAGAAAAAAATCCACCCAAACCATAAGTCCAGCTCCAGCTGGCATTTGTTAATAACATGCAAGCACCAAGCTAATGCTAGTGTGCAGGTATGGTTTGGGCTGTTGTAGACTACACATGGACATTTTAACTTTTCTTACAAAATTGGTACTACCCATTGTAAACTAAACTGTGATGTCTGACATTCAGTGAACAGACTGCCTCTTGCTTGTGAGGAAGTGTTGATAAATAGATAAAATTGGTCCAAAAGTTACGAGAGTTACGAAAGCTGATAAATCTGTAGCTCCTCTCTAACTGCTTTAACATTTTCCATATTTAAACAGGATTTATGCAATGAAACGTATTCTTGCCCTACCACATTGTATGTATATAGCTCACATTGTCCTTCTAGGCCAGCTGTCGAATGACGTACTGTTATGATTCTGCATTTAGACTGCAAAAAATAGCAGAAATGTTGCACTACAAACCACTATCATGCGCACTGCTGCACTAATTGCCACACACACAGTGTTAAAAGCTTCACTGAGCAGTATTGTGACATAGAAGTGGCACAGTTGCCTCTTCTGTTTGAATTAAGGAAGGGCAGAATAAAAGCAGAAGCACCACACTAAAGTAAACAATTAGAAACAACAGGCAATCATGAGCATCTCACTGTCTTGCTGAAGTGAAGAGGAACCGTTGATGATATTAGTGTGCAGGTGATAGAGATTACTGTTTTGCATAGCAAATAGTTTGTAACAGGGAAAGCACTGATTTTATAGCTCAAGAAATGTTTTTCTCTTTTGTTCAATTAAATGCCATTGCTTTCTGCCACTGAACTGGAATATGTCCTGCTGTTTTGGTCGAAAGAGAGCTTCCCACAAGGAACAAGGAACAGGAGTCAAACAAACCTCTCCATAGTGAACACTATAAAAAAAATCAGGCTTATCATAATCAGCACCAAAGAGATACATAACATTCCATTTTCACGGCACATTAACCTTGTACTGCATACAGACAACCTTGCAGAATAAGCAGAATTGAGATTATTGTGGTGTTCTGTTTACAAGTCAACAACCTCACAGGCTTCAGGAAAAAATGTAATGCCACCAGTGTTGAAGGAAACCCTTCTTTTTAAAAGCCTTGATTAAACACAAAGCTGATGCAGCGCTGAATATTAGCATTAAGGTGAGAATTCCTGAGGTGGGATGAGGGGTGGTTTCAGTGACTGACAGTGTAGTGCTTGAAGTGTTCAATTTAGGCTGACTGCTGATAGCCTCATTCAAACCTGGGGTAAAGCCTTGGCATAAATGAAAAGTGTCAGTCTAGCCTCAGAGAACAAAATCTTGTCACTATCCAACATGTAATACAAGCCCCATTGCACCTTTCACATAATCTAATTAGAGTTTTCGGGTGTCCATGCACAACAGTAGTTGTGACAAGAAGCATGTTTGTTTACGTGCTTCATACAGGGCACACAGGGAAAATAATTTCCGTGGTGTCACTTGATGTGTGATTTTTCACTGCTTGGCAGATTTTGACTTAGGTTTAGACTAAGGTTCAGACTTAGGGCCTAGGGATTGCTAGAAGAGCATAGAGGCATTTGGAATAGTGCTCCACATAAGAAGTCATAAATTACTACAGAATTTATGGCTAGTGGGTTTCGCTGCTAATTAACTCCATTGTGTCCAGCTATTTTGTGAAGCACAACCATTAAAATTAGCGTCCATGTGACCTGCAGGCCATACTTGGCCTTTTTTTGCAGGCCAGCCTTGCCCTTTTTAGAGACCCTTTGTCCATCAAACACATAGGGTGGCCCATTTGTGCATATACAGAGCTCAGCAGTGGGATTATTAGAAGACCAGATGGAGATTCTTCAATGAAAGTTCTTGTCTTGTTCAAGGATTAGCCTCAGTATGTATCTGGGAAGCCATGCTGAAAGATACCTAGATCCCTCGAAAGTGGGGCAAGCTCCATCCAAACAAGCACTTCAAAAGAAACAGTCGTGCCGAATGCAGCACTTGACGCTGTTCCTGCTCGTGCAGCAACCCAGATAAATAAACTCATCCCAAATCGTAAAGACCCTTAAGCCTGCCTGCCAAATAGAATCAATGCAAAAGCAACTACACACATTCATTGATCCAAACACCTTATGAATGAGATGAAGATGTGAGGTAGACTTGCTGTTTTCTAACATTGTGCTTTCATATGAATAGCTCTGGGTTGTGTTATTGCTAGCTTTGTTAATTCACAAATCGGCTTTTTGTTTTGTTGTACATGCCTGGCTAACCTTTCTCATAAGACTGAGATCATTGGATTTAAAGCTGAGTTCTTATCCATTGATCGTTCAGGGCAATGGAGCTGTACTGGAATCTGACTTAATTCTGCTCTATCAGCATAAATACACACACGCAAACATGCAAGCATGCACACACACACACACACACACACACACACACACATACACATGCACACAAAAACACACTCCCAGTAATATCCATTGCCTGCAACATCCTCGAGTGTCTGTGTGGCTAGTTTTGGCCACATTTTTAGTCCAAAGCAAACATTTCATATTTATGCATATGACCAGCCCCAAAAACTCCCAAGATTCCCTCACCGTGCCTGCTAGGCTTGACCATAATGGACATACAAGTTTTAACACCCACACCAAAAACCAAGAGCACACTGCATTACTGCAAACATCA
Source organism: Hydrocynus forskahlii (assembly GCA_037974365.1). NCBI lineage: Eukaryota > Metazoa > Chordata > Actinopteri > Characiformes > Alestidae > Hydrocynus > Hydrocynus forskahlii. Next base: position 419,967 of record JBBPCX010000147.1, on the reverse strand, counting down.
ACAAAAGCTTCATGACTATAAATTACTGTCTGCCCAAACCGAACAAATCATGGCATATCATAAAATCACAGAATAAATCATAGCATAGCATATCCCTGAAGCTGCATGTCTATGCGTCCAACCGCAAACCACATGAACAGAAAAAAGTAATTAATATAACTACCCTGGCCATTACATCTAGACTAACTAAAACAGTAGCATGAAATACCAGCCACAGTCCTTGTTTCACACCAGATAGAGGCTGGCAGAATGCCAGCATCCAGCAAATGTCTGGCTCCATGAACCTGCCCGCTCTTCATCAACAGCACCATGAAACCGATGACCGATCACACAAAGCATCAATTATTATACAAACCCAAACAGCAGAGAAAGCAGCCGAAAGCCGTTATCAGTGTAACAGCCTTGGACACAGAACAGAATACCACACACAGAGCTGAAGTCTGCATCGGCAGCTAATGGTCTGGCAAATGTAGCTCTGAGTTTAATACATAAAAGCAATTCCAGGACAAACCATTTCGAAGTGTAATTTTTCAGCATATATATGTTGGTTAAGATTGGAGAGCAGACTGCCATCTGTTCATTATAGCACCTAAGAACACCGCCCAAACAGATGTCAGTTAGAATTCAACCTTAAGGTTCGGTAGCTAGAAAGAGATCCAGCCCAAACAGACGACACTGTCTGCCCATGGCAGGCACATTTTAGTCAGACCTGTTGAACACTGTTCAGCACTCTTTTGTGTAGAAATGAGGAAACAACTGCCTTTTTCTTGTGAGAACTGAAGCTAAATACAGGGAGGAGGACTATGAATCTTTCTTTAGCCGACATCTGATCATATGATGACTTCATCTTTATGACCATATCGTTACCAGAGCTGATGGCCTATATCCTTTGAGTGAGGATAGGCCGTCACTCACAGCACAGACTCTGATGCTGGCTCAGAGAGCAACCTTCAATCATACTTTTACTGAATATACGCCATGGGCCAAACTCAGCCTGGACTAGCAATTCCATCCGTTCTTCAGCCAGGCTTCATTCTGACAGCCGATCGATGCGTTTTGATTGGGCTCCATCACGGCTCTGTCAGGCCCTGGTTTAAAGAGGGGCCGAGGCCACGGGGAAATTTGGCCGCAGCTGAACATCCTTGGAATAACCTCCCCGGATTAGAGCTCGTGCCCAAGGCTTGTCAGATCATGCTCCACTTTAGACCTCAGAGACACTTTACAGAGCTCGGAAACAATATGGGCCAGAGGATTGATGTACCTCCAGTCAATAGTAAGACTGTATATAACTTAACAGATTACCATAAACAAAGTAACTAATGGACTTTTAGAATGATTTTATACAGATTAACAGTTCAACTCCCTTAAAATCTTTAACACTGAACAATAATCAGCACTGAAATGTATAATCAGATCTTAGTTTGTAGCATATCTAACAAAATTTGAGAATACAATTATAGCAAATGGTAGGGAGCTGAGACTCCTTTAACCTTGAAAATTCCCTTATGGAAGAGTGATAGAAGGGCTAAAAACATGAAATCATTAAACATTAATTGATATAAATAGAAAACAGGTAACCAAATGATGTATTCTTACATGACAAATTGATGCAAAATTCAGCAGAGGGGGCTCTTACCTCAGGTAGGGGGTAAATAACAGTGAAGCAAGATGATTTAAATATTTCTTAATGCTTTCTTTTCTGTGTTATAAAAAGCTGGCTACCATTTTAGCGCATTTCCCAAAACAGTCTGTAGTTTTGTGCATCATCCTGTACATGCTCACTCATGCACTGATTTTATTTTACTTTAAATGTGCATTGTTCTTAAAGGTAGTGTTTTCCTTGCTTCCCCATCTAATATTTTGTACCATCTTAAATGTATGGTTATAATAGGCCTAAACATAACTGTATGAGAGGAATGGGTCCACAGTTCCAAAACAAAGTAGAGAACTAGCTTCAAATGTCAATTTGATGGTCGCTAAATGTGCGGCCATTCTAAAACTGTCACTGGTTCACAAAGATCAACTTAATTACTTTACTGCCACCACAAACATGCAGACACACACAGAGTTAACCATCAATCTGATGAAGCAAACTAGGGTTAAAACTAATTTAAATGTGCTAACATTCTGGTTCACGGAGACTGGAAAGTCCTAGTGAGAGTACTTCAATGCTCCCGCCAATGATTTTCTCTAGACTTCGCGTCTGCGAACAAAAGGCTCATGATGGAAATTCTAATTGGTGTGTCCAACTGCGCTCATCCTTTGCATGCATTCCTCCTGTCACCCCCTCATCCTCTCTGAGCAGGAGGCAACATTTGTCTCTACAGCCCCTTTGATCCTTCACAGCCAAGGCATCGAAGAGGAGGGAGGTGTTCTGGTCATGCATACATTAGATGGCAGATATTGATTTTTTAACTTTCTGCTCCTCTCTCCTTTACCACACCTCCCATTCCATCCTATCCTTTCCACATATGGAGATGAATGGCACTCCAAGGCCAGATTAGATTAACCGGTGATTGGCTATCATAGCCTTGGGAACTGGTGGCATAATTAAAGCCAACCCACATCTCTCCACACACTCAATGAGAAGGCTGCCACTGTCTATCAGCCAACACTCTTAAAAGGAAAGGATCCTAAATGGTTCCTGGTTTGGATCAATGGTTCTATGAAAAAGCTTCATCTGAGATAGAACCTATTCATTTTAAAGACATTCTGCACATCTCCTTTATAAAAAGGGTTCTTTAAAGGACAATATAAAAATACCACAAACAAATTCTCACTTTTTTAGGTATAATAATGTGGAATTTATCCCTTAGTCCAGTTAAGCAGCAAAAAGAGCCCAAATGCTATTTTTGTGATCCCATATTTACATATTTAACCGTATTTGGCCAACAGCAGTTCCAGCCCACCTATATACGTTTACGTTCACGGCATTTAGCAGACGCTCTTATCCAGAGCGACATACATCAGTGCTCGTCTGTCTTTTCCTTATACCTGTAAAGCTATACTAAAATCAACACCTGCTTTTTACCAAGTTACTGCCAGCTACAGTGACACATCTTAACAAACCCTGCCAAAAGAGGTTAATACACAAGTCACAGGTTAATACACAAATAAGGACAAACAGTTAAGAGGGTAAGGGGCCTAGGTACATTAATACACTGGAATAATGAGGAGTGTTTCAGCCCAGACTCTTTTTGAATGAGGTGCAATGCAGGATTGCTATTGAGAATAATTTTCATATCATCTTAAAAAAACTCCTTCACACTCAAAACTAATCAAAAAAACGATCAAGTAAAATGCTGCACCCTGAGCCAAATAATAAATATTTCACAAATAACAGAGCATAAGAAGTGATCAGATTGAATCAGAGAAAGGTTCTTTTAAATCAATCTGGTTGATTTACCCCAAGCTTGTGGGACTAAACACACTGACTTTCAACCCATAAGTGCAATACCAGTGTGAAAAAAAAAATTCTTCACATGAACCTACAATGACATAAGGCATGATAATGTATGAGTATTCACAAAATATGAAATTCAAGCTGCTGGAATGGGGTGAACTAGGCAGTTTCATATGCTAACATGAATTCCCTTTCCTCTTCCAAAGTCAAAAACGGCCGCAGTTACAATCAACAGATTTCAAAAGACACTAAACACAAGAAAAGTGGCTGACTGGCAGTGTCTTTCAGGAAAAAAAGAAAGATAACAAATACAGGCAGCAGATGGTCCTCAGCTAGCATGCTAATATCTTGAGCTGTCAACACTTTGTGTGTGTAGTTATCACAAAGCAAAACACAATTCAATATGTCATTGATTTATTGTGACCTACAGCCACTGAACCTTTTCTCCTGTTCCACTTATAAAATAAGGCATCCGCTCATTGGTTTTTACATCAGAATTATCACAAAATAATGCAATCTGAAGTGAAAGTCTAAATTACTGTTTAAAGAGCAAATGATAGCAACTGATCATGGCTGATTCACAGTTTTAAAACGGAATAGAGGTGGTAAACAACAATATTAAATAAACATTACTCCTTCCATTGAGATTTTATGTCCTGCTCCTGCTAAGTGAACTTAATTAATACTAAGTAAAGAAAGGAGTTACTTGAATACAGATTTTAAAGCAATAAGCATGTTCTTTTCAACCTGATATCCGCTTGTTTTTGTTCCATGCACGTTTCCACCGCACAAAATATCAGAACCATGTTTTTTTGGTACCTATTTGATACCAACAGAAACCATACATGAGGGTGTTCTTCTCTGTTCTTTATCATTCCTGCAGCTGAAGCTAGCAACAATTTAATACACCTATACATCACAATAATATGCAGCAGAGCATAAAACTTGGATGGTATAAAATAACATTTCTTTGAATGGTAGAAAACTATTAGCATTTAGCAAACCTCCACAGAACAAGTGCTTTTGCTTTTTTTCATATTTGTTTGAGGAAAAAATTATAACGTTTGTGTGATACGCTGTATATGACCTTGTAATTCTAGACCGTGTCAAAAACAGAGAGCAAAACAGTGCAGTATTTAGTTTCATAATATAATGGTTCCAAAAACATAATCTTGTTCCTGGCACCCTTGTGTAAGCTGTGTGTTCAAGTCAGTGGGTTTTCTGTCCTTTTACTAAGAATAGGAAAATGCATTCAAAACTATTAATAGTATCAACTGAATGCTGCAGATCAGCTGATGGACATTAGGTAAACAACCACTGGATTATTCCTTTATCTCTCAGAACTCTAAGAAAAGATCTTCTCTTTTGTATTATCTGGATCTGCATTTGTTTTGGAGAATGTGCTGTGAGCGCTGAGTGTAGGCTTCTCATTTTGCCGGTTTAATATTTGGACCGGATACTCTGCTGTATCACCCTTGCTTAGAACGGACAGAAAAGATAGGGGAGAGGGAGAGAGCGAGAGAGCGAGAGAGAGAGAGGGAGAGAGAGCACGAGAGAGCGTCAGAGAAAGAAAGAGAGGGAGAGGGAGAGCAAGGGGGGGAAAGAGAAAGAGAGTGCGAGAGTGAGAGAGAGAGAGAGGATGGAGAATGGGAGAAGGAGACAGAGAAACAGAGCGAGAGAGAGAGAGGGAGAGGGAGAGAGAGAGAGGGAGAGGGAAAGAAAGAGAGGGGGGAAGGAGAGAAGGAGACAGAGAAACACAGAGCGAGAGAGAGAGGGAGAGAGAGAGGGAGGGAGAAGGAGAGAAGGAGACAGGGAAACAGAGAGGGAGAGAGAAAGACAAAGCACAGAAATGAGTTATAGAAATGGAGGGAGCAGCAATGGAGAATAGTAGAGAGAGAAAGGTAATTAAAGCGGGGAGGGGAGGGTGCATGCTGCAGTAAAAATACGTCTCGCTCCACGGAACAGCGTTGACTAAGCATTGCTCCTCTGGCTGCCTCAGAATACCTCAGCTCAGTGGAGGGCTCACACAGCTCCATATGACCGTTTGCAAGAGTTCAAGAGTACTCCAATGCAGTCATAATCCCTTAAGGCCTTCTTGATAGCTAGTTGTACTGAGTCTACACATAATGATGTCAAGGAGAGTACAAGATTACAGGGCAAGCCAGCAAGTGTCACTCCACACTTTGGAAACATCTGCATCACAAGCCATACAGCAGAATACAAAAGAAAACTACAGCATGAAAGCATTAACATTCAGACATAGTGCCATTGTCCAAAAGGGACACTGCAGCAAGCTAGGGGAAGGTGATATGGCACAAATACATCATACATGATACACAGTATCTGATTTTCTTTGGTTTGTTTTTCTGAGCTTTGATTAATACTGACAAAATCCACAATTTGTTCAGAAAAGCACATATTTTTACCATAGTAATAAATATCATGTGTTCCACCCTTATGGAAAGCTGTGTATTTTCATTTTAATCATTTATTCAAATGAGGTTTTAACCGGATCTTCATTAAATATACACTGATCTATAACCGTGGCCTTATCCTCACTGAATATAGCTTCACTTACTACCAAGCTCAATTATTGTTTAAGCCTTTGAAAAAGTAATTTTCAAGTCATTTATCTATAAGACAGTGTTAGGAGTCTGAATGCAGTGCTTTCATCGGTATAGTATTTTCACTGCAAATGGCTCAAGCTTTGCCATTATATAGAATGTTTTAAGGATTCTTTCTATCTTGACTGTTTTGTTGCAGAGTCGTTATAAAATAGGAAGTTAAAAGTGAATTTCACAGATGTTTCTACATTACTGCATAAATTAATTTTAAAATGCACCATATGACCAGAAGAATGTGGTCTAATTATTTGCACACATTTTTTGCCTAATTATTTAGGCCACAATAGCACCATTTAGGCCATAAGAAGTAGTGCAACATCTTACAAGTTTACTCTAGTTTCCTTGATTTGTCCTCATTATTGAATTTATTAAGCCACACCCATTGCCAACAGATTACAAAATCAAACACAATGTCATGCAGTCTTCACAGACCAACACTGGCAATAGAGTGTGTCATACCAAAGAGCTCAGAAACTTTAAACATGGCATGGTCATAGAATGCCACCTGTGCCATAGCTTTACATGCTAGTATTATAAAATGAAAAAGGCCTATGAGCAACAATAGTTCAGCCACGAAACTGTAGACCTCCAAACTCACTATAGTGGGTATCCTCTGTTGCAACACTTTCTCCCAGCCCAGTCTCACGAGATACCATCATGATATACAATCTATTCAAAAACGCTTTAGGCCTTTTTTCGTGCTAGGACAACGCTTCACTACAAGAGTTTTTCACCGTCTTTGCCTCCAGTTCATGCAAAGTTGTCTTCTGTTGTAGGCTATGAATGAATGCTTGTATGCAATATTGTGAAAATATACTACACATTTCCCACTAAAAGTGTAATAATAATGAACTGATTCCTTATCGTTTTT
>JBBPCX010000147.1:397216-407817 GCA_037974365.1 Hydrocynus forskahlii | reverse complement strand
TAACCCTAACTCTAACTCTAACTCTAACTCTAACCCTAACCCTAACTCTAACTCTAACCCTAACCTTAACCCTAACCTTAACCCTAACCTTACCCCTAACCTTAACCAACATCAGTGCCTGACTTCACAAATGCTTTCTCAACAGAATGGACACCAATTCCTACAGACACACTCCAAAATCTTGTTAAAAGACTTCTCAGATGAGTTGAGGTTGTTGTAGCTGCAAAGAGAAGGCTGGGTGACTGCAAATGAATGTCCATGGTTTTGAAAGGGGATGTGTAATAAGCTCATACAGGTGGGATAATCACACGACCATGTACTTTTGACCATACAGTGCATAAACAAAGTTAGTCAGAGTGGCTTGATCTGCAGTGTTCTGTTTGAGAGAAACTTACCAAGGCTGTTATGGGATCTAAGGACAAAGTGTTTAAGGATTCTACAAGTTACGCCAACATTGTGGATGTTAATGGCCTAAAACATATTTTTAAACCGTTTATAGTGGAGAAGTGTCATGTGGCAAAATACCCCCCCCCCAAAAAAAAAATCAATACCCCACTTTGGATTAAACCTTGTGCACATCAGTTGAACCAATTCTACATAACAGCCTATAATTATGACACAATCTTACCATGTTGTCAGATTTAAGTCTTGACAGTGACAAACATGATAAATGTGTGATTACACATGACTGCATTCTGAATTCATTGCTTCTTGATAGAAAAGTTACTAAAATAAACGTCTTCGTTCTTGCTCACTTTTGCTTTTTTAAATTTTCATTACGAATTGAAAGTTCAGACAGTTCCTTGTGAAGTCAAGCAGTAAACTATAAAAGGAGCTATAGATAAGTATTTTTTTCCTTTCAATATGTTTTTTTAGAGTCACAGGAAACTGTTTTCCCAGTAACTGCACAAAGCTGTAGCTACAAGTGAGTGATGAATGCTTCCATGTCACTGATGAAGACAAATGCAGCAAACATTGCAACAGTACAAGATCCAGTTATATGAATTCTAAACATAGAAAAAGGCCTGATAAAACTCTTAAAACTAGGGTAAAGTTTGGACATGGCATCAACATATGCATGTTACCATCTGTTATATCTGAAAGCTACACTCGTAAGCTCTAGTGTCTAAAATGAACAAGTGCCTCCATCTGAAGTGTTCATGCAGTCGCCAACAATCTCACCCTCACCAACTCACTTCAGAGCTAAGCATTAAGAGTTCCCCCAGTTATCACAGAATACCATCGAAACTGGACCACTGTAACTACTAAGAAGCCATCACTTAGCCAAACCTCAGCCTATTGGTCCTTGTCCAACCTGGTTTACAGTAAGGAAACAACCAAGTGGAAGCATAGTGCTGGGTGTTTCACAAGTGTTCTTGACTTTTTTCCACTTACTGAGGCAAGCATTCTGTGAAGGAAAGGCAGGTTCTTTTCCTTCACAGAATGCTTGTCTCAGTATGGGGAAAAAAATCATTTCCCTTCACAACGATTAACTGTAAATAAGTGTGATTTTGCCCAACGTCTCACAAGAGCAGAATATCAATATGGCTTTTCAATGATCAGCCAGCCTCAAGTAAGGGGCCAAATAAAGACAAAGGCATAAAGAGAGTCTGTTAGGCCGGCACTTTATATTGTTTGTTAGTTGTTATTGTGATATAGGCCTTTGCTATACCAAAGGCTGCATAAATAAGTCCTTTAGCCAATTACAATGTATTTTACTATGTGCTTTGATCATACTGAGCACAGTAAGATCAAGACAGAACAATTCTTACACTAAAGAGTTAATAAATTACTTATATGCCTCTTGTAACTGTTGCATAAAACACAGCATCTACATGAATACTAAATCTGTCATTTCTAAGAGCTGCACCCATTAGCTTTTACACTGAAAACTGCCTTCATGACTAGTGTTCATACAGTTAACACTAATCACTTTTTGTTTAGAATAAAAACCCTGAATTAATGAATTGATGTATTAGAAATTAGTGGGAATAGTCCTTAACTTTGTCATGTAATGAGTCACCAATGTGTTTTTTGGGAACACATATTACAGCCATAATATCACACTAGAATTTTGATGATATCATGCAGCCCTAAGGTGTTCATTAAACTATACAGCAACACTGACTCATAGAAGTAAAGATTAAGGATGGGCCTGCATAGTTTTTTTTGTAGGATTTTCTGAAGATACTGATTCATTATTGTTTTGTTTATACTAAGCTACAAAGTAGCATGTCAACAGGTTTGAAGTTAAGATGCATGAACGATAATTGGACGAATCCAGATATTCATTTAATTCAACCAAAAGTAAAATACCAAGGTTAAGGTTGTGGTTACATTGTGTTTAAAATAGCTGTGGTTAAAATAGTACAGGCCAATCTTTAACCAAGACATGTTTTTATTGTATTAGAAAGCATATCACAATATGTTGCATCATAATACTGGTTTTCTGATTATATTATTCAACCCTAAGCTCCACAATACATTTCACAGCCTTGCAGGGTAAGAGCACAGTGATGTGTTAAACACCTAACAATTCTCTGCAAGTTGGCCTCATGAAAAAGAGAAGCTGTCTGTCTTCCACCGAGTGTGTGTCCATAAATTCACATTCACTGCTGGACTGCTGCTGGTGGCGAACTACTGTCAAGTCTCCTGTTACTGACAATCAGTCCACCACAACACGCAGATGCACACACAGACAGAAGCACAAAGCATCAAGGACCTAAGACTGGCAATGCACAGATAAACACACAGGCACACGCTAGTATCAGTCTGTAGCAATATATGGCAGTTCATTCATTCATACTTAAATACATCACTCAGCTTCTACAGTATTCATCTTATGTAGGAATACTGTGGTACACATTTATAGAATAGCCCCAGCTATTACAAAGGCTTTAACCAGATTAAATATGCACATGCACACGTGTGTCCACATGCTCTCTCGCTCTCTCCCTCTTACACACACACACACATACATACAGACACATCACAGCAGACAGGCATGAACATCACTACACAGAGGACTGGACACCATATGGAGAATGCTTCACTCACACACACGCCCACACACACACACACACACACACACACACACACACACACACATATACACACAAAGGTACAGACAGACGCTTCTACTCACAGAATGAAGCAGACGACACCAGCAGCTGATAGCAGAGGACTGGCGCGGATGCGAGCCGGCTGCGTCCCTTCGGGGATGCTGACAGACTCCGTGAATGAGGGAATAAGAGACAAATATTCGAGGATCCTTCCAAAAGGAAAAGAGGGAGGAGGGGGGTTGTTGGAGGAGGCAGGGGCAGAATACGTGGGACCTGATCTTGCGCCTTCTCAAAATCGGAATTCTGGCTTTGGAAGGATTTCCTCTTTTTTAACCCCCCCCCCACTCCACTCTGCCTCCTTTCTTTCCTACAGAAGGGTAGCACCGTACTTGCACGGAGTCAGATTCCTTGCTTTGACCTCTGATACGACAACATTGCCTCTGGGTTGGAAGGAAGAAAAAAATAGTCAAAGAAGCAGAAAATATCCTGCTGCGATAAAATAACTCAATTCTTCCCTCGTTGTTTTTCACTCCACACTCCCTGTCTCTTCTTCTTCTTTAGGAACTGAGGGATGGAGAAAGTGACGAATAAGAGGACAGAGGGCAGGCAGCTCGACTATAAAAAAAACAGGCAGGAAAGAACATTCTGTTTCAGCTGAAAGGAGGAAAAAAGGCCTATTCTCTGTCCTCTCTCTTTCTGTCTCCGTCACTCTCTCTCTCTCACTGCAATGTGTGATGGTCTCCTTTGCAGTCCGTCAGGGCAGTTGGGAGGGGGGGGGGGTGGTGGGGGAGGGGGGTAGTGGCAGGGGGTAGGCGACAAAATACGAGAAGAAGAGCTAGAAAAAGAAGTCAAAAAGGGGGTCAGACAGCATCATGGCCCCTGTTCTCCATTCTTCTTTTCGTCCTTGTTAGGTGGCTCTCACGCCTTCTGTCAGTTATCTCACTCCAGTCAAAGTGTCTTCCTTTGCCTCTGCACACTTGCTCAAAAGTGCCGTGTCTATACTGCCTGTTCTCTATTTCAGCCTTTCACTGTAACAAGGCAAGGAGGCACCATTCTAAAGGACGATATACTAATAAAGCCAAATGCTTACCTCATTTCTTAAAGTTATGTCACCCCTCCCTCTGTTCTCTGCCCCTTTCTGGAAGTGCTGCCCACCTTCTTACAGAGAATTACTCAAGTCATAAGTAAAAAAACGAGAAACAAGAAATTGTCCACATCCGTATTTTTTTTCTATATCTTGTCTGATTTTCTACTTCTGGTCTTTAATGAATACATTCTTTAAGACATAAAATCTAAGAAACCAACATTTTTCTATGTTAGGGGAGATGTCCCCTCAGACGTCCCCTCAGATTCAGTCTTTAACACACTGAAACATGGCAAGATATTGTATAATGTCACAGTGTTTTGGTGGGGAAAACACCTCCAACCTCTGGACCGCCATGTTCAACTGCCATCCAGACAAGAAGTTTATTATGCTGTGTTGAACGATGTGGCTCAGGTTACTAAGAGCACATGAGGAAATCAAAGGGAAATCACAAGGTCCGTCCTCTTGCTTTCCAAGGGATCAAATTCAAAATCGCCGATGGATACTCAGAGAGGAAAAACAATCCCTTTGACAATCACTTCTTCCTGCTATCATTCTAGAGTCTTTTTGTCATATTTAAACCTTTAATAACAAGTATAATACAGAATCTTCCTCTGCATCATCGTGCTCCTGTGACTGAGCTTCGTTCTAAGCGGAGCTGCTGGCAGAAAAGCAGCTGCACTCTGGAAACATCTAGGAAAGTGTGAGGGATGCTGGGAGATTCAGCGGCTAGCAGGCAGAGGAGACGAGGCGATTCAATGGCAAAAGAATGAGCCATTACACAGAGAAGTTGAATGAGAACCTGTAAGAGAGAGAGGGAGAGAGAGAGAGAGATAGAAGTATATAAAGAATTGAAACAAATGCTAATGAGGCAATGAAGTTTTTTGTAAGAGAGAAAAAACACCACTGAGCTGTTCACGTTTCTTTGTTGGGTTGGACAGAACATTGAAAAAATATCACATGCAAATAATAAAACTAGTCCAAATGATAAAATCATCCTAAAAGTGTGATTTTTCACATAAATAATCATTTGAAATTTACAACACTAAACCTGAAGAATTTCTCACTAAGTTCAAGAGAATTAGCTAAAAAAGCTTGTCTAACCTGGCAACAGTTGATTCAAAAGAACACATTTGTAATGTGGAACATGGATAGGTCAGTTTAACATGAAACAAACCTGATAAATGGGTAAAAGAGGAGGGATGGGGCAAAAGAGGCATTGAAATGATAGTGACTCCCCCTTTCATTTGTTCTCCACCACTTCCCTGACATACTATTTTTACACATCGCCACAGCCTTCTAGAGGATACTCATGCCATCACTCACTGTCCACTTTATATGGCTCTGCACTCTTACATTCTTTCTTTCTCTTTGGTTCTTTTCTCTCTGTCAGATTTTCTGTGACACTGCAAAACTTCAATGTTTGAAATCTTCCACATTTAGTTTCAGAATCTGAGATGCAAACCGTGAATATTGACTTCCAGTGCTAACAAAGGAGAACAAATTTGGACTTGTCTTGGTTAATCAAGTAGATCTGGGATAAGGGGAACATTTTGTAAATGTGAGTTTAGCAAAATTATTTATTTAAACAAACAAAACTCCCCAAACTCTCTAACGATAGGTAGAAGTCTGAGTTCAGACGGACATAGACTTTTCCAGACACAGCAGAAGTGCCACTGACCCCCGAAGACTCTGCAGCGCTCCTTAATCAGCTTCAAGAACAAGCCATCCAGATAGACCAGCTTACCCAGGTGGTGGCAGAGCTGACCTCCATTGGTCAGTCATGTGTTTTGCCTCCCCAAGCTCAGGCAGCTGCTCCACTAAAGCCTCCGCAACCACCACACCCAAATCTCATTACATTACAACAGCACTCCACTGACTGCCGGAACTTCCTCCTGTACTTCGAGCTATACTTTGGCAAATACACTTACATGTCTGAAGCATGCAAGGTCTCAGTCTTCCTACAGCAGCTTATTGGGCAGGTTCAGGAATGGGCCACAGGCCTCTGGAGGGGCGGCAGCTTGGTCACAGTGGATTCCTTTATTTTCTCCACTACTGGTCTTCCACCAACCCACCAAGAGACAGTCAGACATGGGTAGCCTTCTTTGAATGAAGCAAGGAAACCAGCCTGTTGCTGACTTTTCCATTTCCTTCAGGATCCTGGTGATGGAAAGTGACTGGAACTTCATGTCCAATTCCTTCGTTTCTTCTCTGTCTATCTCCTTAGGCCACTCAGTCATACTTAGCACCCTGGATGGCTGTTCAGTGATGCCCCTGTTACCTACGTCACCCTTCCTCTCCAGTTATCAAAAGTTATACCAGTTAGTTCTGGCTCTACCCTGGTTAGATGGCATATTCCAGCAATAGACTGGAATTCTGGATCCATACACTCATGGTCCTCCCAGTGTTCTCACTTCTGTCTGAATAAACCAATACCCTCTTGTGCTACTTCCATAGAGAGTCTGCATGCTCACTTGCCTGTCAATGTTCCCTGAGAATAGTCGTAAACTCAGGCTGTCTGTTGATTACTGTGACCATTCTCTCATACGTGAGCACAGAGCACACAGTGTGAACAGCACAAAATTCTTCCTCTGCATTTAAAGCCATTCACCAAATGAAGCAGCTGGCAGCCAGGAGCACAGCGCCCGGGGAGCAGAGTGTGGGGACAGAGCTCAGAGGTGCTTATCAGTCTTGGGAATTAAACCCACAACTTCCTGACCGCACCACTAGGCTACTGGGGGATCAGTGTGGTCATAGTGAGGTACCCACACCCGCTTCCCTTTATCCCTTCTACCACTGAGCAGCTCTGTGGAGCACAGTTTTAACTAAGTTTGACCTGTGGAGTGCAAACAACCTTGTTCAATCCTGGGCAGGAGATGAATGGAAGATGGTGTTTTCCACCACTTCAGGACACTTGATGTCCCACATGATGCCTTGGTTAACACCCCCTCTGTCTTCCAAGCCTTCATGAATGACATGTTCTACATTATGTTTAACCATTTTGTGATCATCTATATTGACATTATTTTGTTATACTCAAAAACATTCATGGAACATGTTCCCTATGTAGGGTGGATCCTGTGCATCAAGGCCAAGAAGTGTGATTTCCATTGATCAGGGATCTTCTTTCTAGGCTATAATATCTGGCCGCCAGGAGGCCAAGGTGTCCACAGTTACTGAGTGGCTGGAGCCCCACTTGGTGAGGCATGCAGTGGTTTTTGGGTTTTGTCCATTTCTACTGCAGGTATTTCTGGGGTTCCAGTGTAGTAGCAGCACCCTTAACCAACTTCCTGAAGGGGAAACCAAAATAGCTAATTACGACACCTATGCCTATAAAAGTTTTCTTTACATTGAAAGAATTATTCCCCAGTGCTTCTTGTCCTTAACATGCCTGATCCTAAAAAGCAGTCCACCGTTCACTTAGCAGATCTGAAGAACAGATGTGGACTACTTAAAGCGCTGATGTATGTCGCTCTGGATAAGAGCATCTGCCAAATGCCATAACTTTAATTGTAACTGCAGAGGTTGATGGTGCTTTGGAAGCTGGATCAAGGGTAGTGCTATCACAGTGCCATGGCAATCCCGGTAAATTATATCCCTTCTTTCCCAGGAAGCTGTCTGAGACCAGGCACAACCATGACATTGGTAACTGCAAGCTGCTCTCCATCAAAGCAGCATTGGAAGAGTGGTGACATTGGTTAGATTGGTTGGACCCCTTTCTGGTGCTCACTGATCATCAGAACCTGGAATATATTTGGCAGCCAAAACATCAGGCCCAATAACCTTTTTTTTACATCTTTCAATTTCTAAATTGGGTACCATACTGGATGATGTGGAGCCTAGATGAGAGAAATAAATCAGGAGGTCCAAGGTCACCCAGTAGTGCATGGCTGCCCCTTAGACAGGCTCTTTGTGCCGGAGCAGGCACACACCTCCTTAGACATGGGGCATCCACCGATAACCCTTACCGTCAATAATGCTCAGAGAAAGTATTTGTGCTTAATCTGGTATCTGAAATGAAGAACATGGTGCACTCATGTTCAGGATGTGCTGCCTTCACTTGCCTGCTGGTAAGCTAATGCATCTGCTCTTCCAAGCCTGCTGCTACAGCCAGTGGCACAACTTCCTAGCCTGGGCATAGTATGCCCAGAACGCTCTGTCCAACTCTGTGACTGTTCTTGTGCCCTTTGAGTGTGTGCTTGGGCATCAACTCTGTTCTGCAGAAATTATTGGATGCTTGGTTCTGCATGGTGGAGTGGGTCTGGGAGGAAGCACATGCAGCCATCAGTCGAGCAGAGTATTGGTTCCGAGCACAGGTGGTCCGATGTAGGGGAGAGTCACCTCAGTTTCAACTAGCTGACAGGGTCAACCTAGCATATGCATCTGAATCTGTCTTCTCCTACCCTAACTGTTCACTTTTATTGGTCCCTTTGCCATTGATTCCTGTGTCAACTCTGTTTCTCATAAGTTGAAGTACCCTCTATAATGCGTATTCGCCCCTTTTTTCATATTTTCCTGCTTGGACCAGCAGTTAGCGGTCCCTTGGATGAGAGTGGTAGAGAAGGACATAGAGAAGCCAGTATGCCCCTGTCTCCTGTTCGGTGATGTTCCTGGAGGGGATTATACTGTCATTGATGCACATTACATGTCATGCCCCCAGCCATCACGGTCCCCGGAATACTAAGCCTGGGCATTCATCAACCACTCTGCTATAAATTGTGTTTTAGTTTCATCTATCATTTAGCCCACCTGTTCCGCATCACCATGCACTACTAAGCCCAGCTTGGCCCAGAGTCCATGGTGCGCTCACAGTCATGCCTACTGGCCAGGTTCTCTGTCATGTCTGTCTTTATGTCTGTCTTCATGTTAGTGATATGGCCTCCAAGAAGGCCTTGCTCACCTGTAGTGCCTGGAACATGCTGTACCCTGCCACCATTGAAGTATCTCCTGGGAGTATAACCTGCTGGGCAGCATTATGACAGATCCCTGGCCTGGCTTTGTTTCACCTCATGAATTGTCATAATTGATTTGAAATGTTTTTTCACCATGTAGTAACTTCGGTTACATGAAGTAAATGGCATCAGTTAACTTCCTTTTAACCATTAATTTATTACCACACATGACATTTACAACAGAATCCAAAAAAGTATCTAATTTCTCAGAAGTCTGAATAAAACAGACCTGCATCTGTGGTGTTTTGTATGGCTGAGAGATGTTACAAGTGCATGTATGTAGAAAGTTTGGTGACAAACGTTGCTGCAACATTGACTCTTACACACTGGAACGTTATATAAGCCTATTAGCCTCAGCTGGTGTACAAAGGCCTGCTGGTGAGATCCGTGAAAAAGAGAAGGGCACTCAAGTGGCTGCCATGTTTCTAAATGTATCAATTCACCAGCCAACACTGTGCTTCAAGCGTGCGCACACACATACACATGCATGCACATACACACACACACACACACACGCACACGCACACTGCACTATCGCTCTTGACATTACAGTGAGAGATGTGAGTATTTTGTTAATAGTTATTAAAGCAAGTTTTGGAAGGCACAGTTTAAAAGCATCCACTCATTAGGCTTTTCACTTGCCACACAGTAAGCTGCAGTATTACAAACAACAGTGAGTAAGCATTGCAAAATACAGCAGTATTTTTGTTCTGCAAAAACAGCTTGAGGCATGGACCCCACAAGATCTTTAAAGGTGTGCTGTAGGTTTATCTGGCACTAAGATGTTGGCAGTAAATCAATCATGTTAGTAGCAATAGATTAGTCTAGTTTGTACAAAATATTCCACAAATGCTTAGGTTGAGCACTGATCCCAGATTAAGATCTGGGGAATTCAGAGGCCAAGTCAATGCCTTGAAATCTATCTAATGTACTTCAAACCATTCTTGAATATTTTTTGCAATGTGACACTGTCCTGCTTGAAGAGGCCACAGTCATTAGGAAATACAGTCATGAAGGGGTGTGCCTTGCCTGCAATGACATTTAGGTGTGTGGCACATGTCAAAGGAACATCCACATGAATGTCAGGAGCCAATATTTCCCAGCAGAACACTGCCCAGAGTATCACACTGCCTCCAATGACTTGCTCTCTTCCCCTAGTGCAGGGATGCCCAAAACGTCGATCGCAATCTACCGGTCGATCGCAAAGGCAACGTGAGTC
The DNA here is from genome assembly GCA_037974365.1 of Hydrocynus forskahlii. Classification (NCBI taxonomy): domain Eukaryota; kingdom Metazoa; phylum Chordata; class Actinopteri; order Characiformes; family Alestidae; genus Hydrocynus; species Hydrocynus forskahlii. Next base: position 397,500 of record JBBPCX010000147.1, on the reverse strand, counting down.
GATTGCGGAACCCTGCCTTTCAAAATAAACTCTAATGCGAACAGGACACCGTGCAATGTAAAAACGAGTGAACTTCGAGCCACAGAATAGTGACGTGTCATGCGCAAGAGCGCTGATGCTTTGTAGTGAATCAGAAGAGCCGACTCCATGGAGTGAGAGCCGCTCCCCACTTTATTCCTTTCGCTGCTCAGCTCTCACTCTCAGTCACTCAGCTCTGCTCTCGGCAGAACTTTGTTTTGATTGGCAGCATGGCGGCCTTGTGGCCAATCACATGTGAGGAAAGA
>JBBPCX010000147.1:383681-397116 GCA_037974365.1 Hydrocynus forskahlii | reverse complement strand
GCTCGGGAGGAGTGAGGCGAGGCACAATTGCAGGTTCTTTTGATGGTTTAATATATAAAGACACAGACGCTACAAAATGAAACAAAGGCACAAGGGCCTAACTGAAAAACACCACACAGTACATACATAAGGACATGGTCTCATGCAGGAAACATCAGGGTAGTGTGAGGGTTGATCCGCAACTGAAATTCAAACTCAAAGAACTAAAATACAAAACACTCTCAGACAAGAACCAATCATAATGCCCAGTCACTTCACTAACACACAAAACAGGTGAACACAGTGACACAAGACACAAACATTTACATTTTTTTTTAAAAGTCCCACAAACAAAAAACCCAGCCGTAACAATAACACAGGATTACTGAGACAAGGAGAACTTTTTTGCACCAAAGGGATAGAAAAGTGTAAAAGTAAATGTACAGCAAAGATAAGGCTATGCTCTACTATCCTTTTGGTATGAGACTAGATGAATGTGACAAATCAACAATTCCTCCAGTCATTAAGGAAGCCAAAATCCTTGTTAACCTACATTTTGCGCATGAACAGAGTGTGTGAGACATTTTGCATTTCTATAATCTGCCACATTTGCACTCAAGAGACCTAAGGATGATTCAGAGAGGGGACAGAAGGATGGAGAATGATGAAGGATGGGGCAAATGGGTATCAGGTGTCTGCTGAACCGGCGCTGATGGAAAAGCTGGTGAGGCAGGAATGTGTGTTCAGGCTTTTGGCAACGTTAACCCAGGCTGGTGTGCCAAGCCTGATGGAGTCTCCAATGGCCTTATAACAATGCAGATTGAACTGCTCTGCCTTTTAATCCTTTAAACACTTTTGGCAGCAAGACGTGCTCGCCAGTAGAATCTTATTCCTCTGATTAAACAGGATTGGGATGGGATTGGTAGAGCTGGTGTCAATTGAGACAGGCATGAAATTATTAACACTACTGGTGCTTCATTAAGAGGCGCATGGAAAGGTCTGAATAAGATTGGGAGATAAAGACTCCCTGTAAAGGCTCATTGCTAAAGAAAGGCCTGTTATCACTTGAGCAATATCGCCCCCCAGTGTAAACGGCTGCACGGTGCTGGATAGCAGTCAAGTGACACAAATGACATGATGACTGAGTAAATAAGTAAGGTAATACTGTAGATAACTGTGAATACATGAATGGTGCTATACATCAAAATTTTGTAGCAATTTAACATTTTTCTGTAATTAAGGGTACTTAATCTGCCTTAAACAAACAACTGACTTCAATATGCCTCGGTAAATACCGTCTGTTTATTACACTGTACATTCTGCCCTGTTGCTGCTATATCTGTGCTATTATATTTATTGTTGTCTACCTCTGTTGTGCATTTTTGCACATGTAATGTCTATTTTTGCACAAATAACTCTCCGCTGCTAGAATACTGTATGTCATAATACTACAGACTTGTAGTATAGCTATTGTTGACTGTACTAAATGTTGTCTTGTCCTGCTGTTTTGTTGCTCTTGTTGTTCTTGTACATTCTTTCCATTTGCATTCTGTGTACTTTGTCCTGTCTGCACTTGCTGTCTTTCGGTATTCTGTTTCTGCTCCTGCTGCACCATGGTCCTGGAGAAATGTTGCTTCGTTTCAATGTGTGCTGAGTGTATATGGCTGAAATGACAAAAAACCTACTAGACTTGATTTGACTTGACTGTAGAAGGAAGTAATAGGAAGTAGTGTCCCACCCCCCACCCCGTGTGGCAGTAACAGCCTCAGTATTCAGCCTCAACAGCGTAAATGAATGTCAGGGGCTGAAGACATTCGATGCAGCTCCACAGTCTACACTTAAGGCCAGGCATGGATACCTTAAGCTGATGTGTCGTTGTTCCAGAATATTACTGCTTACAAAGTTTTTCTTTAAGTGTAAAGTGTTCATTTGTCATATGTGAACACAACACACCACAGCACACAGTATGAATAGTAAAAAATTATTTCTCTGCATTTAACCGATTCACCAAGTGAAGCTCAGACAGCCAGGAACACAGCAGTGTGTGGGGGTAAATTGCTCACGGGTATCTCAGTGGTGCCACTGGCAGTCCTGGGATTTAAACCCTTCCAGGGGTCGATCCCTAGGCAACTGGCCACCAGCTGCCCCCACCACTTTGGAGTACACACCACTTGTGCCAGCAATAAGTGGATCTTTAAAACAGTCCAAAAATTACTCCAGTCATTAAGGGAGCCAAAATCCTCGTTATCCTACATTTTTGCACCACCAGAATGTTTGAGACACTTTGCATTTCAAATTTGCACTCAAGAGACCTTCAGAATCTTACTCTACTGATTAAAGAGGATTGGGCTGGGATTGGTAGAGCTGGTGTAAATAGAAACACGCATGAAGTATCAACACTACTGCCGCCTAATTGAGAGGCACATGGCTCTGACATGGAAAGGTGCCTCCAGATTATCCCACACTTCTTCCAGAGCTTTTCTTTAGAGTACACACACCCTGAGTGCACCTGGATGCTCGTGCCAGCAATAGGTGGATCTTTACGTGGACACTTAGGCTACAGTCACGCATGAACACACAACAGCACAGTGTGAAAAATGTGAAATTCTTCTCTGTGTTTAACAAATTCACCAAGTGAAGCAGCGCCTCGGTGGTACCACTAGCAGTCCTGGGTTTCAAAACCACAACCTTCTAATAGCAGGGGTAGATCCCTAGCCACCAGACAGACCGCCAGCTGCAACCACCAGTTTAGAGTGCACAGCTTGTGAGCGGTGCGTAACTGGACGCTGGTGCCAGCAATAGGTGGACCTATAGGACAGTCCAATAATTACTCCAGTCATTTCAGGAGCCAAAATTCTTGTTAACCTACAATTTTTTGCACCACCAGTTTTTGAGACACTTTGCATTTCTATAATCTGCCACATTTGCACACACAAGGCCGCAGGATGATTCAGAATAAGGAAGGGAGGCTCGATATTTATGACATACTGATGAACAAGCAGCCTGTGTGAGTAAAACAATTTTCACCGAATCAGAACTGGTGTGTTCATGTCTCTCTCTCTCTCTCTCTCTCTCTATGGCGTGATGACAGCAGGTCTCTGTTCTGCTTTACAGCAGAGACCACCTACCACTGGTGTGGAAATGACAGAAAAGTATGTAATTTGAGCAGTATTTCCTGAAGACAAGCTGATCCGCAGAGACCCGAAAACGACATTTTACTCACTGTCTCCACTCTCACACTGCTGGGGGAACTCGGAGCTGGCTGTTCAGTAAAACACGAGCTTATTGGCTGGAACAGTGTCGAACGCGCCCTTGACCAATCAGAGCGAGGCCCTGCTCAAACTATAGAGGCCTTTCACTTTTCGTCACTAACCAACGACGCATGGAGGGGCGTTTCGCGCCAAAACAGATTAAAATGTGAATAATAATAATAATAATTTAAAAATAATAGTAATAATAATAACGTGGTATTATTATTATTGTTAGAATTGTTGGTTAATATTGTTAGTATATATCATTAGTAGTAATTATTAGTTGTTAGTTAATATTGTTACTCTTAGTTATTGACACTATTAGTAGTAGCAGTTATTATTGCTATTATTATTACTAACCTGCCCAGCTTATCCGGGGCATGCACAGGGGCATGCACAGTTCGCTCTAGTTATTATTGTTCTCATTAGTTATTAAAGTGACCATTTGTCATAAGTGAACACACCCCAGCGCAGTGTGAATTAATTTTTCTGTATTTAACCCGTTCATCAAGTGTAGCGGCAGGCAGCCAGGAACACAGTGCCCAGGAGCGGTGTGTGGTGGCAGTATCTTGCTCAAGAATCCCTCAGAGGTGCCACTAGCAGTCCTGGGATTTGAAGCCATGGCCTTCTGACTACAGGGGCAACTCCCTAACCTTTAGGCCACCAGCTGCCCCTTATTATTATTGTAATTGTTACTATTATAAAAGGCAGCTCATATGGATTACAAGCCTCGTGGATGTGCACCACTAATTTTTTTCCTAAGAGAATATACAAAACATTCACTATATATCCAAATGTATTCAGATTTCGATTGACTAAGCTGCACCCATTGCTGACACAGGTTTTCAGCTGAGCGCCCAGTTTACATAATCACAAGGAGAACTGAGCAATACACTGGGAGACACTGGACATTCATTAAGGCCAGGGCTGAGTGACTGGGGTGGGAAGTCCTGGAGCACTAGGCAGCAGCCAGCAGGGAGTGGGGTCTATCAGGGTGTCTCCTTGCCATGTAGTGGACATAACAAATACAACAAAAACACAGTATCTCACTCTGATTTGTTTAGTAAAATTAAATTTGTGGTTTCCAACGTGTACGTAGACATAAAAATGTCAGAGATTTTTAACAAGTGCGATGTAGATCAGTGGGTTTCAACTGAGATGTCCATACTTTTTAAAAATCACAAAATGTGTTACAACATATAAGCAAATTTTATTTATGACAAGTATTTTGTAAGCTGCTTGCAAAAAAAGGTTGAGCTTGCTTTCTATAAAATGGCTAAATATAAAGTTATATAATATATAAATATATAGTTAAATATATATAAAGTTAAACATTACCTTTTATTTGACATCATATGATAAAACAAGCAAAATTTGGTAAGCAATACTGTGTTTAATGTGGTTTATCGTTTTAACAACTGGGATGCTTAAATCTTGAAGAAAAAAAGATCAGTTTTTTATATTTGTCCAATACAAATCATCTGAAATATTGTTTACAATAATATCTATAGTAACACAATCTAATTACTCAAGCGTTGTCCCTACCTGGCTATGACAGGCATTTCATAAAAGATTAACCAAATTCATAACATTCACACTAACATCGGTGGAAGTATTTTTTTTACTTTATTAAATGAGTTCAGTTCATATAGACAAAAAGATTGTCTTCATCCATCTCTCTGTATCAACATTCAAGCCACCCATTCACCTGTGGCCCAGGATGTTGTGAAGGGGGGAGGGGGAACAGAAAGAACAGTTTGGAGAGGTTACCGATGCTGGGAAAACAATAATAATGAAATCACTTTCTTTGTGATGCAAACAGGAAATTTGTACACATTGTGAAATAAAAATAAATAAAATCCTAACCCAAGTCCAACACTGATCAATCCCAGAGCTCGATGCATACAACCACTGACTTCCAATGAAAAGGAAGTGTTAAGAATACAAGTACGTTATGAAAAAAGTTACGTATGTTGGGAGAATGCTACGGAGTAGCTTTCATAAGATGGCGCAAAAAAAACCCAAAGTACATTTATGATCTGCTACCACCAAAGCATTTCCTTCATGGCTCAAAAGTTAACCAGTTACACGGTTTCAGTCTGGTGCAGAGCCAAGCAGCTGGCTTTCAGTTTCAGAGACTGTTCCCTTCACAACATGAATATCTGACCACATTTTTTTTGAGCATTCTCATGTCTGAACGTCCATCTCTGAGGACAAGACAAAATCAAGGTCACAGGTAAGAAGTTGGTTGGACATGTACCTCATAGCGACAAGTCACATTTATGCAACACAACACAGCTGTCCTAAAAGAATCATTCTTCAAACAGGTTCCTCAAGAGAACTCTTAAGTTGTATTCAGATGCCAAGAATACGGACCCAAGCACAGTACATGTTGAAACAGGATTACGTTGCCCACAATGGAGAGAGAAAACACGGTTCAGAGAAAAATAAATAAGTTATCAAGTACAAACTGTCAAAGACGTAAGAGAGATGGAGGGAGAGGAGGACACTGGGACTGTCCAGGGGAAGTCAAAAAGACAAATATGGAGACAATTTTAATATTTACATGGAAACTGCTTAAAAACAATGTATTTACACAAGGGGGGTGGGTGGATCCAATCATGTCAAAAATCATATCCACTCTACAAGAAGACAAAATAAAAACAAACTGAAGATCATCAAGAGAGCTTCGCAGATTGTTCGTACAAAAGACAGAAGATGGAATTCTTTAGGGACAGGAGATGGTCTCACCAACAAAGCCTCAGATATGTTTCTTGCTTGTCTTAAGGAGAAAGAAGCAGTCAGATGTTTGGACATCACAGACTCACTGTTGTCTCTCTAATGACCAATACTGACAGATCATACCAGATTTGATTTCTATTCACAAACATGATCATATATTCTATATTCTGTTCTAGACTTCTACTATTGCTGCATGGCTGCATCTCATGGGTAAAACACAAATAATCCCTTAAATCCAGGAGAAAGTTGAGACAAAATTGGGCTGCCAAAAAAAAAAAAAACAAAAAAAAAAAAAAGAGGATAAGTGCAAACACTTCTAATAAATCCAGTGGGACCAAACAAATAACGAATAACCAGAGCAGCATATTAATTACATAATAAAAAAACATACATAAAAAAAAACTGCAGAACTGGTAAGACAAGTCTGTTTCCTTTCTATTGTAACTTTCACTCAAACACATGCATACACCCACTCGGATTCCTCAAGCTTCAACAGGAACTGACTGCTACAGTACAGTCCCTCACACTAGCCTGATATCCCAACGTGTTTACTTTACGGGAGCATAAAGAAGCAAAATGTGCACCAATGCATTTAAAAAAAAAAAAAAAGCAAACACATGTTAACCTTATACTTTTCCCTTCTTCAAAAACAACTGTAAAGCTCAAAAAGCTTCTCCAGAAGGTCTTTCCATGTTATTTGCCACACAACAGGACGCCGGCCACAGTTCTAGCCTTCAGGACGTAAAAGTCTGACCTACAGCAGACTGTCAGCAGTGGACTGTCACCCCAATTATATACAAGAAAGTAAGAGAGGAGGATATATGTTTTAAAATGTTTAAAAGTATAATTTAATAATAGCTTAAAAACAAAAGAAAAACATTGCTTTTTACATCATCTTTAAAACCAAATCAGTGACAGATGTGACTTTCTTGAATGTCTTGAGTTTATACCTCCACATAAGGAGAAGAAGGGCTGGGGGAAGTTACTTTGATGGCTTAATAAATCTTCTTTAGTAAATAAGCAGTCAAATAAATTAAGGTTTTTAAAAAAGGTGAAAAAGACAATGAAAAAAAAAAAAAGAGACAATTAGACAGAGGACCTGCCCCTCCCGCCACTTTAACCAATTCTTTTAAATTCCTGTACGCAGAGATATGGCTGTTAAAATGGGCCATAATGGACACTATTAACAGACGTAGCCGGTCAGGATGCTTACTCCAAAACAACTGACTTACAAGAACAAATTTTAGCAAATTAAATGGTGTGTGTTTGTGTACGTATGTGTGTGTGTGTGCGCGCGCACATGTGTGTGTAGCTTAGACAACTGGATCAGTAGTAGTTGGAGACCTCCGTAACCATTACCATTGTTAAAATAGAACTGTCACTGAGGACACTGAAATGTCAGAGGAAAAACCTGAATGACTAAATGAGCGTATGAGCTTTACTTTTTAAGTTCAAAGCTAACAGGGATAGGGAATCATGTATGAGGTAAGTGTGTACTGCGGAGGTGGCTCAGATACTTCGTGTTTGAGTCAGTGTTTCAGGCGCTGTTGGTCAGAGTCGAGATGGGCTGAACAGAACCGTCTGAGCCATCTAAAGGAAACAAAACCAGAGAAGTGAGAGAGTAAAAGTACATGAAGAAAGAGAAACAAACGAACAAACGACATACAATAACCACCCATATCAATGGCCTTTACTCACTGCTTTAACCTCAGCCTCTCTTAAAGCTTATCTGTATCAGTATGGCGGATGGCATCATTACCGTGTGAAGACGACGTGGTCTGTGCACGGGCATGAGGTGGAATGAGGGTGGAGTTTAGCTGAGGTTGAATAGACAGCTCTGTAATAGCAGAAAAATAGGAAACAGATAAAGGAAAAACAAACAAAAAATAAAAACAAATTGCCTTACACATAACAAAACTGAACTACCAATGGAAATCTAAATCTTTGGCCCCTTCACAGCAAAACACAGTGACAGAACAGGATAAAACTAACCAGCCGTGGTAAAGTTAAAGAGCTGAGGGAGCTCGCGGCCACTTGGGAGGCGCGTCCCCGTCTGACGCAGCTCGTCGAAGAAGGCATGGGCGCAGGCCTGAAGCGGAGAAAGACGTGTCACTGGTGTGTACTCCAGAAGCCGAGAGCACAGAGCTATTGCTTCAGGAGGGGTCCGTGGCTTGAACACCTGAAAGTGAGTGAGACAAAAGAGATATTTTGGTTAAGGTGTGGGTCACTTTCTCCTTTACAACACAAGTCTGTCTTTGAAACAAGATCAGCGACAAATTTCCACAGGATTGGTAAAAAGTTACTTTGCTTTGGTAGAAGCATCCCTCTTAAGTAAATGAGTAGTCATAAATTAAGATATATTTCAAATAAAAGGAAAAAAGTTTGAATAGTCTGAATTTTTTTTTTTACCTTTGTCCAAGGGTGTGCTTTGATCTGTGGGAATTTGAACTCTGTGTAGTTGGGGTTCATTTCTCTAATCTGTTCCCGTGTTGGAGTGCCCAGCACCTAGGAAAAGCCAGAAAGCTCTCAGCTGGTTCATGACTAATTGGTTCTCCCAATTAACACTGACATTACTGTATAGAAATTCATTTAATCAATCAATTTAGATATTTTTCCACAAGTCATGACAAAAACTTTAGTATAGTCCGTCATGAAAGTAGACACATTTATGAGAGCTTGTAAACAATGAAGTGCAGCAGACAATAACAAATTAAATGTTACATACGGGAAATTGCGTTATTAAACAATACAAAATTGAACTTGTAACTGTCTAAAATGGTATTGCTACACACCACTACTACTACTTACACACTAAACCTGCACAGGTAATAATTTTGATCTATAATTGCACTTTCAAATGAGCCAAATTTGATAAGAAATGAAGAACATGAAACACTAGTGGGAGTGTTGGAGGGGGCAGGGTAAATACAGCTGGTTCACACTTGGTTGTTCTGATCGCAAGTACATCAGTTCACACCTGGCATTTTAATGAGTCTCATGTACGCATTCCAACAAATACGACATTTGCGTGTGAATTGGTACGTGCTCACACAGAGGATATCAGTTTTTGAGTGCCTGCATGTTGTAACTACCCTGATATTACAGTGGAGCTGTAGGTGACTTATTTTGTGGAGACGTTGAGGAGTGTACATCTCTGAATGTGGCTATATGCAGCTCAGACCACCCACGAATGCGATTTGTGTGATCGAATGCGTCCTCAAACTGTCTTGGGTGTATTCACAACTGTACTTAATGCTGCCCACTTGGGATCGTATAACCCAAGATGCACGTTAATGCCAGGTGTGAACAGGACCCAACATTATTCGACAGATGCTTCATGTAGACATCATCCTGTTTAAGACAACAGGGACCATCCTGTGTAATTAACAAGGGTCACAGGTGTACTGGTTAGTTGCCAGTGGGCATAACTGTGTTGCAGAAAAGTTGTGATTAATTCAAGGTTTTAAATGGTTACATGTTTACTGTTCTGTAGCTCCAATTACAGCACAATGGCTTAGGCTGAAGGATCTACAAGAGAGTGTGGTCAAGGGGCTCTCCGAGACCTCTATTCTCAGATCTGTTATTTACACCAGTTCAAAGTTCTGAGAGAAGTTTACATTACTTCTTGTACCCTGGTTGTGTTGATGGCAAAACAACAGTCACTCTCTTTTTCTAAGACTTCCAAATGATACTGACCTGCTATCCTGGATGCAGGCAAACTAGCCAGTGCAGAGTTTTGTCAAGGATGCCCTTTTCACTATTTCTGATCAATATTCATAAAGTGCATACCAGCAAGAACCTTGGACTTCCTGCTGACTCAACCTCTTTAAAGGACTCCTCCTGTCCATCACTGCCCAAGACCTTGGCCAATTTTGTCGCTGTGTGACTGGACTACTGCACTTCCAACATATGTCGCTTACATAAAAGCTTCTGGAATTTTTGGAGAACCTCCAATCTCCTGCAATTCTATTATGTAACACTCATTTTGAGATCACTTGGTTGGAACCATTCCTCTAGTCTTCACTGTGCATCTCACTACCTACTGATTGCCTAAGAGCTAAATGTTCCTCAGATTTTCAAGAAGACCAGACCGCAAGTTATGTATGCTCTATGTCCTTGCACAACTCCATTTGCATGATTTGTCCCGGTGCCTGATAAATGACCAGCTGTTCTACCAATATTTGTTGTAACTTCAAATACCTTATGAAACCTTGTAAGTTACTTCATATTTAAACATCTTAAAGTGATGTATATACAGTTAGAACTAGGCTTGGGACAATAATAAGTACTACTGAATATTGTGTACTATGGAATATATCATGCAGATTACTGTTTTTGCCACTGCCAAATTTTTTACATTTAATTACAGGATATACAAACAGAATACCAACTACTTAAATAAACACTTGTATTTTTAATGCCACTTGGAAAGATTATAAAGTAGATTTGTAGTCTGGCATTATTTGGACAATTTGCAAATCATGCAAATAATGAATGCATTTGTACAAAAGAAGGGCATCAACATGCAATTATGGTAATATTCTGACTTCTAACCAAACACAGGGAACCACTGAATGTTAACAGTGTTGCATACCATCTGTGCTAAACAGATGATTAGCAAGTTGATAACATGAGCAACTGCAAGCACAATTGGGGTCACATAATTTAGCTCAGTATGCTAACAGGGTCTAGTCCATTTCCAAGAAAGGGACCCATCCAAATCAATACTGGGCATACAAGTATACAAGTGTTAAAAAAAAAAAAGTGCAAATGTGACAGATCAAAATGGAGAGAAAGCACAAGTGTTGCCACACAGAAACCTGCAAGTCCACACAGTTCAGTGAGTAATATACGCTATCGTTAGTTAATGATTCTGGCTTATATTATTGATTGACAGTCATGTCTCAATTTACATTATTGCCTGAGCACAGAGATAAAACAAACCTGTAAGACAACACACAGAGCAAATACAACAAACCACATTAGACTTTTACTTTATATCCTGCATTAAACTTTTAATTTATTGTTCCCCTTGAATGGTTTTATGAAAAAAAAAGTCAATTAATTTTGACATGACCATTTTCTAGCCTCTTATTAATGTGATACTGTGCTTTAAAATTGATCTGCGTAAATTATTTCCAATATCGGGCCTCAAGCAAAAACCAGTCAGGTGTTTTGCTCCTTAAAGCCTCAGGAGATGGAGAGGGATGAACTGTTGTAACTGTTGTAAAGCTATTTGTGACCTCATGAACCAGTGAATTTAAAACAAGCTGTTTCTGCAGCTTAATATGCACTTTTGAATCGGACGAACTGGGGAGTTTAAAATGTTGAGTTTCTAATTTCACACAATATTTGCATTTTACAATAAACTCTTGCTTCAAAACAAGGGAGAAAACATTGTTTATTTCATGACATGAGCCCTAATTATTTACTCTATGACAGACTACTTTAAAAAAAAAAAAAAAGACCCTTACCTTGATGATTTCAACAAGCTGGTCTACACCACTGTCTCCAGGGAAAATGGGCTGACCATGCAGCAGCTCGGCCAACACACAGCCTGCTGACCAAATGTCAATGTTGGAGGTGTAGTCAGTGGCTCCGAAGATGAGCTCAGGGGCACGGTAATACCGTGAACATATGTAGGAGACATTGGGTTCACCTCTTACCAACTGCTTTGCACTGTATGGGAGAGAATCGTGTGATTTAATGAGAGATTGTATGATTTAATTCTATATTCTAGACCAGCTTAGCAGACTCATACTAGTTATGAGTTATCCAGGCATACCAGATTTATTGACATGACACGACAGACCTGCCAGCCAGGGAGAGTAGTAATAGTAGTAGTTTAAGTAACAATGTCATGTCAGAAAGGTATTTTAAACAATGTACATTATTTGAAAACAAATTAACAAATTAACAAATCAATTAAACAATTAACAAATCAATAATCCAAATAAGACTCTTTAAATCAATATTTTATTCATTTTAAAATCTGCATGACTGGTCCAGTGCTCCTTTTCCTCTAGTATTCAGAGAGACTGTATGTGTTGGTACGTTATTAAAAAACATCTTCCAGACTACTTTGGCAGTAAAATTGTTGCCTCATGTTTCTCAGAGCAGAACACAGTAAAATATGTTTCAAAATTGAGGAAAAAAAAAAAAAGACACAGGGTTCTTCACCTTCTAATAAAAAAAAGCAAGTGTAAGCCTAGAATGACCAGTACGGCATCTTGTTTGAAGCTAAAACCACTGTCTCTTATCAGCAGCAGGGTTCATTTCATGCAATTTGTTATAAATACATTCATCCCATTCAGATTGCTACGTATGACAGATATAGGATACCAATGCAGGTCTGAAACAGGGACTTGACATGCTCCACGTTCTGCATTAAGGGGCTACCAGCCGGGGAGAATATGTACAGTGCAAGTGGTACTACGGGAAAAAGGAACTGAAAGTAAAAAGCGGAAAACTGTTCTTTACTTTTTGCTTGATTAAAACAACGAAAATTAACACTTTACAGCCACCCGACTGTCATTACAAACCATATTATAAACTTTAAAGGAAAGAAAGAAAGCCCTTTGAATGTTATTTTCCAAATTAATCTTTTTGGAAATAGAAACCACTTGTGAGCATCACTATAGAGACTGAAATGACTGTGGTAGCTAGAGCATCTAATGTTTGACCTACATACTTAAGACTACCAAAGTTAGTGAGAAGCAGCATTTTGTACAAGATCTGACTCATTTAAAATGCTGCATAGGCTCTGTTCGCTACAGCCATGTTGTAAGTCCTGCCCTGTTCCCTGGAATAAAGCCAGTCACTGTGCATCAATTGAATTTATACAAATTACTTTCAGAACTTATCTGAAAGTCATTTGTATAAGTAGCTGAAGTAAATAAGGGAGATCATTTGCGGCCAGCAACCCAAATCTAGTCCAGAAAACTAGTCAGAAAATCAACCAAACTCTAGTCAGAAAAACAAAATCTAGTCAGAAAATCAGTTCTGAGTAAAACTTCAATTAGAGCTTCCCAACAGCCTGCACAGAGTATTCTACTTCTCTTGTACTTCACTTCAATTCTAGACTCTAGTTCTCAGGAGCAGGTTTTTCTACGTCACATTGAAAGGGGGGATTTAAATAAGGCATTGCTACAGACTGACGGGTCCACAATAAGGAGGAGAAATACATTCCACATTGTCACTTTTAATGACTGGAAATATATGTTCAAATAACATAACGTTATACACACCTGCCGAAGTCACACAGTTTGAGTACGGCGGTCTCTGGATCCACCAGCAGGTTCTGAGGTTTAATGTCTCTGTGACACACACCTTGGGAATGAATATAGGCCAGACTGCGGAACAGCTGGTACATGTAGACCTGAAAGAGATGGAAAGACAGTGATACATATACATATTCAATTCACTCATACTACACATTACATACATAATACACATACACCACC
>JBBPCX010000147.1:324402-380618 GCA_037974365.1 Hydrocynus forskahlii | reverse complement strand
TATATATATAAAAAACATATATCCGCTGCTATATTCCTTTTTTGTCTTCCTAAATGTTTGTTTCACTGTTTTTGTTTTACTTTTTGTTTTACAATCATATACTGTGTATGTGGATGGATGACAATAAAAGCCAACTTGACTTGAAATATTTTAAATGAGTGGAGCCCTCTCCCAACTGCTCTTACCTTCACATAAATGATAGGAATGATGGTCTTGGCTTTGTTGAAATGCCGTGCCACCCTGTATACCGTTTCTGGAACAAAGTCCAGCACCAGATTCAGATAGACCTCATCTTTCTGTGGAGGACACATCATTCCATTAATCCACTAATCAAGTTCAAGAAAAAAACGAGAAACAGCAGTTGTACACACATATATGTCTGATTTCCCCTTTCCCTGTTCCCAGGTTCCCTGGGCTCTTTGAAAGACTGAAAAGAGTATAAACCAAATAACACTCCAACTGAGTGTTTGCATTGATTTTCAGAGCACTTTCCATTTCAGTAGGGAGAGCAGGAAAGGGGTGTGACTTTGTGTAGTGGCAGAAACCTCCACAATAGCTGGAGTAACACAAGGTATAGAGAGAGCATGCATGGTCCACTTAAGCTCGTTACACTAGACCAGAAGCAGGTACAAAATGAGTATGTTCAAGGCAAGCATGTTCTGCAATATTTACTGCAGAAACCTGGCAATTTGTTCTGAAAGTACATTTTCTTTGTTACAACCAAGGTAAGGCAATACTAATTTCCACCAGCCTGGTAATAAAAATTTGGCTGTTCTGTTAGGAAAAGGTTGGTCTTTTATAAAAGTGAAATGTGTCAAACTGGCATAGCTCATATTTCACAGTTTCTCATAATGACAAACAATGACAATTAAAGCATATGTGAACTGGCCAGGCAATTGTGTTTTGTTCACTAAGGCTCTTATTAACACACATTTTATTTCTGTGACCGCATGTTTCAGTTTTCCTCAGAATAAAACCGGTTCTCACTTCATATCATAGGAACACTATACGCACTGCAGGTACGGCAAGAATTAATACCCCCAATATGTGAACAAATCCAAGATCTAATGAAACATTACAGTGAAAGAAAATATAGTTTTAAATAACCTGAATAACCACCACTAGCACAACGCTTCATTACAGTCAGGATGCGCAAAAGGCAGAGCACTTGCCTACACAGATGCCACAATATCCTTTCAAAAGTCCTTAATAATCAGGAGAGCTGTTCCAGCGAGCTCAAAGCCAATGACCAGACAGCATTCATCTTAACCTCTAAACCTCACTGCCTCGTTACAGCAACAGCATGTAAAATGAGTCACACTCATGCTATCAACTAAATTCAAACAGTTCAGTTATGAATAAGACCTTTTATATGATTACCAGAATCCCAATAACCTACACAGTCAGTACAGGTATAACACACACACTATATGCACAAAAGTATTGGGACACACCTCTTAATTCAAGGTTTAGATTAGGCCCCTTACTTCCAGTGAAGGGAAGTCTTAATTCTTCAGCATACCAAGATACTTTGGGCAACGTCGTGCTTCCAACTTTGTGGACACAGTTTGAGGAAGAACCTTTTCTATCCCAGCATGGCTGTGCCCCAGTGCACAAAGCAAGCTCCATTAAGACACGGTTGGATGAGTTGGGTGAGGAGGAACTTGACTGGCCCGCAAAGAGTCCTGACCTCAACCCCATCCAACACCTTTATGATGAACTGGAACAGAGAGTGTGAGCCAGGGCTCCTCATCCAACATCAGTGTCCAACCTCATAAATGCTCTACAGAATGAATGGGCACAAATTCCCATAGAAACCTAATCTACAGCAGGGGTGCCCAACTCCAGTCCTGGATATCTCTGTCCAGCTGTTGGAGAGACATCCAAACCTTGGAGTTGAACCAGGCGTGTTTGAGCAGGAAAAATCACCAAATTGTGCTGGACACCCACTCTTCGCTGTATGAATTTTCCACTTAACCAGAGAACGATACATATGTTTTCAAAATGATTAGAAATATTACTCAATCTTAAACCTCATTCCAAATGTCAAGCAATGACCTGTCAATCCATATTAGGTCCTGATATCATAGTGCACCCCTACATGCAAGTAGGATGGTGCTCAATAACTAACTGTCTTTCGATACCAAGCTGAGAGCACAGATTTGGGTAATGATGCAGATCCGTGAATGAAATCCTTCTGTATGAGTTCAAGTGTAAACAATATGTCTGATGGCCCTAACATAACTTAGTCCAAACTTGACTGAACCCTGGGCTAGCAACACTCTCACTCTCACTCTCAGTCTCTCATAAATATTCAAAGCAGCCATCCCCTGGTTTATGTTTCCTTTTATTCACAGAACACATCAAGCTCAATTAACTGTATTACAATAGAGAAAATCATGTTAGTTTAATAATCTCATTCTTACCTTTTCACCACTGGAGTAGAAGAAGTACCGTAGCCTAACTATGTTACAGTGGTCCAGCTTCCTCATGATCTGTAGCTCTCGATTCTACATGAAAAGGTAAAGAAGAGTTTTCATTACATTTCTGTCTCAATTGGGGTGCTGGCATTAATGCACTCCCCTCTGCAAATGTATGTGTAAAATTTAACACACCTTAAATCTTTTATCCTGGAGAACTTTTTTGATGGCCACCAACTCATGAGTGTCGACGAGGCGTGCTTGATACACCACACCAAAGGAGCCATTCCCGATCACCTTGATGTCGGTGTACGACACTTCCTGGGGACGATCTGGACCCTGACCAGGTGTTGCGACGACCGTCGTCACCTCGCCTCCAGCTCCTTTAAAAAAAGAAAAGAAAAGAGACATCAGTGCTGCTCTTTGACCAGCTTTGACCATCAGTGCTGCTTTTTTGACCAGCCAACACAATTACAGCAAGAGATACAAAATCAGATGTTCTAATTCAGGACTGGAGTCTAGAACCGTTCAGCGATTTTTCCTACTCAAACACACCTGATTCAACTCAGAAGTAAAGTGACAGATTTAGTGTGTCAAGAGCAATAAAAAACACTCAACGGTGCTGAAAACCGGCCCCTCGGGACCACAGTTCACTTCTCCTGCTGTAATCAGTAGCACATCTAAAGTTAAATAAATCACTCACTCAAATACCCAAAATTCAGTCACCCTCTAAAGTCACATTACAAGAACAAGTAACATTATTTTATTTTTTAACTATAGTTTTTGTAAACTGACTTCAGAGGTTCAGACTCAGCCCATCAACTAAGTACTAGTTAATATATTTACAGTTAATTGTTCTCATCACATAAACACTATATGGACAAAAGTATTGAGACACCTGACCATTACACCAGGACCTTATTGGCACTGCATTCAAACACAGACTTTAATATGGAACTGGTCCCCCTCTGCAGCTATAACAGCTTCTACTCTTCCTGGCTTTCCACAAGATTTTGGAGTTTCTGTGGGAATTTGTGTCCATTCAATCTGTAGAGCATTTATGAGGTCAGACACTGTTGTTGGATGAGAAGGCCTGGCTCACAACATCCAGGTCATCCCAGAGGTGTTGGATGGGGTTCAGGTCAGGGCTCTGTGTGGGCCAGTCAAGTTCTTCCACACTGACCTCATCCAGCCATGTCTTTATGGAGCTTGCTTTGTGCACTGGGGCACAGTCATGCTGGAATAGAAAAGGTTCTTCCCCAAACTGTGTCCACAAAGTTGGAAGCATGGCGTTGTCCAAAATATGCTAAGGCATTAAAATTAAGGGGCCTAGCCCAAACCCTGAAAAACAGGTGTGTCTCAATACTTTTGTCCATATAGTGTACGTAATAGCAAAATGTACTTGGACATTTCATTTCATATAAGGAGATCTATAGTAAACCTTCTGGAAATCATTGGCTTATTAACATCAAGACAAATTAGACCTTATCTAACTCTCAAACCAACATCCATGTAGCCGACGCTGGTTTTGAACCGGTCTTTATCTTTAGGCTCATATGAAGTCTGTTTTATTTGAGTCTCGTTTGAGCACTATGAGGAATTGTACACGTTTATCACATTGTTGGAGAAAAAAACTTGGAAAGAAAGATTAAGGTTAACGTCTATGATTAGCAATATGCGCAACCAAAGACTGAAAAACTGTTGCTGCACAGGGTATTACGGTGTTTTGTTCTGATAATCGTGTAGCTAGTAATTTACTGAACTAAATTTGGGGGGCAGCTGGTGGGCTAGTGGTTGGGGAGTTGCCTCTGCGATCGGAAGGCCGTGGGTTCGAATCCCAGGATTGCTAGTGGCGCAACTGAGACACTGCTCCGCTACTTCACTTGGTGAAT
Source organism: Hydrocynus forskahlii (assembly GCA_037974365.1). Classification (NCBI taxonomy): domain Eukaryota; kingdom Metazoa; phylum Chordata; class Actinopteri; order Characiformes; family Alestidae; genus Hydrocynus; species Hydrocynus forskahlii. The sequence continues at coordinate 376,306 of JBBPCX010000147.1, read as the reverse complement.
GGGTTAAATGCAGAGAAAGAGTATTACACTGTGTGCTATGGCGTGTTCATGTGTGACTATAAGTGGTAACTTTAACACAGCATTCCAGCCAGACACTCCTTTAACTGGAGATGAAAGGCCAGTTTTTGTGAAGCTAGCTACTTAGCTCTAGGACAGTTAACAAACTGTTAAGACAATATAGGTACAATTTGGTCTCCTTAACACACTGGGGAGAAACTGGGGGGACACTACTACAACTACTAATTAATGTGACCTAGTTAAAGTGTGAATCAGTCTCTCAAAACTGATTTTCACTGTTAATTTCAAGCTGCTCTGGATTACTTAGCTAGTTAGCATAGCCTGTTAGCTCATTGTAAATCAATTATGCTTTTAGACTGGCAACAAAACAGCGTCTTTTTTGACTATACCACCAAACGTGTTGTCTAGCTAGACAATTATAACAGTTTCTAGTTTATTTCCGAGCTCGAAAAGATGTGTTAAAGTTACCCAACTTGTCTAAACAGTGTAAACATTCATACCGAGAAACTAGTACCGAAAAACTGAGCAGCTGCTTTATTATAAGCAGAAGCATCTAGGGTTAAAAAAGAGGGCTTTCAAAGTTATTAAGGAGCAAAGAAACATGTGTGTACTCACTGGCCAACTTGAGATTAGAGGAGCTTCCCTCCGAGGCCTGAGAGACCCCGGACTTTCCTGTGTTGCTCCCCACGACAGCGGCGGCGGGTCCCGCGGAGGATGAAGCAGCGCCCGGAGGGTCAGCGAACGAGCTCGTCCTGGGCCGGCCGCTGCCGCTCATATCTGATTAAAAAGCGAGTGGAGGGGCGGGAGGGTGAGGCTGTGAGTACCTGACACTGAAAAGACCGAGACCGTGCACGCACAAGACTCAAATAACAGCTAAAAAGCAAAACCAGTCCGGATCCTGGCCACCCTCGACCCGCGGCTGTGGTCGCTCGGGCGATCCGTCAGGTCCCGGAGCCTCCTGGGAAGTGAAGTTCAGACTGATCCTTCACTGGACTGGGAAATGAAGTCCAGACTGATCCCCTGATCCCTCACTGGACTGGGAAATGAAGTCCAGACTGATCCCTCACAGCACTGGGAAATGAAGTTCAGACTGATCCCTCAAAGTACTGAGAAATGAAGTTGATTCAGAAAACTGCATAAGAAAAATACATGAAGCACTGACTGCACCCTCACAGGACTAGACTGGAGACCAGCTCCTTCACAGACTGGGAGAGCTGAAGAAGAAACATCAGACAGACCACAGCACATCTGAACAGCCCTGTACTGCAAAGCAGCAGTCCCCAATTGCATGAAAAAATGTGCATGAGAAACACTGAATGAGAAAAAAATGCATGAAAAAAAGAGATTGTGCCAAGAACTCTGAAAGGATATTCTCTTCTCACAGAACAGTACAGTAGTTTTGAGGTGTATTTAAATATTGATTTGGGTTTGTAGCTGGAGTGCCGTTTGGTGAAAAGAAGCCCTTAAATTTCAACAAACATCTCAGAAGTGTCCTGGTGAGCTCACAAATTGCTGGGAAGTGTAGTTCCACGATCAAACCTAATCTTTTGATACACTATAAGGACAAAAGTATTGGGGCACACCTCTTAATTATTGAATTCAGGCGGCCTCTTACATCCTGCGAAGGACAGTCATAATGTTTCAGCATACCAAGACATTCTGGACAACGTCATGCCTCCAAATTTGTAGTCACAGTTTGGGGAAGGCCTTTTCTATTCCAGCATGACTGTACCCCAGTGCACAAAGCCAGGTCCATAAAGACATGGTTGGATGAGTTCAGTGTGGAAGAACTTGGAATGAACTGGAACTGAGACTGTGAGCCAGGGCTTCTCATCCAACATCAGTGTCTGACCTCATACATGTTCTACAGAGTGAATATATCGTTGGTTATAACTAGAGGTGGCATTTTTTTTTCATATCGGACACTGATACTGATACCGTGACCTCGAGGATCCGCCAATACCGACACTGACTTTTTCTCTCTCTTATACAACTAAGCTGTTTATAATACATTTGTCTGGATTCATGCTGAATGTGCTTCTCATGCTAATGAATGTGGTTAACATATTTCTGCACTTTTTAAGGACATTAATTTAAAATTTTGATGTAAATATTATGACCAGGCCATAATGCCAGCGTGCTGTTATTTATAAATAAACATTTTAAGTACAGAGATTGACCTCCACTTTGTGGATTCTTAGTTTAAATTTCATCTCGGCTAAAAATTTTAACTTAGTGTTTATGTGACCACTTAGTGTATCAAGTGACTGTTATATGAAATATTTTAAGCACTGAAACTGGCTGTTTTTACATTGGTTTTAAATATACATAAAGCCATTTTATTTATATATTTATTGCAGCTTGAGGACAAAGAACTAACACGAATTGTCAGCGCTGGTGACTGTGACGGTTGGCGGCCGCTAGAGGCCGCCCTTTTCTTTTAGTTTTTGTTTGGGGCTTTTAAGTTGAAGTGGGTGTGGTTTGTTCACATTGAATATTAGTCACAGCTGGGGGTTGTTTAAAGAAAGTGTTTGAGTTTGTGTATTGATGGTTGAGTTTGTGAATGGGCTATTTAAGGGGGTTTGTGTGCTGTGGTCGGGTGTAGGTCAACCATTGTTTTGGGTCGTTTCTCTACTGTCTCCTTTTTGTTCTTTGAGTTGAAGTTATCTGGTCCCCGCACCAGCTTTTGGTTTTGGAGTTAAATAGAAGTTATCAAGCATGAATGTCTGCCTACATGCCTACCTTCATTGGGGAGAAGAAGGGGAACGTGACACTAATGCAGCAAAGTAATCTTAATTTAGGGAAAAACACATTTTCTTTTTTCTTTTTTGGTAATGCTTCTTATGTTTTTCTCTTTTTTGTAGAGCCATGATATTGTTGTAATGCAGACTGCTGTCCTTTTTTGGGGCATGACACCAGTGATTCTTTTTTGTAAGTGTTCCATAAAATCATTTAACTAGGTTTCAGAAAGCAATGTCATGAAGTCCATTACAAAGATGAACGTCACCATGTTTTGTAGCTGCTTTTTTGTCTGCAGGATTCCGATGCCATCACAGTTTTCACCCAGAGTCCTCTACATGTATGTGTTTCTGTAAAGTCTTTAGTTAGGCTGAAGTGCTCAGAATTGGAAGAAGCTGAGCTGTGCAGAATGCGGAAGCTTCATGCTGTTTGAGGACGAGCATGACTCGTGCTTCTTGTGCCCCAGTCCGCAGCATGCCACAGAGGGGTGCTCCTCTTGTGGTAATCCTCTCAAGGAGAAGCTCGAGCATGAGCGGCACTGTGCAGCAGCCGGTAGCCGCTTTGAGCCTGCAGGGCAGCTACAGGCAGGCTGAACCAAACCAGGAGGGCTTTGAAGATTTTGCGGCGACTGTTCCCCAGAAGTGTGAGCTCTGCATAATCCGCCCCTGGCAGAAGATGGTGGTCAGTTTCACCCATTATGATCTGGACCAGTCTCGGCTGGCAAAGCGCCTAGCCAAGTCCTGTGGGACGGTAAAACTTCAGGACACCGCTGGCCCCGGTGGAGCCAGACGTCATCGGGTGCACTGGCCTGGCCAGCAACTCTCACTGCCACGGGAAGTCGACAGGCTGACGACAGATATGTTAAAACACAGTAGGCAGCTGTGTGCAAGAACCAGTAGCCAGAGAAGTAGGTCATCCCCAGCTCCTGCCACAGTGAGCAACCCTGAGGGCTCTCTCTTACCCCCACACGTCAGGAGCATGGCTATGGGTTGCACACACCCTCCTCTTAGCATGGCAAACGCTTCGCCCCAGTACAGAGAGGTTAAGCAAGCTGGAGATGCTAATCACACCTACACCTTACAGGTGGATGATGCGGCCAGAACGAAAGGCACAGTGACCACCCCTAAGCCCAGGACTCATACCAAGGACATGGTCATGGCACTGGCAGGACTGGCAAAGCCGACCTTTACCTTGCTAGCAGTCAACCATCTGGTTGCGCAGGCCAAGCCCATAGAGCAGCTCAGCAAGGGATCCCTATCGGGATGGACCCATCATTCAGGCGACCAGGCAACATAGCTTCTTGCATAAGCTCATGCTGTGACGGAGACACTACAGAGCGTGAGAGAACCTTTCACTAAATCTGTCCGTGCAACTTGCTGATGGATGTTTGCATTCCCAAACTGCGCCCCACCACAGAGACCGTTCATACAGTGGGACTTCCAGTTAGTACGGGATGGACTCAGCCAGCTGCCTTTTTAACTACCGGACTAAATACAGCTGAAACTGCTGTCATGGAAGACCGCACTCTGACTGGTGTAGGCAATCCGGAAGCACTTCCGACATGCTCATCCTGCCACTCCATTAGGGAGGACAGCAGCATGATGACATTAAAGTGCTAATGTCATCCTTCCAGTCCAGGGTCATTTCAATAGGGGATTTTTACCCTCTCCCGCTCTGAAGTTCCAAGAAGTGATGACTAGACAACCTGTGCCCGGTGCATACCTTAGCACAGTATTCATGCCCCAGAACAGTCAGGGTAGTTGTCTGCTACGCACCATGGGCTTGTGCGAGAGCGGTGTCGACAACAACTTGCACACTAGCTATTTTTCGGCCCTCAGCGTACCCCTACAGTTAACGTACACACCCACTCAGATCATGGCATAGAGGCATCTGTGGTCCTGTTCAGAGGCATGAAAACATCTGACGAGTGCACGGCAGCATCATGGGCATTGTCATGAACTTTCAATCAAGCATACTTGAGAGACAAAACCACAGGCTTGCTGTAAAAGATGTGTAATACAGGCTTTAACGGTTGTCCCATTATCTTAACGAGCAAGCTGGGACAGGGCCAGAATACCTTTTAAGACACTCTTCTGACAAAGGGCTAGGATGAGGATAGCTGTTGCATGTAGCAGCCCGCTATCTCGCCCCCCTCCTTTCCATCCACTCCAGCATCTGAGCTTATGAAACATAGTGGGCCCAGCTGGGAGCACATTGATCGCCACCAGTCTTCCCAGGTATATCCATTAAGGGAGACCCATTCAGTAACTAAGTTACTGAGGCTGTAACTCCAGTTCTATGAGTACAGGTGTAGCCCTCAAACGTTTAGAGCCAGACGGCCCCATATTCAGTTTGATGAATAGGGGGAGCAGAATAGCAGGTCGCATGGCCTTATATAAGAGAAGTTCCCAACCCATAGGCAGGGAGTTCATTATTTCACATCAGTATGCTGCACGGAAAATGGGGACGTCCAATAAGAGAAGCCCAATGGAGGGCTACGCCAGTACTCACAGAACTGGAGTGGGGCGGCACGATATATCGTAAATTTACAGTCATCGCGATATCAACACGTGCGATATACATATCGCGAAAGACTGACTGAATTGCGATAAATGGTGTTCATATGAGCATATTTGGCCAGTCAGATGGAGTCCTACTGCCTTATGCCCGTCCCCTAGTAGAAGCGAGCGCTAAGCACATGGAGAGTAGAGCTGTAATACTCGGATCCTTTTTAGGATTCGGCTCCCTCTGAGTCACTCACTAAACTGATCCGGGTGTGTGAGTCACTTGAGTCAGTATTGGAGGTTAACCGGCAGATTCACTGACTCGGCCTATGTGCTTCAGGAGCGCTAACCTGCTCTCTGACCGATTCAGATTCGGCAATTTTCGGCTCTGACTGAATCAAGGAGTCCACTTGTAGCTCGTTTCCACCGCCGCGGTGCCGGTGCTGCGCTCCTCAGCCTGTCTCGCCTTACTCTCTGGTGTTGCGGCGGCCGGATTAGAGGGAGGCAGCCTGACGGGCTGTAGTTAGCCTAGCCGCTAACTGCCCCTGGGAGCCCTAACGGCTCAGCTTTCAACCCCTGTATTAAACTATCAATAACAATGCAATTACTAATAAACTGTCATCACTCATCTCTAACGACTCGGTAACTCAGAACCGTGTATTTATCGGTTGTATTCGGTGGCTAGCATAAGACAGCGACTAAAGTTAGCCTCTCGCTCAAATTACCCGTTCCACCTTAAATCGTGCTTCTGTTTCTATTTAATCATTTAAGACGGAACGGATCATTCGAGCGAGAAGCTGACATCGCCCGCATTTGTTGTGTTTTAGTCGTTCTGTTTGGTTTTGTATCTTTATTAGTAGTTTGTAAGCCAAAATTATTCTTAGGACCAGGCTAAACACTTTTTAATAAACAGTTGCTGCATTTTAACCCCATATTCTGAGCTCCAAACATTAAAGAGGCGCAACTGTGGCCTGAACTGACCCGCTCATACACTCGATATTGAGATGATTAAATATTAATGCAGTTTCGGGTCTAATCTAATACCTGTTCAAATGAATGTCTGAGAAAAGCAGATCTGAATGGTGATAAATGAGAGTAACTTGTTTTGTACACTGGCTGCACAGCTGTACACATGCCCAATTTCTAGCCCCATTTTATAATTTAAATTATGTTTACATTTATTTAAAATTATTCAATTATTTTGAGATTTTTTTCAACAATGTCCAATGGTTCAAATGTTTTATGGGAGGCATTAAAATGCTCTGTTTAAGTTGGAATGGAAATATTGCATTTCTTTTTTTTTTGTTACCAGCAAATCCAAAGCAGAAAAACATTAACACTATAAAGGTTGTTTTTACTTGTCGTATGTGATCTCACCATCGCAACACTCAACATTATCGGATATCGCATGTTTTCCTAATATTGTGCAGCCCTAAACTGGAGGTATGTTCCCAGTAAGTTCTTAGAAGTTTTTTGTCTGTTTCAGTTACCCATAAGGGTACTTATAGTTGACATGCAGGTCCTTCATTAAAGAAAAAATTTCTCAACAGATTCTATTTTACGTTGTGAAAATACAAATAAAGAAGTCTCAGAATCGATAGGCTATAAGATGGAACATAATGAGGCAGCATCCCTTAGGTACTGTAGATGAATTGTGTGTTTACTGTTTTCATTTTGAGATAATGAAAGAGAAGGCAATGTGCAATGTTTAATGTAGGGGAAACATTTTTTCCTGCTCCGTTTTGTTTCTCTTGTTAATGTAGTATGAAATAACTAGTTTGAAACGGGGACATTACTGGAAGCTCCTTTGAATTTAATGTCCTATAAAGTTCCCCATCAAAGCTTTAGCACCCCACCATCTCCTTATCCCTGTCCTCTCTTTCAGCCTAATCTCTCAGTCAACACTGTAAAAAAAAAATAAAAAAAGATAACTGAATTCATTTTCTGCAATATCTAATACCAGTATCTATTTTTTTTTCTTTTTTTATGTTGTTGTAAGGCAATAAAATTCTCAGACTACGACCCTGACGTCAGGACCATTGATTGCACGTCCAGTGGTCCAGACATCTTTGTGAAATCTTTTAGTGTAACAAAATGTATAACAAGGCACTGCTTTATGAACAACACCATGACAGCAAAAGGTTGTGTTAGGTCTTTAATATTTTCAATATTCGTTTGTTTAGAAATATTGCACATGGTCAACATGCCTGCTCATGAGCTCACACTCATCTTTCTCATTCTAAAGTTCCTTCTCTAGTCCAAAGTAAGGACAGTTTTATTGGATAAACAATCAGAAGGTGTAACACGCATACATGTGCAGGTATGCGTGTGTGTGTGTGGTGTGTGCGTGTGTGTGCAAGCGCTGCTCTGCTAGGGAAAAAAAAAAAGAATAAATGAAGTGCGAAAAGTCAAGTTAACGCCAAGTTAAGTGGTTCCATATGCTTGAGTATTCCTGTATTCTACAATATTAACCAACTTACAGGCATATGATAACAGTCTTTTAGTATAGGATGGTCTTTGCATGGGGGCAAGTCTGGTCTGCCAAGGTGCATATTAGGTATCAGCATATATGCTCACACACACGCACACGTGCACGCACACACAAAACACCTGTATATTACGGACATATAGAAATATATATATATGTATATTTATAGTCACACATTCAAGTGAAGACAGAGAAGAATCGATAAACTCATTACTCCTTCTCTCAGCAAAATAAGACGCAAAAAAGTGCTAGGTTAAATTTTTTTAGCTTGTTTGTTCTGTTTGGATTACTTCCTCAACACTCATTTATGAATGTTATTAGAATTCTCATCTCAACTCTTTATTTTATCATATATATCATATTGTGACAGTCTTGTCACCCTGTACAGTGAATATCTATGGCACAAACCGGTCACTCATCTAAACCAAAGGAATTTCCCCATCCACACTATCCTATTGCACCAATAAAGAAGTAAAGTGGCAGAAGAAGGAAGAGAAGATCCTGAGAAATGCCACCTCAGCACTGGTCTCAGATCAGCGTTCCCTTGCGTAATCCTGATTCAGAATCATCCGAGACTACAGAGCTTATTCTGACTCTGGACCAGCGCTTTATGGGCGCCTTCCAACAACACTTCAGGTAAAAAGTTTGAAGAGAAGGGAAAAAAAACAAAAATAAAACCAGAAAAACTAAAAAAAAGGTCTTTTTTTTTAGGGCAAAGCCTATGAAAAGGAAGGGAGGGAATCAAATAAAATGGAACAAAGTTGTTGGTTAGTTGTTTTTAAATATCTCTAAAAGCAAATACTTTCCTGATTTAAATCGCGGTCCATGACCACATATTGTGCAAACACCTGATTAAAACATTTCAAAAACAGGGAGAAAAAGCAAAGAGCCTCATGCCCCCAAGCCGTCACGGTTACGTATGGTGATAGGTGAAGGGGAGGGGAGGATGAGTGAGGGAAGGCCTAAGATGGAGGCCTGAGAAGAGGAGCTTCAGCTTTTTTTTTTTCTTCTTTTTTTTGCCCCAACACTTGGATAACTTGATTAGTCCATGCTGGAAATTTCACCAGAGTAAGAAGAGGATAGGAGCAAGCTTTTACGGGAAAAATATATCAGTCAGTTCCACCAGTACAACACAACAACTACAAGTGACAAAGCATAACTACAAGTTGATTCATAGAGCGTAGTGTCTCATTCTTTTCATTTTTCTTAGTTCTGTTTGAGGAGGACACTACTCTCTCGATTTGAGTGTGCTGTGTTGTTTTCTGTTGTTGTTTGCGCCGTTTTGGTGGTCACTGAAGCCTGTTTTTCTGCTTGGCTGCAAGAGAGCTAGTCTTGGGTTTGTTGCTTTTGGATAGTTTGGTTTTGGGCCTTCATCCAAGAATGGTAACAGCCAAAGCAATTCGAAATGGGTGTGTGTCCCATTCGCACGAAGACCCTCCTCCTCTCTAGTTACTTCTTTCTGTCTCAAGTCTCTCAAAAATGAAAGTGCAAGCGCTTTCGTCCCGCCATTTTCGCCCACAAACAGTCTCATTTCTATACCAGGCAAAGAAATGTTGTGCAGACAGTCCAGTTGGGTGCTGCCTGAAGTGCAGCATTGAAGGGCTGTGAATCTCAGATAGGAAGTGAAACCGTGTTGTGCACTGGTGAACCGTAGACTGCCCAGCACTGTGAGGCACATACTAACAAGTGCCCCCCGATGCTTCACGGAAAAGATTTTTGTGCCAGTTGTGAATGTGTGTGAAAGTGTTTTTTTGTGTACTTGCATAAAATATATGTGAGTTGGAGTTGGTGAGTGTGTCTAACTGTCACTTTGCCACAGAGGGATTATGTCCAACGACAAGAAAATAACAATGTAAACCAAACGGAACTAAATCCATGTTTGGTTAGAAATGCAACAAAAATCCACGTAAGTGCTCTATATTGTCGTTGAAGTTAAGCTCGCCTACTACAAACACTCCTACTTTCATCTCCATTCTGTCAGTCTTGTCTGTCATTTCTCATCTCAGCTCCTGTGATTCGTTTATGACGCTTTTAGAATCTTCTCGCCCTCGGCCCTTCTTGTCCGATTCTACCCCTCCTTCTTCCCTGGCCGCAGGATTGGATGGTCCAGGAGCAGAGGCGGAGTCGCATCCCCCAATAACCCCACCTGGCCCTGTGGCCTCTGAACTGCCGGGTGTGGCTGTCTGCATGATCTTCTGCCTCACTTCACGAATCTTCAACTGCAGACACACTTTGGTGGGAAAAGTGTCGGAATAACGAGCCTGGAAGGCAGCCGTGGCCTGAGCTAAGAAACAGAAGAAGTAGGAACAAGAAAAACACAGTGGAAATATATTATACACAGAAGTTTAATACAGAAGAAGAAATACTGTTGATGCACTTTCTCAATTTCCAAGGGCACAAACATCAGCGGGCTCCATTTGGTATGACTTACATAAAACTCTGCTTGGATTCCATTAGCTCTGCACATCCCTTAACTTCTACAACCTCTACAATTTACGCAAGATCTTTAATCAAGCCAGGCATTCTGGTCCGAACCGAAATATAGCCTGAGGACATTCTGGCTCCAACTCAAGCCAACACACAGCACAATGTTCTTAATCTGAGCCTGACTGCCTTAACCTGACTGAAAACCAGCCTGATGTTTCTAATGACAATGCCAAATAAACGGGATGTTTTTTTCTCCATAATTAAACTGTAAACAAAGAAATTCAGGGTGGTGTGTTGTGAAATGCTTCAGTTTTAAGTATTGAGTTTATTTAATGCTTTAAGCCTCGAACTACATCACAGAAAGTTACTGCATGAAATGGTTGTGAATACAATACCAGATGCCTAAGACATTGACACAATAGTTTTGTGATATGTGATTTAGGTTTAAAGTAGGGCCCTTTGTGACAAAATGTAGATTTACCAATATTTTATCATTATCAAGTCATAACATAATACATGAATAGTGTATTTCAGGTATCCAAAAAGTTTAAAAACTACTTTCTAATTTGATAAATGTTACATATAATGCATTGTTTTCATCGTGACCTCAGTGGGTCTCACTATTCACTAACATGAATGACTCTAGTATGCCAGATTAAAAACTGTTAAAGTTAATAAATGTAGGTAAGAAGAATAAAGGAGAAAGGAAAACAACTGTAGTAGCAGTAAACCCTTTTAAAAGTTGATTATACACAAATCTGAAAATATATATGAGTCTGAAAATATATATGAGAAATTATGTTTCACAACATGAACAAACTAGTCCTGTTGGGTTCATACAAATATTTCAATATATAACTGGTTACCTGAAGGGAAGAAGGATCCATGCTCCTGAAAAAGCTGCATTACGAGGGCCCGGCGCTGATCCAGCGTACGACGCAGAGAGGAATATGGCACACGATCCAGTTCCCCTAAAATGTCCTCTGTCTCTCCAGCTGAGAGAGGAGATAGGGCTGTTATTAAATGGCATATCTGTATAGATCTACATTTATGCTTTAATGCCAAATGACTGATTACATATACATATGTAAACACAAAGTCTGGAAAAAAAAATTACAGAATGGCTAACGAAGCTTCAATTTTACAAAAATGCATTAAGAGAAGGAGATACAGAGCATTAATCTTCTGCAGTTCTGACATGCTGTTCTGTTGACAGGAAGATAAATATTAGTTATGCACGGGATGATCTATAATCCACCCATGTGCGGCTTGGTTTGGGTCAGTTAATAGAGAATTTTATGTGCCCTGAGTGCGGATGGGGTTGTAGTTACAAAAAAAAAAAAAGTTACAAAAACTTTTTACAGAAACGTGAGTTAGGCTGGGTTCAAGACATTGATTAACGAATGTTTTTGTGGGTAGGATTGGGTTGATAGGCTCTCCTAACAGGTTAGATGGGTGCAGGTCATTATAAAACCTTGACCCACACATCACTAGCCTGTATCGGCCCTTTTTAAACCAGTCCCAGCGGCCCTTCAGACAGTTCACTCTCAACACAGAGGCATAAGCAAAAACATGAACCATCAGGGGTCCCGAAGGACCAGACTGAACCACTAGACTAAACATGTGAAAAAAACATGCCTCAGAGGTGTTCAAAAGTTACGTAGGTGTTTAGTGGCAAAGATGAGCAAATTCTCAAATTAAAATTAAGTTAACATACTGTATTATAATCTACTTTTTGACCCTTAAGAACTCAATGGTATTTATGTATTTATTTATTCATGTGTAGAACATAATCTGAAAATACCAAAAAAATTTGTAGAGAGAGAGAAAATTCATACCTGTTCTGTCAAAGGTGAATATGTCTCCTTCACACTTGGCGGCGCTCTTGGGTGTGTTGGGTTCTGAGCTGCAGCTGGACAGGCGTCTGCTTTTCCTTCTTGGAGAACTGGGGTCATCAACAGAATCTAGATCTGACCAAGAGAGATAGGTCAAAATAATAATACCTTTATCACCATAATGAAACATTCTTAAATTTCGAAATAAGGTAATGTATTGACATTTCATTAAAATTCAATTTGGACCATTTTTATTGGTCCAATCATCTAGAAATTTTGACAAAATGCAAACAACAGCTGGTGTAAAAAAAAATGCAGACAGTAAACTTTCTTCCAACAGTCTGTTTTCATAATCTTTCTTGTGCTGCTGGTGAAAAACAAAGGAAAAAAGGGGCAAGTAGCAAGAAGAAAACTGTTGGAGTCCTGAAATGATTCTCCATGACATGGCCAATCAAACACCAACATGACTCCAAAAACCAATGCTTCTGTGTATGCATCTGCTAATTTGCTTGTTACTTCTGTTTGCACACGCTGAACCCAAAACCAAAATGGCTGACCCCAAACGAACAAACACACACACACCTGTGGAGTTCCGCCTTTTCTTGCGGTAACTACCCAGTATGGCTCTGGGCGAGGTGGTCAGACTTTGCAGGTTGGGTGAAGGCAGCACATCCTCTGGTTTGAACTCCGGCAGCTCAGCGAGACGCTCCTCAAAATACGTGCCTGACAGCACTCTTTAGAGGGAGAGAATAATTTCAACAGTGTTTCAGTTTTAAAACACTTCAGAGGTAAAAAGAGGTTCAACTTTTTTTGTTTTGTGACACTGCAGTTAGGGTGGAATTATAAGACCCTAATAATGCTCTTACTAAGCTTTATCAAGTCAATTGGTGCTCATTACTACCACTTTATTAAGCAGTCACTACATTATGCAGGACACTTCTGTATGTGATAATCTTGTGCACAATGCTGACCTAATCATTAGGTCTTCAATGTATTTTCATTTGATATAGAAGAAAAAGCTCTAAAAATGCTTAATTCATCCAAGTTTTTGTTCAATACGGTAGTAAGGAGCAGCTAGCAAATTATAAACTACAAACTTGATAGATAATCAATACAATTCTATTCCCCCAGTATTTGGGCAACAACATAATCTTTTATCTGTGCATCATCTTTTCCTTCATATTTGTGAGAAATAATACATTTGAATGAGTTTGCACAGAAAGATCATTTTACTAACTGCCACTCTGTTGTTTCTTGTCCAGCTGTTTGAGAATAAGCTTACACACAAGGAAGACAACAAAGACACTCTAGTAACAGCAGCTGAATCCAGTGCATGTTGCTGTTGCTGCTGAAGATAAGGACCACAGAAGTTCAAATGTCAGTAAAGCACAGATGATCCAGTCAGAGACACAAGACCATAACATTAGCTGTAACGTCAGGCATGTCATTCCCAGTTCTTCAGTACATTGTAAAAAAACAAGAATGCACTTAGCTGGGTTTCCCAAGACAATAGTGGTTCTTAATTGGTAGAGTCACACTGAACATTCTTTCTACCACTTAAAATGACCTTATTAAAGTCCAAGATGGCAGCGTACTAAGTCACCATCTTGTTTTCACGGGGACTTGGGACACAGGGTTTATGTTCAACATTCTAGAAACAGCTACTCAGGTTAGCAACATGCTTACTTTCTGCTGCGATCATATCCTCACACTGACTGGAAAAACTCAGGGTGGTGGCAAGTGTGTTTAAATCAACACTTTACGGAGTTTTTGACTTTCTAAGGAGGGGGGGTCAGCATAATGGACTGTTTTTACACAAACATCACTGGACTGAGCCCCGCTACCATTCAGCCACTCAGATCACAAGTCTGTCATGCTGATCCCAGCGTAAAGACTGCTCGTCAGACAGGCCACGCCCTTTCTGAAGTAGATGAAAATCTCTGCACTTCAGGACTGACAAGAAAACACTGGCTGAGACATGTTGAGAGGGGATGCAACCCACGGCGGTTCTACCGTCCTTGAGGAGTAACCGGTGTCACTGACTGGCTACACTGTTCCTGCTTCCATGGTGAGGCTTCCCTTCTTTCAGATGCACTGAATCACTTCTACATGTTGTCTGAAGCACAAAATGACCATGGCTGATGTGAGGAAACCTCTGCTTTGAGGTAACCTATAGACAGTTGCCAGACCAGACAATATCCTTAGTCGTGTACTCAGAGGATGTGCAGACCAACTGGTAGATGTTCTCACAGACATCTTCAATATCTCTCTGAGCACCACCATCATCCCTGTGCCAAAGAGGTCGTCGGTGTCCTGCCTAAATGACTACTGTCCTGTCCTGTGGCACTAATGCCCATCATCAACATGTGCTTTGAGAGGATAATCCTGAGGCACATAAAATCAAGTCCCCCTTACTGAACCCCCTGTAGTTTGCATTTCATCCCAACCACTCTACAGGTGATGCCATCACCACCACCCTTCACCTGGCCCACACCCACCTGGACAAATAGGACACTTATGTGAGAATACTGACGTCAGTTTAGCATTTAACGCCATCATTCCTCAGCATCTGATTGGGAAGGTGAGACTGCTGGGCGTGAACAGCACCCTTTGCAGCTGGATCCTGGACTTACTGATAGGGAGACAGTTCATAGTGCTAAGCCATGACCCTGTACAGCAATGCACAGCTATAACCACATTATCAAGTTTGCTGATGACACAACCTTGGTGGGTTTGATCAGCAGGAACAACGAGGTAGCATACAGAGATGAGGTGCAACTGCTAACGGATTGGTGCAGAGCCAACGCCCTGTCTCTGAATGTGCAAAAAACAAAAGAGTTGGTTTTTGACTTCAAGCGGGCACAACATGATCACGCTCCGCTAAACTTCAATGGCTCCTCAGGCGAGAGGACGGCTGAGAAGATCAACAGGGTCTTTCTCCCCGTCACGGACATTTACATCACACGCTGCATCCGCAAAGCCACCTGCATTGTGGATAACCCCACACACCCCTCACACACTTATCTTCCTCCTCCCACCTGGCAAAAGGTTCCATAGCATACAGGCCTCCACTGTCAGAATGGGAAACAGTTTCTTCCTCAATCAGAACTGACACACACACACACACACACACACACACACACACACACACCGCTTAACTGAACTTCTTCTCCTAACGCAATTCATGTACACACTGAACTTCTCTCCTTAAACAAACAAGTTACACCTGCCGCTGTAAATACTATTCAGTGTACTGAACATTCTCTGTCCTGCTGCTGCTATTATTTGCACAATTATTATTTACTGCTGTCTTCCTCTATTCTGCTTTTTTGCACACCCAACAACTCTGCTGCAAGAATACTTTAAGAATAATACTGTATTCATTCAATCATCTACTGCACAAAATGTTGTCTTGTTGGTTTGTAGCTCGCATTTTTCTTGTACTTTCTTTCCTGCTCTATTTGCGCTGTGTATTTTGTTCTGTCTGGACTTATAAAGTCTTGTTGTGCTCTTTTTTTGGGTCTTGTGTTGCCCTATGGTCCAGAAGGAGCGTTGTTTTATTTAACTGTGTACTGTGTGTATGGCTGAAATTACAATAAACCTACTTGACTCGATTAATACCTTCAGACCAGTGAACACCCAGTAGTACATGACTGAGGAAATGAAAAAAAAAAAGAGAGAACATAGTGATGAAAAATCTGTCAAATAGCCATTGGTAGAGGTTGTTTTGTGTTTATTGAGAACACCTCTGATAGGACAGGATTAGGGCTGCAACTATCGAGTATTTTTGGAATCGAGTATTTGTCGATTTTTTTCATCGATTAATTGAGTACTCGGATAAAACACTTTTGTGTTTTTAAACAACTATATCAATAGTGTGTTATGCATCTTAAAATGAGCACTGACTTTCCGAGCCGCGTTGCTCCGCGGGGTAAGCACCAATTGCCCTGCTGCAGGGGCTCTACAGCCGGAGTCGGAGTTAGTTATCTTCCCCTAAGGCACCCGGACTGGATAGCAGCACACCTTACTCTCATCTCCTATCCCTAGTTAAAGTCCGGATGCACTCCTCTAACTCTGAACCCTTCTCCGTCAGATACGTAACTAACCTACGCTTCACACAAATAAACTTTACGCTAGTGCTAATCACGGAGAGAGGGGTTGAACTAAACATGCCGGACTCCGTGCAGAGAAGGCGTTCGCCAAACTCCAGACTGAAACTTACCGTTTATCGGACCAGTCGTCTCTCGTCTGTGGGCTTATGTCGTTGTAGACCGATGGACGTAGTTTAATAATCGTCCAAAACGTTAAGTTAACTCACTAGTAAGTTATAATTAGTGACTAAAAACAGAAGTACAAACACGTTAAGCAGCACCGGCGGCAAAACCAATATACACTGCACCACGTTTTCCACCTTACACAGTGTAAAATGGTCCCACATTTTAGACATTTTCTGCCTTTTACGCACACCGGTATCTTCATATTTCGCCATTTCCATAGAGAGCAAAATAAACGCGCCGTCTTAAAACAATGATACCGGAGCTGCGCAGTAGTCTACGAAGCGGGAGTGATACGATAGCAGAGACATCTTAAATAGATGTTACATAAATTAAATGAAGCCTCGAGGCAAATTCTTTTTTGTAATCGAATTATTCGAGTTACTCAAATAATCGTTTCAGCCCTAGACGGGATACATTGTTGAGCGTACAGAAGCATAACAGATCCAGCCAATTGTTTCAGCACTCACTGGATGGCACATCACTTTGCAGTGACAATTAATATATTGGTAAAGCAGTCACTTATTACAAACAAATTAGTAGAATAGCAGAGCACCACCAGGTGATTTGTGGTCTAGAGATGTCATCAAATCCTAAACATGACAACTTAATTTAAGATTGCATTGATTTATGCAATTACAACCTTGTGGGTCGGTTTCCCGGACAGGGATTAAGCCGAGTCCTGGATTACGTTGTGTTGTGAATAGAGATTTTCCATGGAAAAGGAAAGGGTAGTCCAAGACTAGGCTTAATCCCTGTCTGGGAAACCAACCCTGTGTGTTTATCATACACATTATGTGCTATATGCTTGTGTGAACAAACACTGTTGGTTTGTCTGCCACTCACTTGTCCACGGGGTCAGTTGTGCTCTTGAGAGGAGGGGGCCGAGACTTGGCCTTCTTGGTTGCAGGAGGGTCACTTTGCGGTGGTGGTGGAGGCAGCTCCAACCCAGACGCATCCTTCCGTTCAGCCTGAAGGAGAGGGAGAGAAGCAGAGAGGAAAAGAAACAAAGAAAGAATAGCAGGTAATAAAAACAATATTTTACTGTTAGCCTGATAAATATGTTAATAGGTATGGTCGCTACTTTTAGAATGTTGAACAACTGCATGCATCATAAAAAAAAGAGATTTACATTTTTAAATTATTCCTAACATCGTAATTTTTTTTCCTTTAAACTCGAAACTTTAAAAGAAAATAAGAGATAAAAATGTAATAAAACATGGCCTGCTTGTGAGACTTTTCTTAAAACTGCCTGGAAATGGTTCTGATATTCCGATGAACACTCTGAAGTGGGAGAAATGAGTGAAACAGGCAGTACATCCGTCGCATTTTTCACTATTCTTGCTGGGTCCATAACTCACTAAAAACAGTGTCCAGTCTCCATGTGGCAAGGTCTTAAAGGAGGTCTTATTTACTCTACTACTGGGTGTGTATCCAGGAAATGCCAGCCTGGTCAGTGGTATAAATGAATGGGCAAATCTAAGGATGACAAGCAAACAGATGAGTTAGCTTGATAGCTCAGTTTTGTCTACTGGGTTAGCTTTTGCTCAGTCGGTTTGCTTTGGTTGTCTTTTTTTTTTTTTACTTAAACACAGACTGTGGGGAAATACAGTTTTGTTGAAGCTGTGTATGCACAACAAGCCACATTAACCTTGTGTCTGGTGAGAATACTTCAGACTGGTTAGGATAAGTAAGCAAAACTTAATATTAGGAATGCCCAATATACACTGAAAGATGAGAACTACATTAGTCATTTAGTGTGTACTGGAAGGTTATAACAGAATACACATTGTACACGTACACTGTGTGCCCACAAGAACAAGATTAACCTACTTGGAAAGATTAATTTAAGTTCCCTGCTACACTAATTTCCCTCCTGTTCCTTCTTAGCTAGATAATCTTTGCAAATGTTATAGTAAACATATCATTAAGCTTATAATCTCCCATGCTTTTGAAAATCTATGCAATTTTAGAATGTATCTGCTTAAAGATCCACTGAACTGTAATATTCACACTGGTTAAAACTATACTAATAACAATATTAGTATGGTGTGATGTTAATTCACACCAGCAATAGGTTAATATATTGCAAAATGTTTATGTGCTGCAGATACATATATATGTATTTCTAGGGCCATATTACATCATTTTAAATTAGAATTTACTAAATAAGTTTTGTTTTCAAACTGAAGATCATACATTACATTCCTACATTTGTAGCAAATTTCTGTGCTATGACTCCTTTTTGATTTAATGATGACGATAATGATGGTGATGTTTGTATTTCTTTGCAACCTCATGGTCAGGAAATTTGTTCTAATGGCCAGAAACACAGCACAGTTTTGTGTGCCTCTGCAAGAGCTTCTATGCATTATAGATTTCTTTAACAACAATAAATACAAGAGCAAAGAACTTCTCAAAAAGGACACAATCTTTCTGAATTACAAAGGTTATTAGGGAAATTACATTACAAGAAACAGTGAATTCAAAATGGGCTGTTTCTGCAGCTTCATTTCCATATATGTACCATATGGCACATACTAAAACTTCAACAATACTTATGTTATACATTCCATATTTCAAAAATGCTAGGAAAATGTTTTCCCAATATATATAAACACTTTAAAAACATCACTCATGATTTATATTTGCCATAAAAATGCAATTTTATGTGTCCTGACAACATGGTAATTCAGTTTATGACAATTAGATTTATTGCAAATTTTTTGCTCACCTCTCTAACGTGTTCCTCCATCAAGTCATTTTCGGAGACCTGGCCCTTGGAGGCTCCCTCTGCTCCTCGCTCTCTTCCTGGTCTTTCTATCCTCAAAGAGCCCCCACCTCCACCATCTGTCTCACTCTCATGCTCCATCCTGCTCTCCTTCTTTCCGTCTTTCTCGTCCCCATGCTGACCTGAAGGGACATGCTTGACTTGACTTTTCACCTTCTGAGGTAACTTGGAGGCTCCTGGTCCATTTCCTATCAGAGTTTAGACAATGTTTCATTATAACAATGAATTAATGTATAAAACATTAAACACATTTATTTACTTTCACTGACTATGCAGATTCCTAACTATTCTAGCGTTATGTTGAATCAGGTGGTGAGTAACCATCATACAAGTATTAAATAAAAGCAAACAAGTGGAACACAAAAGTACTAAAGGTTTAATGACCCAGGTCAAAAATATTTCACAAGACTGAATGTGTGCTGTTTGTATCAATATGTTATGAGTATACCTGGATGTGAATGTGAGGTCGGACTAGATGATCGTGAAGATTCTGCAACATCACTGCGTGTCCCTTGACTCGCTGTGTTTAACATCACTTCTCTCTGTGTTTCTGTCTCTTGTCCTTTAGGGCTTTCCATTTTCATAGTAACATTTTCCTGCTTTGACTGTAAATCTGAGTGAGTCTGAGGCTGTGAGTGGATGGCTGATGCTATGGATATCTTAATATGAGGCGACGAGGGGGATGTAGGAATCGACGTGGAACTGGTCACACTCGAAATGGTTGTCATGGAAACCACTCCCGTCGCCAAGGTGACGCTGGGGGTGGGGTAAATGTTGGTCACTAGCTGGCGAGTGGGTCCTGAGGCCGAGGCAGGCTGCGAGGGACAGCTGGGGGGTGGAACCGGAGCCAGAAGGGGAGGCTGGCCTGAGGGAAAGATCAGGTAATGAGGACCTCACATAGACCAACGAGCAGCTTCATTAGGTATAACCTACCGTGTAAATAACATTTAACATTTTATCAGCATAACCATGAAGGTGCACTTCGTAGTTTACAATTACACACTGCAGTACACTGGTTTCTGTGCATTACATTCCTCCCTTTACCCCGTTCATCAATGGTCAAGACTCTTCCAGGACTATGAAGATATTATTTCCGTGGTAGATTATTCTTTGACATGACATAGAATGTTTGTGTGTGTGTGTGTGTGTGTGTGTGTGTGTGTTGCACAGAGTAGATCACAAACAGCAGTTCTGCTGGAGGTTCTACTACTTCAGTGGCACTACTGGGCAGAGAACAGTCCACCAAATATCTCCAGCCATCAGTTTCCTGTTTCCAGAAACTGACCACTGATGAAGGGTTAGTTTGACTACCACAAACTGTGCAGCATCAAATGAACTTCCATCAGTATCTGTACATCTACAGGGTACATGTACAACAGCCACCTACGGCAGGCAGGATATGTCTTCAAACCGTTGTGTACACATGCAAGATATACTAAGCTCTGGAGAATGTGATGTCTGTTTTATGTTTGCCTTAATAAATATGCAAGTTGGGTCATTTCTTTCAATCATACAGGGCAAAAAATACAGGGCAAAAAAAGTAGTTGTGCTTCCCTCCAATGATAATTTCTCTAAATAAATAAACAAAAAACGAAAGCTAAACTGGTGAAATGAGTGAACGCATGATAAACCAACCTATAATCACCAAATGGATGGGAAATGGAGGAAACCCTTGAGAAATTGGAAGCATAAAAAGTGTTAAAATGTAGTCTAAAAGTTCAGAATGCACACAAATATCCCTGACCAGGACTTCCTAAACATGCCAGGAGTATTTGTCCGAAGACGAATTTTCTGAAATGAAATAAGACATAAACTCATCCAAAAGCCCACTTTTACTACTACATTCTTAGTGAGGATGAGGAATCAATAGCACTAGATTAATGGCAACAGTTATTTTTTAGATGCAGTCTGTTCTGATCTTATCTTCAGTATCAACACGACAGTAGATTGTTTTAATAATGTGCATGAAATTACACCTTAATAAGTGTTCTGATCCATGTTGCAGGCAAGAATAGTGAATGCAGCTCTGTGGTCTGATCACCCTGCTTTAAGCATACTGAACACAGGAGTCTCACAATAAAACAATCGGTCATGATTTTGTTGGCCCAACACAATTCTCTTGGCAAGCAGCAAAAAAAATATTTTATTCTAGAGGGTTCTCTATATCTTTTCCATCACTGCTTATGAGACACCGTAAAACTGCACTGTGCCCTGTCCACACAGTACAGACAGGAGCTCTTCAGAAGTGCTTTGATTCTTCATTTAGCTCTGCTCTCATTGGAAAAGAATATTACATGTGACTGTGCATTAGGCTACTGGCTATCAGCCTCGTGTAACTGAAATTCCATGAAACATTAAACAGGGTTTTAAACTAAACTAATTGTAGCATCTGCTCACCCTACTAGTGAACTTGGTACATTTTGATTGTACTTACTTCCCCTCGTGTTTTTCCTTAGTTTGACGCAAACCACAACGTATTTTCTGTAATCATTTAAGTATACTTCGATTAACATCTCTGAGCCATCAGCCAACTGCCATTAATCATTTCACTCACCTGCCATTAATGGATGCACCAATGTGTGACCAGCAGGGGCAATGGCAGTGAAGCCTAGAGTTGCCATGGGAGAAGGCAAAAATGCTGGTCCTGCAGGGGCTGGGGCTTGTTGTGGCGAGGAGACCGCTGTTGTGGAGCCTAGTGGCAACGGAGCAGCAACACCAGGGGTCGACTGGACGTAAGTAATCCTGAGTGAAAAAAAAAAACAGCTGACATTTCAAACGGGGGCTACAACAAATATCAGACAATATTTGATTAATTTCATAATTAAAATTTCTGAAAGCGAAAAAGGCTGATGAAGTAACTGACCTGGTGCACTACTTTTATGAACCAATGCACTTTCCACACTGAAGTATAGGGATTCATTAAAAATAGTAGATATTTGGGAAGCTATGCGCTACCTTGTAAGGAGCATGCAGTAGTCAGCTCTGCACACCCGACTCTTAGACTCCCATTGGGCACGGTTTGTGAGACCATTGCAGTTTTAGTCAATAATTGTTTTAGTAAATCACTTTCCTACTGCTCTATGTTGCTGATTAGCTAGGGTGTTCACAGTTGCCTTTATTAGCGAGGATAAATGAGAGTTTAATGCAGGCTAGTTAGCTGTCCAGAGCTGAGGGGGATGATAAAGTCAGTGAGTTGATAAGAGTTTGCCAAAAATAAGTTTTATCAAAAAAACACTAAACACATGCAAAACAACAGTAATAAGCAATTATAATAAGCAATTATAAGTAATAAGTAATGAATCAAAATAGTAATATGAACAACATCGACAATAATAATAAAAGCAACCATAAGGGAAAAAAAGCATATCAAAAGAAAATTTTAATTCAAAAATTCATGACAATATTGGTCAAAATATTCAAAAATGAAAATATCTGATAGTTGCAGTCATAGCTGCAACCTTTATTCTAAGCTGATTGATGGCCTCATTTCACAGCATCTCCACTCACTGCATTATTTCTACTTTGGGGACAGGCAAACACAGAGTTAGCTTTTCCCTTAAGGTGCACTTCAAAGTCAACTAGGCTGTCACTCAGACATCTTCTGCTACATGTGTTGGCTTTAAAACAAGAATCTACTACATTCTATGTCCATGCCAGAATGTGACTGCTGTGGTTCCAGAAATAATGAGAGCTTGAATCAAGAGCATTGCACTGGTGTCAGTGTGGGAAACATGGTGGCTGGATGTCACAACACTAACAGTGCATGTGAAAAAACTGTAAACTCCTTCCAAACAGTACCATTTGCTTACTAACAACAGAACACCTACCTTGTAGGAGATGGAGTTAGAAGCACTGTCTGAGTAGTGGTTCCTGAAGCCATGACAGTTGCGGCTGCTACGGAGACAGGGAACGAGCCTGTGGGATGAACTGTTCCTGCAGGCTGGACATTGGTTTGGACCACTGGCATTGGAGCAATCTGAATGATCTGTGATAAATAAAAAGGGTAAGCGTACTGTAACAAGGCAGTAACCCACATGTCAACTCAATGTTCAGTAAAGTCTAAATTTGTGTACTTGTTTTTCCAACGATGCCAACCTACCTTACTTCCTGGTTGAGCCCCATTTTGTACAGGAAGGGGTGGGGTCACGAGGGAAATGGGCTGCGGAGGTGTGGATCCTGTTCTCACAGTTGCCATGGGAACCAACATCTTGTTTTGTAAGACTGGAGACTGTGCTTGAACTGCACAGAAGGAAGAAAGAGGGGGATAAGACTCCTAAAACTCATCTCATGATAAAAAAAAATCTCTATCCACAATCATGTTTTTCCTTTTTTCTTTTTTTATGAACATATATATATTATGAATATATTTATCACACCTAAGGCTTGACCAGCTAGGCATTTATTGAGATTTTGCAATGACTCATTCAGTTGATTCATTTTAAGCTCTATCCCATTTCCACCATGCAAACCAATCTCTTAAGTCCATCTCACCTCTTCCTCCTGGGCTGACCCCTCCCACTGAGGCATATCTCATTCCTGGCCCAGCCCCTGAATGTACTCCATTGGGCAAGGATACATGGGCGGGTGGGGCGGTAGACAGGGCAAGAACACTGGTTGGCTGCTGAGCCTGCTGGGGGGAGGAGCTGTTTGGGTTGGCTGTGGCAGGTAGAGTAGGAAGGATGTACTGCAACTGAGTGACTGATTTTTCACCACTAGGTGGAGTGAGAGAGGCTGCTGGGAGGAACTGAGGTTGAAGCAGGGGAATGGGCACAGCATTGTTGTTAGATGCTCCATTAGTAGGGGTGGGGCCTGGCAGTGGTTGGGGTGGGGTAATGAGCTGAACAGTGGGTTGGTTTGGAAAGGCTCCTCCAAGAACTAAACCTGTGACTAAACCTCCATGGCCAACAGGTTTTGGTGAGGAAGAAGGTAAGTACCCACCCCCTAGAACAGTTCCACTCCCTGCTGCTCCAGTGCCAATCGGCAGCTTGGCTTTCCCGTCTGGGTGTGAGGCACCAAGGGCCACTCCTTCAACAGGTTTGCTGGCGATGGGAACCGGTGTGCTGGCCACAGGTCGAACCACATTGGTCACAACGGTGGGGGCCATTCGGCCAGCCCCCAGCACCTGGGACACTGCTGGTTCAGTGGAGTGAGTGACACTCAGACCCGAGACAGAAAATGAGAGTGACTGAGAAGAGACCTGCACCTCTCCTCCTCCTGTTCCTCCACCTTTTCCTTTTCCTTCTTTGGATCCTCTATTCTGCTCTCCACTCACTGTCTCTTGTTTTCTCCGGCTCTCTGCACTCCCTCCATGGCTTCCTGCGTCTTTGTTGTTGGACAATATGCCTCCAGGTGAGAATGAAATGGGACAGACCACTGGCTGGAAGTCGGGAGTGAAGAACGACAGCTTATTACCGACCACCAAAGATGGGCAATATGGACAAAATGTATTAAATTACTTTTAAAAACTGTGCTTAAAGTACTCAAGTTTTCTCATTCATGGTAGCTAACAGGCATAACAGACATGGTACTTTTACAGCACATTTTTAAAAATGCTATCAGGAAATATGAGACCAATGTCTTTTTCATTCAGCATTTCACATACATTGTAGCATCACGTTTAATAATTAACAGGACTTTTTTAATTATCAGCAATTTTGCAACAATATGGTAAAACCCTACTGTAGACAGCTATGCCTTATAGGAGCTTCTTCTAAGCCTAATTTAAGTGAGATATGCAGTTGATAAATGTTGTGGAAGTACTCAGGAAAAATGTGATATAATTTATCAAAAGGACATCATACTGTCATGTTACCATTTCTCATTTGCTATGAACATTCACTGACTTCAGTTAACTCTAAATCTTAGAATTGCTATGGGATGGAAATGGAACAATTCATTGTTCCCTAGAGCTTTACCTTGCCATCAGTCTCGTCGGTAGGGTCGTTTTCTTCATCACTGTCTGTAACTCTCTCTTTACACTTTAGGTCTATTGAGCCCTCTGGAAAAGAATCATCTGTAAGTGAGACATAGGGAGACATCAGACTGAAATGCTCATGAAGCAATACTTCTCAACAGATCTTTATTTTGGAACACAAATGAAACAGAAACCATGATCTACGTCAGCTTTCAGAGGCTGAGAAAACAGTTTGATGGGTCTGCATTTCAGCGTGAGATATTCTTGCATTTGCTATGTTCTACGGGTAGACATCTACGTGTACTCCTGTGAATACCACTGATACGTGAACACCATTGATTATCTCATTGAAATGGTACCAGTCAAGGCATGAGATATATTAGGCAACAAGCAGAAAGTGGACAGTTAGTCAAGTTAATGTGTTGAAGGCAGAAAACATGGGCAAGTGTAAGGATCTGACTGACAAGGACCTAATTGTGATGGCAAGACGACAGGCTCAGAGCATCTCCAAAATGGCAGGTCTTGTGGGGTAATTCCCGTACGCAGTAGATGACAAGGATAGACAGCAGGTGAACCAGTGAAAAGGTCAGGAACACAGAAGACACACCGGTGCATTTGGGGAGCAAAAGGCTAGCCAGTCTGGTTTGATCCCATAAAGGAAGCTACTGTAGCATAAATTACAGAAAAAGTTAATGCTATGATAAAACTGTGTCAGAACACACAGTGAAGTGTCAGTGTCCATAGAGACCGCGTTTTGTTTTGTTTTTTTTGTTTTTTTTGCTCTAGTACTGAGTACCTGCATGAATGAATGTTTATTAAAATAAAAAAAATTCCACCTTAACATGGGCGCTGGAAACATTACATCACTTTTATTTTAATTTATATACAGTAAGTCCCAAAATTCGTGGGGTTTACATTCCAAGAGCATTTGTGATACGGCAAAATGCCTACTTTTATAGTCTAAACCATAAATATGCCCCAAAATATGCTCCCAAAACACAATACATAGCCTTTAAAAAATGTAAAAGATAAACCCGTACCCGTACTGTACAGCAGCGTTTCTCAAACTTGTTTGTCCTAGGGGCCAGTCATGTCAGGCTTTGGGCTGCAGGGCCCTGCATAAACGACCAAGCACGAGGAAGGCACGCTGACAGAGACACTCGGAGCGTGTTTTCGTGGCTGTCAAGTGAGAAAAAGCGGTCTCGCACAGATTCGTGGAACGGAAAGGCGAGACTGTTTTAACTGCGTCTCACTCAGCTGGGGATTTTCCTCACAGCATGACAGCCAGAACTCGGACAGACAGCCGGCTGAATTTCGACTGTACCCCCGCACTGCACGGCAGCTCCAAAAGTTCATCCTGGACCACAGGGGCAGATCCCGCCACTCTGGACTGGCGAACGGGTCTCGTGTCGGGGCAGGCCGTAAAGTCGAGGGGGCGGGGCGAGGCACGCAGGGACAGAAGCGCTGAGATCAGACCTGATCTGACTGAATTTTGATTGGTGCAAAAGCGAGGCTCCGCGGACCGGCAGGAACTCTATTTTAAAACGTAATTATTATTTTTCTTTTTAAGGTTTTCCGTACCTGAGTTGTGGTAATCACAGATTCAGTATGAAGTTACTCAAATAACGTACGCTTTTGCGCCGTGAAGACTGAAAATTGCCGCGCATTTTACAGTTTATCCTACGCATGCCTACTTGCGTACAACTTCTGTCAACACCTGCACATAAGCACCAGACACTATGCAGCAAAGGAAGAGGACGGGGTAGACTGATGAATCCTTGTTTTTTACAGCATGTTGATGGCGGGTGCACATGCGTGGCCCAACTGGGGAAGAGATGGCTTCGGGGTGCCGTATGGCAAGTTGGTGTTGGCAGGGAAATCTTGGATCCTAGCATTCATGTGGATGTTACTTTGACACACATACAACCTACATAACCATTACTGCAAACCATAGACCCCACTTCTTGAAAATGGTATTCCCCAATTTCAGCAGCATCTTTCAGCATGATAACGCAACCTGCCACACTGCAAAAATTGCTCAGAAATGGTTTGAAGACCATGACAAAGAGCTCAAGGTGTTAAATTAACCTCCAAAATCCCCAAATCTCAATTTGATCAAACATCTATGGGATGTGCTGGACAAACTAGAACAACCCATGGACTTAAATCTACTGCTAATATCTTGGTCCCAGATACCATAGTACATCTTAAGGTATCTTGTGAAGTCCATGCCTTGCTTGGTTAGAGTGGCATGAAGGGGACTTACACAATATTAGGCAGGGGGGGATTAATGTTTTAAACTTCACACACTACAAGATTCACTGGTTTAGTAAAATAGGAATGCCTGGTGCAAGCTCAAATATTCATGTTTAGACCAGAACTCTCATAAGTAACATTAAAATCAGTGCGGGAAGGAAATGCACCCTACTTTTAGCCTGGTGCTAACATAACAGTGCAAATAACAAAATGAAAGGAGCATGTTTATGACAACAGTATTTAAATACACAAAGTTCATTTATGAAGTAAAGATTTCTGCATTAAACATTGCATAATACTCGTGATTATATGACAAAAGGTTTAAATGTTCATATAATAACTGGTGTCCAGTCATTCTAAAGAGGTTCTAATATGAACAAAATGTGCAGAGCAGTTTTCTATATTTAGAAAAAATTAATGACAATTGTTGTTAATTGCATTAGTGGTAGTGCATCAATGTACATAACATCATAGGAAAAGTCAACTAACCCATGACATCATCATCTCCATCTTCCTCACAGATGACCATTCGCTCTTCATCACTGGTCACATCCTCGCTTGCCCGGCGCTGCGAGAGAGGAGTGGCACGAGCCTGAAACAGACTTGTTCCATCCTGACAAAATACAGACAAAGAGATAAGACATTTGTTACTGAGGGACAGATCGAGGACTTCTTTGAAAAAGACTCTTATCTCTAAATTGCTTAATGTTCTCATATCTGTTCAGGTTGAGAGTGCTAATTTGCTATGTCCTGCCTGAAACGTTGAGTGTCAAACATTAAAAGACTGTTAAAATGTCTTCATACCTTCTCCAGATCCCTTTGTCGGTCTCTCTTCTCCAGGCTGTGCACTGCACCCTGGGAAAATGCACGAGGACGTGGGAGCTGGCCACCCATTGGCCCTCCACGCCGCTCAGACCCAGGTAACGCCCAGCTAGACCCTGCACCCTTGTGCTCCACCCCTTGAGACACTGGCTGGGCATCTACAATGAGTGGAACCAGCAAAGGATGTTACATCATCAAGCTTTCCTCAAAAACTTAATAGATGTACACATGGGTGGTTGTACTAGATATACTCCCTGCTCTTGTCTTTTAGGAGAATTGGCCAGGGTGAGGTGGGGGATTTCTAACACATCAAATGCTTTTAACCAAGCTATCAAGTTTGTGGTTGCTAATCTGTCTGTAATGACAGCATTTCTGAAAATGGAGAAATGAAACTGCATAATCCTAAATCAGATTATTCCGTCTACTTACAGCTCTGCATGTGGTTTGTATTCTCTGTTTAAACAATTTGAAAGATTACAGACTTTATTCACAACATCGTACATATGTGGCCTGAATCAACACACCTTTTGTATGCATGGACAGGAGCCCAAATACTGTGGATACATTGGCTAACGGACCTGTGCTTTCAGAAACACTTCGCTCTCGAGTCTCTTTGGTCCCTGGAGTTCCCCGGCCTTCAGACAGAGACTTCCTCCTGTCTTTATTACACCATTTCCAGTCAGGATGAGCCCTAAAGTGAGCCTCCTTCACCTGAAATACGACAGATGGACAGACAGATTAACAGACAGACAGAGAGATGGACACAAACAAAAGCACATACAGAGAGATGTCTCATTCACAAGTCTAAAATGTATGTTTTCTACCTCAGCCAGGTAGCCATGGAGGACCTGTGTCATTACCTGAAAGGCAAGGTCATGGTACTCCTGCTTCTCTTTGGCACCCAGTGCGTACCACCACTCTCCCAGGATCTTACTGACTGTGCGGTTGTCCTGGTTTGGGTGCCTCTGGTGTACAAGGGCGCGGTGACGCTTGCTGAAGATCATGAACGCGTTCATTGGACGCCGGATGTGGTCCTTCTCCCTCTGAATGAAAAGGCACAGTAGTTTATTCAAAATACTTAAAACCGTTTCTGAACGTGATAACTAAACATGCACAGTAAAAAAAAACATTAATTAATTACATTGTGGTAAGTTGCAGCGAGGATCTGATTCTTAGCCCTGATTTTATATTTGCCAACCAATTACATGCAAAACATTACACATTTGATATACCTAAAAGTTCATTCAAAGTATAGAAAACGGGTACACTAATTATGTTAGATGAACTGAACACACTACAATATGATTATAACCCACCTTCTTGTCACTGTCTTTGGGGAGAGCACTGAGTGACTGGGTCCTTCTCTTCACAGGACCAGTGGAGGGAGCAGGGTCATGGGGTCCACCAGAGTAAAAACTGAATGACAGATAAAAAGAATGTAGATTTTTTTCTTTTAATAACATGCAGAAAAAAGTCCCATAAAAACATCAGAGTGTTCAGGGTGCTGAACGTGGATATTTACAGATCATCAGCATCACTCTCTGTCTCACTGTCTCCTCCCTCTCTCTCTGCTGGAGGATCCTCTATCGAGGGTGGGGGACGGGATGGAGACCCTCTTTCTTCACCTGACAGTCCGGCACGTCCATCCGTCACAAGAGCTACTCCACATCGTGGTTCTGTGGGTAACAACAGGGAAGTGTCAAAGCAGTTCTTTTACAATTTAGAAAATGTAAAGAGGGCTGATTTATGTGCGTGACCAAAAGCTTACCTTTGTTCTGGTTCACAAGAGTTTGACCATCAGCAGACTGAGAGGATGAATTTGACTGGTTGGTCTCCAGAAAAGGTACCAGTGAATGCCAGGGGAACACTGGCATGGACCGAGGCTCCACATTGGTCCAGACTGTAGGGAAATTATGAGAAAAAATAAAAACATGAAATTAAAATGAAAGTGACCATTCTGCCATACGAGAACACACCACAGCACACAGTGTGAACAGCACAAAAGTCTTCCTCTGCATTTAACTCATCACCAAGTGAAGCAGCAAGCAGCCAGGTACAAAGCGCCCAGGGAGCAGTGTGTGGGGACAGTACTTTGCTCAAGGGTACCTCAGAGGTGCTTAGCAGTCTTGGGAATCAAACCCATGACTTCCTGATCGCATTCCTGTTAACCTTTAGCTAACCCTCGACAAGGATCTTCAGTGTGTATTCATGCATGTGTGTGTATGTCTGTGTGTGTGTGTGTGTGTGTGTGTGTGTGTGTGTGTATGTGTGTGAAAGATAGTACATGGGTGTGGAAGAAGTGTGTATAAACTGCATGTCTGGGCAAGTTGCAATATTCCATTTTAGTCACACTGTAACTGTCTAAAGACACAGTGACCCTGAAAGCAAAGAACACTGTCTCTGCCACACACCCAAACATACACCTGCTGCTGACCAGCATACCAAAGACCCCCCAGACACACATACAGACACACAGGCAGCATTACTCAGCATTTCGGTCTTTAAAATATCTGGTGAACATTTTCCACACATTTTGATGTATGGGAATTGGCGTTATAGCAAAAACGTATTATCATAATAACCTAAGCCATTTACAAACTTAACATCACGTATAATAATATTTAGTTGTCTTGCAATTTTAAAAAGAATATCTGGTTAACTTAAATGAATACAATGACATAATGGCACAATTAGCTGAATTACTTTTACATACTTGTCCCTTTTCAGGTATTATTCCCTGGTTGTTGTTTACAAGCTCTTATATCTCCACAAGTACATACTGATTTTAAATTTTAGCCATCAATGTTTTAGATTTTCTATAAAAACGCATTCATTAACATGGTGAATGTTACATTTTTTACTATTTACAATGTGTTATCGCTGTCAAAACAAGACTTCATCTCGGTTTTTTTTTTACTTCCTTTTTTTACTTGCTTTGAAAGTACCAGCTGCTGTTTACACTCTTTCAGACTTTAATGATGATACAAAAAGAAATGATGCCGAATGGTTTAGAAGAGATCTTGTTATAGTAACTTACATTGAAAGTTGAATTTTTTTCCTTCTCACGTTCCTTCTCAAGGTTTTGTTCTAATAGTGATCATGTGTTTATTTTTGCCGTCAATTTCCAAACTTTACCAAAAGCAGCGTCTGCCAGTACCATGCGATTAAGAGTCTTAAGGACAGAAGGTTCACTATAATCTAAAGTAAAACTATACTGAGCAAACTAAAAAAAATTAAATGTCATTAATCTTGTTGCCGAACATTAACCATGAACATAAAAACTTTAAAATAATCTAAAAGAAAAGTTTCCAGGTGAACACTTTACACTTCCTTTTATACTCAGTTGTCTCATACTTAAGTCATGGTCAAATCCCACATGCTAGACGGGACTTCCTAGATTGTAGGATGCTGCTAATGCATGTTCTCTTGGACTTCAGGCCTACAGTGATTGTTCAAGCCTTAAATTTGACAAAAATGGATGGGCTAGCCGTCTTGACAATAAAAATGCGAGAAGATTAATTTCTAAAATATAATCTTATTTAAATCAAATTCATCTGCCGTCTTTTCAGCTCTTCAATTAGGTTTGCTAATCACGCTGTAATCTTTAGACTAAGATGCATGCCAGTCTTATATTAGCACCAAAACTCATTACTAAGATTATTGTGATGGATCATTACTTTATTATTTCATTTATAGTTGATGTATTTAGAGGACTTTGGCATCCAGATCAGGTATTCCTTCATATGCACAATAGCACATTCTATTTTAAAAGTCTTACCTGTACCAGGTCGCCCCATGATGATGTCCTTGCGAGGGGCAGGATGTGGAGACTCTGCTGGTAGGATAAGGGGAAGAAGGGCAGTGGGAGATGGATGACAAGCCACAGGCTGTGGCAACACACCTCCTAATGCATCTGCATGATCACCTGGCTTTCTCTCTCTTTCTCTCCCTCCAGAGCCTGAACTACCTAAAGCTAGGCCAGTGGCTGCACTGGAAGCAGACACGCTGATAGGGGTGGGGCTTGAATGGGCTGGACGTCCAGCAGCCACAGTGGTCAGGGATTGGGCAGAGGTCACCAGCACTAACGTGGGCGTGGGATTACGGAGCAAGACCGCACCATTTGTGGCAGCTCTGTTAATGGGTACTGGAGCCTGAAGGCCGACACCAGAGTGAGGTGGCTGACTGTGCTCTCTGGAGCGAGAGCCCACTCTCCGGTTCAGGGGTACATCACTGAACTTAGCCAGTGGCACATCAGGGTTGCGGACGATGACAGGTGAATCACGTAGAGGAACAATACGACGTTGGCTGGGGTCCTGAGGTAAAGGTGAAGGGGGTGTGGGGGAAACTAACATAGGTGGAGGGGTGGACGCAGCAGAAGATGAGGGGCGGCTGGTTGCACTCCTTGGTCGAGGAAAAGAAAGAGAAGACGGGTTTGTCAGCTGGCTTTGTGGTGATACAGACCTGAATGCTGCAACATTTAGGCCCAGTCCCAGGTCACTCAGCTGTGGATCAGACTTAGCATAGTCAGGAGCACTGGGAAGTGGGGGAGGAGGAGCATCCAACTTGCGCTTGCTGGGACTCATGGGCACAGTGAAGGTCAAGTTGGTCTGGAAGGTGGGCATGATCCCAGACAAGTGGCGTTCCCGCTCTGAGCCAGGGGTTCCTAGCTTTGTGCCACTGAGATGACGGGGGCGGCGAGGGGTGAGAGATGAAGGTGCAGTGATAGGGCTGAAATTAGCTGGGCGGAATCCAAAGAGAGGAGATGGTGAAGGAGAGGGGGCAGGAGAAAATGGTGACTGATTAGACACTGGCGAGAATGGTGTGCCTGAGCGTGAGCTGCCCAGAGACACCAGCATGTTTGCAGCCTCGCACTCATCAAAGTCGAAGCGTGACAAGTCACGCGGCAACTCTTGTGGTAAGAGTGAGGGCAAGACTAAACGTGGGCGCGAATCTCCTCCGCGGCTGCTGGCCTCACTACTGTCCCGTGATGTCTCATCCCAGTCAAACTCACTGCTGGTGCGACCTCCTAAGCGGAGGTCAGGTGTGAGGGTGCCTGTGCTGCTGGCACCATTTCGATCGCGTCCCACTCCGCCTCCTGCCTCCATTTCCTTAGTTCGCATTGAAAGGTGGCGGGAGCAGTATCCACGTCGCTGGGACTCCTTGGAGCAGCCTTCACGAGAGCACAGTCGACGCCACTGCTTCCCATTAAACTTTTTACGAATGCCTGTGGGAGTACACACCACATCACCCTTCTTGTACTTCTGTTGGGCAGCGGTGAGTGGAGTGCGGGAACGAGATGAAGAAGATGAGGAGCCTGAGCCACCTCCCGATGCAACATGGGAGCTGGAGGTAGAGGTCTTCTCCAAAGAACTACGGGAAGAGGAGGGAGGCAAGGGAGGTAACTGTGGGGTGGAGGAGATGACGGCGGCTCCTGCAGCTGGATCCAGTCCCAGGAGCACAGGGGAGGGGGTGGGGTGAGGGACAAGAGACAGGTGCGGTGTGCCAATGCCTCTCACCACTGACAGATGAGGGCTGAGGTAGTCTGTTGGTTTCGAGATAATGGGTCGATGCTGGGGGGGCACACCCAGAGGTTTACTGCCCATGGCTGAGGGGAGGCCCCCCTCCCTGAGTTGGGCCATGCTGAAATGGCTGACCTCCATGTCCTCTTCTGGGGCTGGTGGTTGTAGAGCAACCCTTTCCCTTTCCCTCACTAACTGTCTTGGCAGTTCCCTATCCTTCTCTAGGTTCTCTCGGCCAGGAACTATGTTGAGAACAGAAGTGATAGCAGAGCTAACAGTGGAAGAGGAAGAGGGTGGTAATGAAGAAGGTGCAGACCCAGGGTGCAACATCCCTCTGACTAACATTGGCCCAGTTACCCCATGCACCATGTTGAGACAAAACAGCTCTGGTTCCACTTTCATTTCATCCCTGTCCTCCCACTCCCTCTCCCTTGCCCTTGTTCTTCGACCATCATTCCCCTGCTCAGCAGGCAGTGGCAGCTCCAAGTCCCAGGGAGGAACCAGGAGGCGAAGGCTCTGCCGTGAGACCCACACTGCTTGAGCGGCAGTGCCTCTTCCATCCTCCTCTGCTCCTCTTCTGTCCTCCTCGGATGGATCCTCTCGTAGCTGGACACGATATGGACAAGAAACAGCAGGGTGGGGGTCCACTTGTGTGATCATGCCTTCTCTGTACCATTGCTGTGCACCCTCGCTGCCTTCACTACCAAAAGGCACACATACATGTGTTCCTATGGCTACAGGTGCCTGCCCTGGAGGGGGTGCATCTAGAATCAGGTCCACTGTTTCTGTAGGTCCTCGGAATGGGTATTTGCATAAGGTTTTCTCCCCGTTCAGCTGCACCTCCACAATGCCCTGATCTTTGCTGGCTTCTCGAACAACGCCCGCACGGAAAACTCCGGATTCTCGCATTCTGTCAGGTGGCCATTCTTCTCCAGTTCTGGCACCCATTCTGGCCAGGACCCTCTGGTTCTTTAAGCCTTTGGCCAGTGCTTCAGACAATCCAGCCGGCAAGCTTTCTGGTAGAGATGCAGGACTAGCATGTGTTTGTGCTCCTTGTGAGTTTGAGTGGGAGTCTGATCGCTGCGCTGTCAGCTCGAGGTCAGCTGAGTGTTCGCTGGCTGTGTCTGTGGAGGAGCAGCGCTGAGGACTGGTTGTGGTTGCCTTGTCTCTCTCGCCCCCCTCCTCTCCCGCTCTGTCCACAGGCACTGCCCCACTGTTTTGAATGACCCCTGTGGTGTTCTCCTCAGCCAGCCGGTTGCTTTGGCTGCGTGTGTCTGTGTGTGTAGCAGTAGCAGCAGCGGAGCCCTGAGCAGAACCAGAGCCATTGTGAGCTGTGCTGCTGTTGCTCTGTGGGGGAGTACTGGGAGTGCTGGCGTTGCCATGGTTTCCAGCACAGTGCTCAGAGGTATACTTCTTCTTGGGCACGCGAGCCTTAAAGGTGGCTGTCTTGCGACTGGATGAGGGGTTGGGACTGTTATTTGCGCTTGCTGTGCTGCTGTTGCTGTCACTCTGTGTTCCACCTGACTTGAAGCTCCCAGAATGCTCCTCAGCTTTCCCACAGTCCCCTGCTACATCCAGTATTATCTCTTTTAGCCCCTCCCTCTCTGGAGTCCTGCTGGTCCTCACTGGCTCCTCCTGGGAAGAGTCTGAATTTGAGGAGATCTGTCTCTTGGGGGAGGAGGGAGAAAGTTTGGTCTTTTCCTCTGTGTCTCTTTTTTCTTCCTCTGGGCTTGCATCTGCTGGCCCCCTCCTTTTCCCCCCTTTAGCTCGTGTGGAAGGAGGTGACCGTCTGCCTTGTTTTTTAATGGGCTTCATCTTTAACAGCTTGAAGAGCGTTTTTAGTCCTTAAGATTCCTGGAGTGTCCCAGTCTATCAGTATCTTCCACTCTCTTTCTCTCTCTCATCCCGCCCCTTCTCTCTTCTTTTCCCTGCCTCTTCCTGCTTGTTCTGTCTTGTTTACTCTTAATTCAGACCCTGTAGTGAAACACAGAATGCAACACAAATCACTTTTAGGCTTAACACTAGAACAATATAATGCATCAATATAATGCAAGAACATGTACACTGCTGCATATGTTGGGCCTTGGTGTAAGTGTAATAGTTAATTAGCCCAAGCTGATTTCCAGAATATGTTACTGTGTAATATAACAATTACAGTAATGCACTGTATTCTAATCTAACTTAATGAATATAGTAAATGAATAATCTAGTACCACATGCCATAACAAAGACCAGCTAAACACAAAGAAAAATGCTTGCCCAGACAAGTCACACACTCTTTTTAGTTTCTTGGCTGGAACAGGGGAGGCGGGGGAATTCCTCTTCGCTGGTATTTCAGTCTTCTCTCCTCATCTCTCTCTCTTTCTCTCTCGATCTCTAACTCACTTGTTCACCCAAGTGACCTTTATGCATCTCTTACTGAGACATTCTACCCCTACAATCCTCATTTCCTGTCACATTATTACTACATCTTAGGCTACATCATCATCCCTCTCTCAGTACTCCACACACTTACTACTCTCTTTGAGTCTTTCTATGGAACTACACACCATTTCTGAAGACTAACAATACACATTTAAACAGAAATGAATATATGCATGGTTAGTGCCACATCTCGTGTTTCTTTTGAAGAACAAAATAGTCTTCAAATCTAAACAAAGAATGCCTTGAAATGGTGCTGAATGCAAGTTTTACCAGTTCAACATTAACATGTTAAATGCACTTTGCATTAAAAGAGTTGGTGTATAACACCAGTACTGTACATGAAGTGTGGCACTGTAGTATAGTCAAAACATTAGAGGCCATACTGGACGAACTGCTTAAACACAACATGCCTGTGTGTGTGGCTGTCCTACAAAAACTGGCCCATTCTGTTGAGAAAACCGCAATAACCACCCTGTTCACATCCCTCTGCTGACCTTATTCAAATACAAGATAGGATTATACTGGCACCACTAATAAAAGCCAACCATAAAGTAATTTAATAAAAAATGGAGATGAAAAAAAAAGAAAACAGAATGGAGTAGAGAAGGGAGTCTGTATTGTCAAATGACATTAGCATTACTATTGTTGCACTAGTATTACTAATGTATAGAATCAAGACTGTTGGTAAAATCACTCAGAATAATTTTGAAAAGTATTTGCAGCAAATGTCCTGGATAGTCCAATGGCCCATAAAGTAATTTATTAAAAAACAGTATTACTACTATTACACTATACTACTAATGTATAGAATCAAGACTGTTAGTAAAATACTATTATTACACTAGTATTTCTAATGTATAGATGTAATGTACATTACATTAAATGTAATGTACAATACGGTTGATAAAATACCATTGTTACACTAGTATAATTAATGTACAGAATCGAGACTGTTGGTAAAATACTCTTATTACACTAGTATTACTTGGTAAAATACTATGATTACACTATTATTACCAATGTATAGAATCAAGACTATTCAGGATAATTAATAAAACCTTTGTCAGCTTATGTCGTGTATTCCAGTGCATATATTCGAGCAAATTCCCCTGTTTGTACTACGAAATCAACAGAGAAGAGTTTACTACGCCCTACAGAGGCAGATCCTCTTTCTCGCGCAAAAACAACGTAAAACGTTTCCACGCAACAAGCCAAGGAAAAGATAAACAAGAGTGAAAGAAGACGAGAGCCGAGAGCCTTGCTGAAGGTCCGGAAAAACAGAAGGGGAGGCCGTGGTGGAAGTTTTGCTGAGTGGTGGCCTGTATGTGTGTCAAGCACTTTTTATTGGCCGTAGTGCCCTACTCTGCTCTTACAACCACCTACTACACAAAGAGTGAGGAGTGGAGTGACGCAGGCCTCTCTCTCCACAACACCAGGCCTCGGAGCACTTCAGCTCCCTCAAAAACACAACAAATCACCACCATCACGGCCCAGATCGGGACTGTGAGAAACCATGCAGCTCACACCAAGCCTGGAGCCTATTTAGACCCAGAAAAAAATAAGCTCCCTTCCTGAAATTACGTTTTTAAACCTTTTTTTGGTGCGGAACCGTTGCGATCGGCTGTCCTCTTAAAGACAAAATCCAGATCAACACATCCAGGATTTCTTTTAGACTGATAGGTTCTTGTCCCTCAAGAGGAAGAGACCATGGCCCAAGGGGTCTGAGTGGGAGGGGTGGGGGAAAGTGTGTCACATTTACGGCGTATTATGGAAATGTATCGAAGCTTAAAGACAGGAAAAAGTGCCTTAGACCCTCCAGAACCAAAACCAGACCTGCTTGACTGGGAGTGTGGAGTTAAACCCAAGTTTGTTAAGACTGTCCCAGTTGTGTTGTTGGAATATTTTCTGGAAAAAGAAAAAAAAAGTTTTAGGCTGACTGCGCACCCCCTCCACCCCTCCCTGTCTCTCTCTCTCTAGCTTTACAGCCCTCCCACCCCCCTCTCCGACTCTCTGCCCTCGAAAATGTAGAATTATTCGGAAAAAGGCTAAAATTGAATCTTTAGTCGTTAGTAAACTGGTCAGAGAGAGAGCAGCCATGGGCGTACAGCTGAGGACTGCAGTGCTGCAGGAGAGAAAGATTTGTAGCTTTCAACTCACCCTCAGGAACAGTAACAGTGGAGATAATGTTGAAGAAAAACTCCAAAAAAAGAAGAGAATCTCAGAAGCACAGAAACCGTTGTATAAAATGTTTTTGTTCCGCAAACAGCCGCCCGAATGAGGAAAAAGTGGAGCCGCTCTAATGTTTCGGGCTACGCTACAGAGTCGCAAAATGGTGAATGAAGCCCAAAGCCTTGACAACTACACAGCTAAGCCAATCAGAGAGCAGAGTGGGTTACAGTAGCCAATCAAAAAGCGAAGAACATTACAAGGGGCCGAGCCGGCTGTCAAAGTCCAGCTGATGGACAGCGCATTCCGACCAATCAGGTTGTGGGAAAACAAGAAACAGCTGGTCAGACCTGGGACGGTCCTGTCCAATGGGAGGCCGAGGAGAGTCTATTGAAAGAGAGTAGGAGGGAGAAATGAAGAAAAATAACACTATTCAACAATCTACGGCTGCACATGTCGGACGCTGACGTTCTGCATAGGCACTTGTGATACGGTGCATATTGAGAAATTAGGTTTTTTTTGTTTGCTTGTTTTTTTTAGTATTTTTAAGGCGTAACACCTGTTGGAGGAAATTGCAATTCATTCTGTTAAACCTGTTCTCCTACAAATGAGTATATTCTGTGCCTTTTGCATCATTGTAATACTTATTTTGAATCTCCTCGTATATTACAAACTTTATAAAATAGTCTCTTTGCTGCGTTCTTTCCAACTCCAAACCCCAGCGTGTGCTTGAGCGAATCCAACCAATCACATAGAGTCGTCCGACGTCAGGGCGCAAGAAAGCCCGCCCCCTGTCCAATCAGAGTGGAGATGGAGCGCTAACGTCACCCAGTCGAGCCACGATTGGTCAACTGTCCTGGGGTCAGTGGGCCAATCAGATGCCACTACGACGAGCTCATTATGCTTGTTGCCATCACCGAGACCAAGAGGGAAGGTCTACGAGTGAGAGTAAATTAGACTAAACCCGGGATTAGTGTCCAATGGCCCTTATACTTCTCCTGCAGTATAGTTCTCTATTGCATTGTGAGCTGAATGTATGCTTGAGCATGACTAAGCTCGTATCTGAATGAGTGTGTGTGTGGAAGAAGTGGATGTGCTGATGTGTGGGTGCATGATGCATGTAAGAGATGGTGGCAGGAGTGTGAATATGACATCTCACAGCAGCATTGGAGACGATCAGTGCGTGTGTCAGACCTCAGCTGGACTAATGCATACTGTGTGCACTTACTTCATGCAACTAGCTGTTACATAACGAGCACACATCCAAAGAGAGAGAGAGAGATCTGTGTGTGTGTGTGTGTGTGTGTATACACACCACGCCCTGCCATAAGCGTACATTACTGCTTTCGCCTGCTTCACTTCAGTCTCACCCAGAGGACGTGAGAAACACATGAATACCGATTTCGGAAACCGATGAAGTCATAATATTACTGCAGGACATGAATATTAGCATTCTTGCAACATTAAAATCTGTCTGTCTGCCTGTCTGTCTGTCTGTCTACCTGTCTGTCTGCCTGTCTGTCTGTCTGTCTGTCTATTTAACGAACTTATGGAGTCAGAAATATGAAGATATACTATATGGATAAAAGTACTGGGACTACTTAATTACTGAATTCAGGTGTCCCCTTACTTCCAGTAAAGGGCAGTCTTAATGCTTCAGCAGACCAAGACATTTTGGACAACACTATGCTTCCAAATTTGTGGACACAGTCTGAGGAAGACCCTTTTCTATTCCAGCATGGCTGTGCCCCAGTGCACAAGGCAAGGTCCATAAAGACATGGGTGGATGAGTTCAGTGTGGAAGAACGTGACTGGACCCACACAGAGCCCCGACCTTGACCCCATCCAACACCTTTGGGATGAACTGGAACGGAGATTGCGAGCCAGGCCTTCTCGTCCAACATTAGTGCCTGACCTCATAAATGCTCTACAGACTGAATGCACACAAAAATTCCCACAGAAACTCCAAAATCTTGTGGAAAGTCTTCCAAGACTCCATATTAAAGTCTATGTATTTAATTACAGTGTCATTAAAGTCCCTGTTGGTGTAGTGGTCAGGCGTCCCAATACTTTTGTCCATATAGGGTAGATCTCATCAAAAGTGTAATAAGTGATTTTCATCATGTGCTGATTTGATTTCCATGTTGCTGCAGGGAAATAGACGTAAGTGAAAATGAATGTAAAAGAGGGCCTGGGAAGTTGGGTTGTTCACACAAGAGCTCATAGTGTGACACGGAGGTGTCCAAGTACACAGCTGAAAATGAAGTGATGCATGGCTGTGAAGGAGAAGACATCTATGCAATGAGATGCAATGGGAGGTGTGAGGATAAAAGCTTGAGGAAAGAATTTTAAAGGGCGGCTTCTGTCTAACAGTGGAAAGGGAAGTGGAGCGTTCTGAACATTCAGGACCTATTTGAGTTGAGTCTGACTCATATAGACATAAAATCATAAATTGCATCTAATAATGATAATATATAACATGCATGGTTATAACACCACAGCATACATAGTATTCAGTCAGCGTGGAGGAAACTGTTATTGAGCTGAGCTCACTGTCGGGCCAGTAAAGTCCATGGCCTTCTCTGAAACCTATTTTCAGTTTAGTATTGAGGTAGTATTTTTAATTAGTTCTTTTTTTTTGTATGCGCACCTGCACATGAAGGAAACCACTCACAAAACATAACTGTAATGGTAAATTCAGAAGTGCAGCAAAGACATTGTATACGCTCTCAACAAAGTGACTATCATGAAACGACATGCTCAGACACGTTACCTCTGGTTCAGATGCAAAACTATTTTTTCCATTAAGCTAAAGCACAAAAACCTTCTATAAACAATTTCTCCAAATGATATAAATCACTATCTATAAATCAACGTTTGAGTTAGTAATGTTAACAGAGCATGATCTGTTCCAGTATGTGCTGCAGTCGAAGAATTTTTAAAAATGCAGCGCCAGATCAAAGCACTTCTGGCTTGAGTCTGCTATGGCACAAAAAACAAACAAACAAAAAACAGCACATTCTAATGCAATGGTAATTACAGAGTCAAGAAACTGCCACTTTTGTAATCAGTCATAATTTTGCATGGAGGATGAATAATAACAGTCATCTTCTATAGTATCTCCATAGATTGTTATTATGTGAATGCACAGTCATGGACCAGCATCTCCAGCCTAAGTACAACCCGAGGGGAAACTACCATACTGATCAAGAGCAGTTTATAAACATGAGTGAACTAGACCTTAAATGGTGATGCTTGTAGGTTGCAATAGCCAATGTTGTCCAGTAGAGGGCCACAGACGCTTGTTCCCACAGAGCCAGACTGCTCTCATGAGAGTGGTCCCCTGTATTCACGCGCGAACACACCACAGCGCAGCACACAGTGTGAAATTCCTTCTCTGCATTTAACCCATTCACCATGTAAAGCAATTGGGGAGCAGTGCGTGGGGACGACACTTTGCTCCAGGTTACCTCAGTGTTGCCACTGGCGGTCCTGGAATTCAGACTCACAGCGTTTTGATCACAGGGGCAACTCCCTAACCACCCAGCTGCCTTTGCTACTCTTAGGAGTAACGAACAGAAATCAGCGCCACTGCTCCACTCACTGTCCTGAAAACAGTAATAGTGGGGAAATTATTGGTAGAGTGAATGAGTTTTTTTTTTTTTTTGAAGTATCCAGGATGGGTCAAAATTGAGTGCATGCATCGTTCAAAACGCAAACAAACAAACAAAAGTAAGGTGAGCTTTAAAAGCACCCACGGCGTGTGAAGGAGAGATGCCGCAGGTCTTCCCTTCCAACTGCTGTGAGGCTCTACAACCAACATCTCGCAGTTTACCACACACACTCACAACCATGGACTGATAAGTGCAGTTTGGTTCGGTCATGTGCAATATTTCTGGTACAATATTACCGTGGGCAACATGTATAAGTTTTCTGGTGCATTATTACTGTGTTTCTATTAATGTCCGCTAGAAGTAGGCACCTGCGGATACTCCAGTGTGTACATATATGTATATATCTACTGTGTAAATACATATATTTACATAGCCATATACACACATACAATCTTTATATACATTTATATTTATATAACATTTGTATAGTATATTTATATGATACTGTAGTGTTTAAGCTACAGTGCAAATGTCCCACCAGTGGGACTAATAAAGGGTTTTCTTACTTTAAAACAATACTAAGGTACAGACAGGAGCTGCTGGAGGCCCAAAGTGCTCCAAACTTGGACGGAATATTTGTATTCCATTATTTTGTATCCATTGTATTGTATTCCATAATTATTGCAAATAAAAGACTGAAGTCAACCTGGCACTTACTACGTCAGATTTGGTGTCTGAACATGAATGTTCACATCATAAATGCCAGGGACAAAAACAGGATTCCGGTTCGGGTCCTGCTGGACATCACGTGTGTCCAGGCCGCTGTCACACACGACGGCTGATTTAACAGGGAAAGGGGTGGCTGTCAATCAGACTGCGTACTCAGTCAACTCGTTCAACTCAGACACTCTCACACTCTCCCTTGCACACGCCCTAATTAGCCCCCTTTGTTACGGCCAGCCACGGGCCCACAACTCCTCTTTCTCCCCCAGGCCCTGACCTCTGACCTCAACCTGAGCAAGTCAACAAAACCTTCCCAGCATGAGGCTCTGCACCCTTGTCACTCAAGCGCTGGGAGGCGGCCACCTGCCAAGCGTGATTGATTGTGAAGTGTC
Source organism: Hydrocynus forskahlii (assembly GCA_037974365.1). Taxonomy (NCBI): domain Eukaryota; kingdom Metazoa; phylum Chordata; class Actinopteri; order Characiformes; family Alestidae; genus Hydrocynus; species Hydrocynus forskahlii. Next base: position 333,400 of record JBBPCX010000147.1, on the reverse strand, counting down.
CGACAGAGTGGGGGTTACAGAGGGCTCGAAAACTGCTTGGACTGACCGTCAGGCCTTAAAGAATGCGAACAGCTCGACAGTGACAAAACGCAGAACGCGTGGAAAGCAGACCTGATTCTTGCTGGACGGGTGGACACAGTGAGAGCTTTACAGAGAGCTGTCATGGAGGAGGGAAGAGAGCAAGTGTGGTTCGGGAGGTAAAGTTGGATTTCGTACGTGAACACGCAACAGCACGGCACACAGTGTGAACAATATGAAATTCTTCCTCTGCATTTAATCCATTCACCAAGTCAAGCAGCGGGCCGCCAGGGGCGCCCGGGGAGAAGAGTGTGGGGATGGTATCTTGCTCAAGGGTACCTCAGAGGTGCCGCTAGCAGTCTTGGGATTCAAACCCATGATCTTCTGATTGCAGGGGCAACTCCCTAACCACTAGCCACCGGCTGCCCGAAGTGAGATGTCCTCTTCTTGACTAAAGGAAAAGAATGACAACAGACGCTCTGTACTATATGTAATATGAACTCTGAAAGGATGGGGTCTTGTACTTTCAAAACTGTCGAATCACAGAGAGTTAAATAGGAGGCCACATACGCGCAAAGATCTTCATGGTGGAGGTACTGGGAAGTACCTGAGAATAACCTTTAGCCTGAACGCCACAGAAAATCCTTCCTTCCACCATCATCAGACTCTACAACTCCTCCCTCTGTCACACATCCACACAATAATCTGTGCAATACCCTGATGCTACAGTTTCTTACCAGGTTTAAATCATTAGGTGTATCACTGTGTGCGTTAGTATCTTGCTATGATGTGCAACAGTGTACCAAGTGCAATATTGTGCAATGTTCTTATCAAGTGCTAAAACACTATTATTATGTACAATATCTTGTCATTTGCTATAGTCTTACCACATGAATATCAATATTATTAATATAATACTGATCTGTATTATGTGCAGTAACATGCTTTTAACCACCATTTGTGTTGTTAGTAATTCATTTAACTGTAAGTTACTTATTCATAGTATTTATACCCAGCATTTGTGTATATATCAGTGTATTTCATACTAAGGCTTTTCTGCAGATTCTTAATTGAATTTATGTAGACTTTATATTTTATATTGTTCTTGTCTCTGTTTCAAACAAAAAGCTCTCTCACATGCTAGACAAGGGACAGATGACTTGAACGAACTGCCAGGCCTGAGAACATGTAAGATTCAGAATCCTGTTCGGCCACAGGAGTCGGAATGTTTGGCTGCAGGGTGAAAACGACCAGACTTTCCCACAGAGGTGATTTAAAAAAAAAAACTCAGCAGGGGGCGCTGTTTAATTACACTGACCTACAGGCCAAAGAGACGCTGAGACACTACGAGAAAAAAAGTAGCTTTTCTAATCTAACACTCGTCTTTTCTGATGTATCGAGTCACTTGAAGTCTCCTTATGTGAGTAACAGACTTTAGTGTGAAGAGGCTTTCAGGAAAACCTCCTGAGACCCCGGAACCGAGAGGTGAGTACTTCCTGTTTCATATTCTGTAAAGCTGCCCCTCCTGAACCAGCCTGTTCTGAAGTTCAGAGGAGTGGGGGTGGTGGGCTGTCACTCACACAAACAAACACACTCCTGTTCTTATCTTCTCATCTTTCTCTGTATTAACATATTTACCCCCCCCACACACACACACACCACAAAAAAACTTTCTTTTACTTTTTCAAGTACTGTATTGTTAAAAAAAATAACAAACTTTCTACAAAGAGCTAAATATATGGCAGTACCAGTACCAGTCAAAAGTTTCTCATTCAGTGCTTTCCTGTTTTCATTATTGCGACATTGTAGATTAATACTGACATCACCTATTGCTCTGATGACAGCTTTGCACACTCTTGGCATTTTTTCAGATTCATGAGGTCTCGACCTGGAATGCTATTTAATTAACAGGTGTTGTTCGTCAAGAGTTAATTAGTGGAATTTCTTGCCTTCTTAATGTGTTTGGGATCATCAGTTGTGATGGTCGGGTTGGTACACAGTTAGTAATCCTATTCGATTACGGTTCTACTTCACATTATGGCAAGAACCACTTAACTAAGTAAAAAAAACAACAGTCCATCATTACCTTATTACAAAGTTTACTGCATAATTCGATGTGTTCCTTCATCATTTTTTGTTATATATAATGGACCCTTTGATTGATTCAATCACAATCACTGAGAAATAAACTAAGTCTTGAGTGGTTTGATGTGAAACGATGTATTGAAGAGTAAGTCACCTCACATCTGTAACATGATTTGGAAGTTACTCTGGAGAAGAGCACTTACCAAATAAGAAACACTTCCAAATAACCTCTTAAGGGTGTTTGCACTGAGTTGGTGAAAGCTGTTTTTAAACTCTTTGGTCCAGAAATCGCATCTCTGGTCCACCTGAACATCATGGTCTGTAATCAAGTGGGACATCGATCACTTCAGTTAGAAAGAGAGTGAAAGGTGCCAGTTAAAGGACATTTCAACAGCTTCACTAAACACCCTACACCCAAGAACTACTACACCCTTATCCAGAGCAACTTACAATCATTAGTTACTTGGACAGTCGCCCTGAAGCAACTGAGGGTTAAGTGTCTTGCTCAAAGACACAATGGTAGAAAGTGGGGGTTTGAACCTGCATCTGTGTTCATCAGGTTCACAGGCAAGTGTTTTACCCACAAGGCTACTTGTCATATTACGTTAAAACACACTTACACAATGTAATGTACATAAACAGTTAAAAATACACAGGTAACCCAAGTGTGGGAATTATAGGCCAAACTTGATCTGAGATATTTTCCAACTACTGCTGCATACATAAACATTTAGGAAACTGGGTATCCTTACTGGAGTGTACAGTGTACCCCCGCGAATTCGCTGTTTAGAGTGGACGGCCTCAGTCGTTTGTGGATTTTTTTTCTTCAAACATAATTGTTCGCGGAAACCTCTGCAAATTTGCGGAAATCGCAAATATCCTAAGCATTTTTTTTGCTTTTTTCATCACAATTCATAATTTTTCAAGCATTGTAGTGCTGAATTAATAAGACATGTAATTAACAACATAAATAACAAATTCAGCTAAATTTTCAAATAAAATGTAAAACATTTTTTAGTACTGTTTGGGATGGTGCAATACCCCAGTATTAAAAATACCCAGGGAGGTTTAAATGTAGCCAATCCGAAAACGTTATTCATTTCTCCTTGCTGCTAATTGGCTGCTACCCTGTGACGCATCTCTGGCAGTTGCAGTCCAGCATTCCTGCATCAAGTTCACCTTTACATTTTTTTAAAAAGGGTAATGTATTAAGCTGACTTTAAAACGAAATGAAAGTGTTTTGGGTGCATATTTAGGGTTAAAATAGGCATTTATAAGCCGTTTTTTAATGACATTTTGAGGGTCGACTGTATTTGATTCTTTGACTTGCAAAGTACACTTGTAGAGGCTCAAACAGCAGATGTCTTTAGTAAACAGGTCGCTCATGTAGCTAAATGCAAGAGAACGACAATGGAGACAATTTGATCCACGTTTACCAGTTTTTAATGAACCCTGATTACAGCTTTAATTACAAGAGGAAAAAAAGGAAAAATAAAACTGAAGTATACAAGTTTCCTCATGATATCAAGTCTCATCTCTGCTTTAGAGTGTTACATAACCGCTGAGAGAGAGAGAGAGAGAGAGAGAGAGATAGACAGAAAAGGAAGAGACCTCATACACAAAGGAATACAATGTCTTTTTCTTACACAGTCCCTCAAAATGGAAAAATATATATACACAAAAGATCAAGAGGAAAAAAAGAACATAAGATAAAAATAACATGATAATTTCACCTCTCCCCCTTTTACATGTTTTTTTTTTTCCATAATTACAAATAAAACCAGCATAGACACAAAGCCAGAGAACTGTATTTGTTATGTAGTTTAAAGGAACAAAAAAAAGGTCACGGAATATGCTGTTAAAAGTTTTTTTTTTTTTTTTAATCTTACGAAGCTAAACATCAGAAAAACTGAAGCCCTCCCCCCACCCATCCCCTCCATTCCCCCCTCCCCCCCCTCAGAAAAGTAATATCACTGTTAAAAACAGATGGTAATATTAACAAGAACAGTAAGTATAATAAAAACAGCAATGTTTATACTGAAGACAGAAAAAAAATATATTTATGAATTGTTTACAAGTATGAGTGAGTAAGGCAGTTGTCAGGGTGAGTACAGACACAGAGCTGGTTGTAAGGCTGCTATACCGAAGAACGGAATCCAACGGAGGGGAAATAAAAAGAAACGGTAGGTGAAAAATAAAGGGGGGGCACTAAGGCTGTGGGCAAAAGCTTGTACTGCCTGCTGATTTACTCAGTTTGTTCTCAGCATAATGAACACTTTTCTCAAGACTGCTGAGTGAGATATGCAGGGCTGGCTGGACAGAAAAAAAAAACTCGACTCGACTCAAACTGTACTGCCGAAGGTGTTGCAACGTGCCTCCCACTAAAAAAGCTTTTTAAATGATCAATCACTGTTTTCAGTGAAGCATCGGATCATGGTTGTTAGATCAATTTCCCAGTTATTTTCTGAGAAGCAGTATTTACAACAGGCCCTTACCAGAATCCTGCATGTGTTTTCCGGGTCTTAATGTAAGGCTATGGTTGGGAGGTTCATATGTTCTTTCCCTCAGGTAAGAGGTACCTGCTGCATGCTCTCTGTTTGAAGAACAGCCCATAAGCAGGTCTTGTGAAAGTCCTAGACTGGTTTGAGCACTGAGCCTGAGTACTTTTCCCAAAAGTATCGAGTCACTGATGATTGTTGTCCTACTTCCTGGGATAAATGAGTATTCTAAAACTTAAGCACTTTGAAAACAAAAGGTATGTATAGGCATTTGTAGTTGTATTATTTTTTGTGGTGTCTCTGGGGGAGGGGGTGTCTGTGTGGTACATATACAAGAGGCCATAAAATACAAGCTTAATTTCTGATTGATCATTTACAGTCATTTTGCCTTTTTCTCCAATAACACTTCATTCATTCTAAAATAAAGCACTGCAGGATTCCTGGAACCAAATATTGTGAGGTCACCTTATGTATATTCTCTATATATTCTTATTTTTTTAAAAATATAAATCTTATCAAAACCAGAGTTTTGAATATAGATCTTCTGTATCAAATATATATTCATAAGTAACATTTGCAATAGAGAATATGTGGGCTTTATTTGATCTAATTTAGGATACTTTCTTCTGTGCTAAAAAAATATAAAACAAAAGGCATAATAGCAGTGTTTGAGGTCATGTTTCTAAGGCTTCTGTGTGTGTGTGTTACTATGAGAGTACTCAAAAGCATATGGTAGTAAGTCTCCTATATAGTGTACAAAAAGGCACAAGCTCACTTTTTGTTCTTTAAAAAGGCTTTCTGAAATACAGAGACTATATTCTAAGTGAACCTTTTGTGTCAAGGTGAGGTCTTGGTATGCCTGAGATTTTTTGCTCTCAAACCCACATTTTTCTTTTTTTTCCCTCTACAAGGTTTCAAGAACTTTGAAAGCATTTGCTAAAACCTTCCATTTCACCACACGTCCATACTCATCTTCAGGAGCAACCTCTTTCCTGGTGCACTAATTTTTCTTTCAGCATTAAAACTGCTCACAAACAAGAGGAGAAGAAGCAGCCGTCATATGTGATCCATACTTTGTTGAAGCAAGGGGACAATGTCCGTCTTAAATGAAGTAAATGAGCAAACAAAAACTACAAATCTCTTCTGCATCAGGGATTTATGTACATCTGGGTTAGAAGATAGAATGGTCCCTAAAACAGAGGCTGATTTAAACAAATATGGTTGGGACCCCTTGTTGGACCCCAAAGGCATTAAAAGGCAGTGCTTAGTGGTTAGCAAGTTTAACATCAAAAGGTCTGAAGGCAGTGACTATGTAGGTGACCTGTTCTGGGAGCCAAGGCAAGTTCGTTCAACAGAAGGTGAGGAGGTTGTTCGGCAGAGGTCTCTGTGAGGACCTGTGTCTTGTTCAGGAACTGCATGCTGACCGGAGATGACCATCTTGAAGTTCACCATCTGTGAAAGTGGGCCACCACCTTCTATGTGTGACTTGACCCAAGAGCGTCTAACTCACGGCACTACAGCCCCAGACGCCATGTAAATAGGAAACAAGGTCGACAGGGTGAGAAACGACGCTTCTCAATCTGTTTGGAGAGTGCCCACCCCTCCTTTACTCATTGCGCTCAATATTTAAAATGGGTGCAATGACTGATGGTTCAGGCACTTTTGTTTTCTCTTTAATCCGCTTTTCAAGGCATTGGGACTGTCCGTATGTCCCAAACGACAGGGTCTGTTAGGGGCGCAGTTCAATAACGACATCCACTTCATGGTTCATGTCTATGAATATGGTTCTTTCAGTGAAGTAGGTTGTGGGTGAGAGGATTTGATAAGGTGGTGGCTTGGGGTGGTGCTTATCAATTTGGAACTGTGGGAGGAGAGGTCAGTCTTAACCATTCTTAGTGTCTCGGCACCTTAAAGTCAGAGAAGCTGTGTTTCTGTATGCATGCTTGACTTTAGACATTCATGAAAGGAAAACTGTTATGAATGACGTAAATTTGTTCTGTTTTCAGCCAATTGTCCAGAACACACTTTAGTTGGTATCCATGTCACAAGTAAGAAAGCACAAACCTGTTTGACCATTTTTCAACACAAGAGTGTGCATTCATGTCTCCTCAGCAGCCATTATTCTCTAAAGACAGCTGTGCTGTTGCTCTCTGCAGCTCAGAGCTCACTCTTCTCTGGCCTGTGCCCAGGGGTGCAGCCAAACTTACAGGGCTCCTCTCCTCCCCATTCTCCTCCACACTTTTAGGCTCTGCCTCTTGGCCAGGTTCCTCCCTCTCAGCACGGCTCTTCTTGTCTTCAGCCTCCTCAGCTTCAGCTTCCATGCGTTGGTCCTCACTCCAGCGTCGCTTGAAGCGAAGCTTCAGGGGGATGCAGCGGGTTCCACTGGGACTGCTAGGAGGACCCTGGTTAAGACCAAACTCTCGGGGTTCAGCTTTGAGCCCCAGCAGGGCCAGGCCAATCCCAGCACCTGAAGTCGGGGCAGCTGGTGTTTTAAAAACGTCTTCCTCAAGATCATCGTCATCCACAATGCTGTCATGGCTGGGTGGAGGAATAGGGCCACCGTTGGAATGGGGTGGTGCAAAAACATCACAATTATCATCTTCTTCACTAATATCTGTGACCTCCACCTCTTCCTCAGATTCAATGTCTGAGATGGGTTCGACCTGGAGAAGACCATGCATGGGAAGACAGACAAAAAAATGGAATGTTAAGTTTCCTTTACGGTAAATGTTTACCTATGCTAAAAAATACCACTCAGGAAAATACAGTGAATACTGACCTTGATTTTTGGTGGCCCTCCTGAGCTACTATTCAATTGGCCAGATGAGGCAGAGTTAGGACCTTGACTGGAGGAGGCTGCTAGTCCTGAGGTGGTGACTGAAGGGGTGTGTCCAGAAGTCAGGGGGCCTTCTCTCTGCTTGCGACCTAGTGGTGGAGGCTGCAGCTTGAACTTGAAGGGGGAGAGGTGAGGCTCCTCAGACTGGTGGTGGTGTAGGGGATGAGTAGAGAGGTGTGGGCCTGCCACTGCTGGGCCTCCTATACCCTTGTCCGGGCGCTGGGGTTGAGGGATGACTATGTTGGGGTAGTGCAGGAAGGCACGGGGACTCAGATGGTAGTTGTAGACGCTTTGGGTGTGAGCCTGCAGATAACGCTTCATGTCCTCTGGATTGAAGGAAAAGTGGGAGCCCAGCATGGGAGACAGGGAAGGGGAAGGGGTGTAGGGTAGGTGCGAGGTAGGGGTCATGGACAGGGCTGGGGACAGAGGCGGGGCCAGCAGACCTCCAGGACCTGGGAGAGGAGACACCGGGAAGGGGGAGAGGGGCTCAGGGTGCACCCTGTGCTGAGGTGCGTGAGGGCCTCCACGCGGAAGGCCTGGTGGATTGGGAGGAGCGCCGTAGACACGGAAGAGGGAGTCGTGAGAGAGGCGAGGGTGAAGGAGGTTCCTAAAGGCACGGTCGGCTGGGCGGTCGTCGCCTGCAGCTACCCCGGCTTCCTCCAGCTCAGAGTTGGTGGAGGTGCCGTCACTACAGTCTGAGACAGAGCCACGTGCCATGCGACGGGCCACAGCACTAAAGACACCTGGACTACGCAGGTCCTCACTGGGAGAGAGCACATCTGAAGGGGTGGATGGAGGAAAACGGAAATGGGTGCCCACTCCTGAGGGGACGGGAGGAGCGCTCTGGGGAACTCCTGAACCTAATTAGAAATAAAGAACATCAATTAATCAAATGAGAATTTTTGGTTTCCTGCAAAAATTCACTAGAGGTTTGTCCAAACAATTTACCTGCAGATCCCATGTCTATGAATGGATAGTTGACCAGTACCAGCTTGTTGAAGTTAAACTTGTAGGTGAATCTCTTCCCTTTAGTCTTGTGCAGGATTCTTTTGTTGTAATAGTATCTGGGGAATAAAATGTTAGCACAGTTAATTATTGAGGTCTCAATCCAGTAGTTTACATCAACTCATTCAGATGTTACTGGGCTTAACCTAAAAACGTTATGTCAAAACACATTATTCGACCTTGTGGGGAAAAACAGTGGAACCAGCAGCACAAGTTGTGAAGGAGAGTGACCCAACCAGAAGGAATTCATAACCAGCAGATTTCCCTTAAGATGAAATACATTATCTTCTCCAGCAACATCCAAGTATAGTTCCTTTTCCTCCTTGATTAGGCATGACTTATTCCCCTTGATTAGTGTTCAGGAAGTTGAGTAGTTCTGTTCCAAACATCCAGGAAGCATTTTCAGCTATAGGTGAGAAAGGGTAAGAACAAGAGAAAGGGTCTTGTACAAACTAGTAGTGTGTTAAAAGGGCAGATTTATTTATATTTATATTTATATTTATATATATATATATATATATATATATATACACACACACATAAAAAACATATGTAC
>JBBPCX010000147.1:302716-320874 GCA_037974365.1 Hydrocynus forskahlii | reverse complement strand
GGAAATTCTGGACTGCAGCGTCACAGGGCAGCAGCCAATCAGCAGCAAGGAGAAATAAATAACGTTCTTGGATTGGCAACTTTCAAACCTTCCGCCTGTGTGTGTGTGTGTGTGTGTGTGTGTGTGTATGTATATATATAAGTTTTACCGTTGAATTTACAACTATATTAAAATAAAATTCTGTGGCCAAGCGCAAGTGAATTAGCGCCCAGTTAAATAGTGGTGAGACCACACAAGGTGCCCAGCATAGCATTTCTTCAGCTTTAAGCCATTTCTGTGGAGTTGAATGTGTGCAGTGAAGATGTATTTGGATGTATTCTCATACTGTAAAGGGAAGCAAAGGTTTTCAACAAGTACATACTGTTCACAGACACAGTCAGAACTGAATAAAGGGCGTGCATGCGCGTGCACACACACAGGGTCAAACATGCTGAGGCACACAGAAACATACTCTTTGAAGTGCATTTGAACTCACTTCAAAAAGAGGACACAAAGAGCTCAAGCATGTCTCTGTTCACATGTGTGTGCTGCTGTACAGCATTCACTTCCAAAACGTACATGATGCACATGCAGCCTGACCATTTATTCCTTCTTCCTTTCATTAAGTTCAGTGCTCCGTAAATAACTTTACTATGGGTGACACGTATCAAATACAGAACAAAGACAGAACAATAATGAGACAGACTACCACTTTATAGTAGGGGCACACTTACAAAAGATTTTATGACTGTTTATATTTATGACTTATTAATTAGGTCCTAAACATCAAAACCATTAATAAGCAGAAATAAAAACGCAACAGTGACTTGTGATATCTGATAAAGCTGACAGGCTAACTAATGAAGACAAAGCAAGATCTGAAATTCAACAGTATAGCTCAGTGTGGATTCAATACTAGATAAGCAACATGTTACATGTGTCCTTTGCATGTGTGTTATAATTGATTAATAGTTAATTGATCAATAATTCAGGTGCTTAATTATTAATTAGGTCATACAATTGAAACAAGGGTTTTGTACACCATTGCTATAGTTAAGATATTATAATAAAGGAAATATGTTGTGGTGTAAAACAGAAAAGGCAGCAAAGTAAGAGGCCACATATAGTCTTAAACTGTACAGACTGTGGGAACTCTGAAAATCTGCTCCTACTATACTGATTACAGTTCTGTGGCAAAAATACATATGACATGCTACAATCAAGCTTTACTAAACTGTGTTCAGACAAAGAGTAAGTTTCAGTACACATACTATTATGGTAGTTACTTGTGTGTCTGCTTCAGTAATAGGGTTAAAGTACCACAAGTATAAATGCTGTGTGTAAATGCTTTGAGTAAACAACAAACAAACAAAAACAAAGAAAGGAAAACTGCCACAACCCCCTACTGACAATATGCATGTGTGTTATTTTTATTCTTCTGTAACATTTTATTCATGAAGTACATATTGTTTCAGGAGAAAGCTACACTCCTCTTCAAAACAAGACCTATTTGGGTCAAGTAAGACAAATATCATTCATGACAAACTAGTATGATTGTGATTAATTATTTAAGTCATTTGATAGCCCTAATAATAACCATAAAAATGGATAAAACATTTCTACCAAAATGAGTTTATCTCCCCTATGCTGTTGTTGGATGATTAGTTCTGGGACACAAAAGTCACTCCAAATCATCCTAAAGGTATTTGATGGTGCTCCATCACTCAAAATATCATAGTTCCACTGCATTATATCCCTCCAACCAGCACTAGGCATTAGTGACCTACAGGTAAGCACCACATTCTACTGGACAATGTTTTTCTATGGAGATTATAGAAGAATTCCATACAATTAAACACTTGTGTCAGTAATGGGTGCACCTTAAATGTAGCTGAACTCAGTTACAGCTGAACGTTCAGCAATGTGTAGCATTTATCCTTCAGATACTGTGTCACATTGCATACCGATTACTTCAATTTACAATTTTCCTGCAGTCTGTGAGATTTTATGTAATTTTGTTCTTGATCATGTGACTTGTCTAGTGTCCTAATGCAGAAAAATACACAAGTAACTGATTAGCAGAGGGAAGACTCAGCTATGAAAGCCTTTGCGTTCAAGTCCATTTCTAAACAAACAACACTACAATACAGTTTCTTGAGACATTGTAACTATCTGTTTTGCTCTAGGTTTGCTTCATACGGTCAATATAACATACTGACAATAAAACTGTTCAGTGCTGCAGTTCGACATATATCCAATAGATGGCAACAACGCCTTAAAGGTTAGCTGAAGCCCAGCTGCTAATGTGCTGTATGTTGCTATAGAAGCCACAATTGTTGTCTGTCATTCAAAAGTAGCTGTTATGTATCACATACACTGTAAGGGTGTAGCGTATCAGAATTATTTTCACATTTCATCATCACTGTTTTTGTTTTTAATTGTTGCTTACATTTATCCCAGTCATCACTATAGAGCTTTTTATTTACGAGCTTTTGGATCCGGTGATTAGTATAAAGGTGAGAATGCAGCTGAAGCCTGACAGCAGAAACAAACACTTTTCCAGTTTTAACGTTGCTTTTACTAGGGACTAGTAGTACTCAGATAAGGATCACTGTACTGACATGCTTGGGAGGATGCATCACATTTCTTGTACCTTCAATCTTACAGCAATTTTAGCATAGTTTAAAGTGTTCCAAGACGTTTTGACTGATATCTTTTAGCTTCAACTGCAGCATTAAAAAAAACCAAAAAAAAAACCCACTTCTTTGGCACTATGGGGTGAAGTGAAATGACCAAACAATACAAGCTATTATTTGACATTAACTACAGAGTAATAATTGATTTCTTAACTGGTGAGAGATTTGTTTTTGTTTTAATTTTTTGATGTAGCGACGAAGATTTACACAATTTACCAGTGGAAACACGGTTTGGATTAGTAATTTTATAAACAAGCAGGTTTTTTTTTTTTTTAGCAACGTTTTGTTTTAGTAGTGTCCCAAAAAGACGAACAGCTTGGTCTTCCCCATCACATGACACAAAGCTGCGTCATGTGACGGGGAAGCCGCGTGAAGCCAGCCATTGTAATAAATTTGGTCATATAAATAAGAAAAAATATAATATTGGAATTTCATGGAGCTTTTTTGTCAGCTTTGTTGAAAATAAGTCACCCTTTGTAACCCAGTAAATGTTTCTTACCTCGAAACACATATTAAGGCTGGAAAGCTTATTTTGGTTCACACAGCATGTAATTATATTGAATTCAACTGTAACATTTGCACTCTTCTGAAAAAGTGTTGGGTTATGCCCCACTCCTTCTTATTTCTATATATATTTACTGTCCCAATGTGCGGACCAAAGCAGCAGAGGGGGAAAAAAAAACCAGTTCTGACTTTGACTGCAATAATATATTTTACCAAGATAACAGGGCTCATGACTTCACAGCCATAATGCAAGGAGCAGGAGAGGTTTGTCTTAAAGGCATTTAGTTTTGCAATGGCGTGTTTTTACAAGAATGAGAAAACATGCATCAGAGAGGGTAAATCTGTGTGCTTTGTGTGAGACATGAAGTGCATATGCATGCGTGACCTGCATTCCACCTCATCCTCTACATGTGAGCACACACAGACACACAGACACAGCGCACAGTCAAGGTCCCTCTGTTCCTCATCTCTCTGTGAAACTTCACAAATTCCACTGCCACATTAGATTAGAGCCTCTAGCTCTTAACTACAATCCATGTGATTGATCAGGTTCCTCTATTCTGTACATCACTCTCTCTTGCCTCTTTGAAAAAGGAAGGAGTTATCTTCTCAAAGGTAGCGGAAGTGTGCTCATCCTGTTAAGAGAGGGCTGGTTTTGATTATTATGGGATTGCGAGAACAGGTTCAGCGGGTTTGAGTGGGCATTTGGTGTTGCTGTGGAGACTAGAGCGAAGACCTGAATAACATGTAGACGGTCAGAAGGACTGCGGCACACAGGGAGAAACAGTGAATATGGATAGCCTGGGGGGGGGATGGGAGTGAAAGAATGGGAGAAAAATACACAAAATAGAAAGAGACAAAACTGATATTCTAAAAAGATGAGAACAAGATGTATTCTATAAAGATATGACATAAGTATAAAACAGAATACAGAACATAAAAACAAATAGGAAAACACAAAAAAGCAACAGTTTAGATTAAGAGAGTCGAGTGTGGTATTCATCACATCTTCCAATGAGCTGGAAGATAGTTGGCAATCTAGACATACACGAGGAAGTGACCAAACATAAAAAGTCATTCCGACAGTTCATACATGTTAGAAAATTCCATCAGACGTCTAGAGACGTCTATTTTTTATATAAATGTTCAACATTATGCTGTTTGACATAGTTGAGTACCTCAGCTTGAAAACAAAACAACTAGGGCAGATAAAGCCAAAAGATGTCACCACACTGAAGAGCGATTTTCTATCTAAATGGACAACAAATATGTTCATAAAAAGAGGTAGCAGTTTTGGTCAACTCTTACCTGAGTGCTCGGCTGAGCTTATCATAGTTCATCTGCGGCTTACACTTGCGGGCACCCCAGAGTCGCGCCACCTCATCCGGGTCCTTGATGACAAACTCGCCGTAGTCGCCCTGCCACGCGATGACATCGTGGTACTCCTCTTTCCTCAACAGTTCGAGAATGAAGTGCCAGAGCTGGATCTGCCTGGAGCCTGGGCTTGACTCGGGTTTGTAGGCCCATTCTGGGAAGGCAAACCCTGGGAGTTACAAGAAGAGTATATACATATAACTAACTTAACTCAACCAAACTTTTTAACTAAACCAATTTACGAAATATTCCAAAATGTTTTAACCTTTGTGAGATTAGCTGAACAGAAACAAGTAGATTTCAAACAGAAAAGTGTGCATCCAGAGGAGTAATACTGCATATTGGCACTGGGTATGGAAGGTTAGCAGCTTCAAACATACAAGTGAAACTAAGTGAACCACAAAAAAGCCATCACTGAGCAGAAACAGTGCACATTTCATTGTACTTAACTTTTTAAAAGATTAAACAAAAGTGACAGAAGTTTGTCATCCACTTTCAGTTTCCAAGTTGATCTCTGCACTTATAAAGGCAAAAGTTAGCACTTGTTATAGAAAGCTGGTTCTTATAAGCAGTCTTATACACTTTAAATAAAGTTCAAATGGAATTCAGTGTAAATGAAACTCACATGGAAAAAAATAAAGCTCTACGAAGTTATTCAAAGACAAAGGCTGCCATAGATCTTTAATCAAATTTGGTAAACGATACAGCCATTCAAATAAGCAATATGTTTATACCTTTTATAAAACATACTTATTTTTTGACAGAAAACAAAGTTTTGCTTATAAAAGTAAATCAAGTAACGCTAGCGCACAGTAACAGCATATCTAAAGTGAACAACTATGTGTATTTTGCCATCAGTCAAAATAATCCATCCCTTGTAAATTATTGACCACATTACGTGATGAAACGTAGCTCTCAGCGACAATCAAAAGATTCCGGTGCTAAGCATGTGTTTTAGAGGATTGTTTCAGTCCAGGTATAGTCCAAATTAGTTTTCTACTGATCCAGCAAACTTTCAGCTGCATTTATTTTGACAATAAATGAGGGCGTGCTGGCTAGGAAGCTGCCCAGATCCTTACAAAGATATTCAGACCACATCAGGGACAACAAAACATCAAAACCTTGAATTATAAGCCCAAATATTCAGTTTTGAGCCAACATGGTTAAAAAGACAATTTTCTCTGTGCTCTTGTACAGCTTATCATGAATACATTCAAACAGGACCAGTAACCCTTGGCTGGGATTAGTATTTTATGCTATGAAAATAACTGTTTCAATATTTAGTGGATGTCTTTGTATTGCCTTGCTCAACATTATGTCCTACACAACCAAATGTTTTTGCACACTCTGAGATCTTCTACATTTGCATGTTACTCACTTAATATTTACAAACTATTTATTTAATACTAATATTTACACAAAAAATACAGCACCATTTCACCATTTGAGTATCTTTATTAACGAGAAAGTCATTTTTATTCATCACTACTGACCTACAAAAAAAAACACCTAATATAATGGTCATTTATCGAGCTAATAAGTGACAGCAAAAGGGCGAAACAGTTAGCTTGAGCATTCCAGTTAAAGAACAGTCTAGAACTTGGTTATGCCATCACCACCTAACCAGCAAACAGGATGTCTGACACGCATTGTTACATTTATTCCATGTTATAAAGAAAACTTGTATAATCGACATTTTCATTTACAGTTGATCACTCAACAACTTTCCAATGCTGCAGTGTATCCAGTGCTAAAAACTTGTGCTGTACAAAGTCTTTTGACTGATTGTGTATATCAAATATATATCCTAATTATAAATGGTTTTGTGTGCTCATGCTGACATCATTTCACTACTTTACCAAATACAAGCATATAATGCAAGTCTTTTAATTAGCTTTGAATAGCTTTTTGCCCTTTAGCTAACATCCGAACATTTTTATGAAAAAAAAAAACTGGGTAGTTTTAATAATACAAGCATAGGAGTCTGTTTTTGTGTTTATCCGTTTAAGCAGTCTTGAACTAAGCATCCTTGGAGCAGCAGTCAAAACAAAGCTCAAACCCACACCCACACAGAGGAGGCAGAACAGAAATATGTGCAAACTTATAATAGACTCAATACTTGGAGTAGAAGGTCACACCTAGCTTGTATTTTCAGAGCTGGCACTCTGTGTGCTATGATAGGCAAAGAACGCACAATCATGTCATTTTTCTCTCGTGTACCTAAGAACTAAAACCGTACATCATGAAAGGCAGTAGGAATCACGGGTTTGTGGTTTGCAGACTGTTTCTGAGGTCAGCACAACACAGACACAGACAACAGTCATAACATTAACCCATCCTGGGTCAGTGAATGATTATTATTAATATTCATCAAATCCAAATCAGCTGAAGTACAATAAAAGAGACGAAAACAAGTGCGTGTCTCGTTCTCAGTGCTGTGTCTAGGTGACTAAAAATGTCTGGCACTGTAACGGAGAGTGCAGGCATGCACGAGTCTCCAATGAACATATTAATGCAGTAACAAGGAACTGCAGCTCATAAAAGTTAATTGTTAATTTGCTTTGGCTTTACACATCCTGTCTATTTAATGGCTTGCATTACTGTCCCCCATGTCTTCAAAGCAAGTATACTCTCTGCTAGATGATGCTAAACAAATGATCTCCTTGTGATGCAAGCGCGTTATGAACTTCCTTCCGAAAAAAGGAATTCACATCCGTCAAAAAGACTTGATTAGTGTGTTTGTGCAGCGTACATTTACTCAGAAATGTTTAAAGACATGAAACAACAAACAAATGGTGGTTATTCATCTCAAAATAAAATTCCCACACTTACAGCAAAAAGAAACAAAATGCTCTGGCACACAATGTGTTTTGCTGACTGTGATGACGGGAGTTGCAGGGTATTTGGAGCTTCGCTGTTATAATGCCCATTACAGTGTTGGCTAGATAAAGCAGAACACCGCCAGGCACACACATGTACTGCAGGGATGCACACTGAGCTGGGGCAGCAGGCTGACTGAGGTTTCACAGGCCATTTTACAATGGACATTAAAACTGTGCTGCAACCAATGATACCCACTGGTTCACAAATGCATATGCACAAAAGTTTTACTGTATATAGTATCATGTTATCGGTACTGATAACAGAGCGTATTACTTGAATATCATCACCATTTTGGTTGGTGGTGGTGTTGGTGTTGGTGTGATATTCAAGGTTACATAAGGCTGTTGTAAATATTCAAAATGTATCAAATTCAAAATGTATTTCAAAGCAATTATCTGCCCTGCAGTTTCAGTCCGCTTCATATACAAAAAGGTGTATAAGTGCTAATTGTGATCCTTGTGGAGAAATTAAAAAATGACCTTGTCCTCCATCAGATGCAAACAGAATGTTTTTCATCCTTCAGTACCATCTACAGTTTTCACATAAACCAAATCATAAATCTGAACTGTCCTACGACTTGTAAGCTGTTCTAGTTGTTCATTAGTGTTGATTTATTTTGTACCATGGGTATTGACCATGATCAAGGTTCAAATAGCAGCACACATGCTGTCATTTTGTCAATGCCCGTCACTCCACTGTGCACCTGTGTGTGTGTAGCCACAGTGTTTTTATTTATTTATATATCCACTCTGTACACATATACATATACACTCATTGTGTGCATACATACTTAGCTAAACATGTAGTTTACATATACATATATATATTTTACAATATATGTGTCCACATTTTTTATTTCTGGATTGTAGAGTGTACTTTTTATGCTGTACTGTTGGTATAGTATTTTATACTATGATATTGGTTTTTTTTTTTTTTTTGCAGCTCTTACCTTTGTGCTGTCCACTTGTGGGACTAAAGGTTTATCTTACCTTTACAAAAAAACCCACAATTTTTTCCCTTAACACTTGAATTTAACTATGTGGGATTTCAAATTAAATGCAGATTCATACTTGGGAGATCAGCAAAGTAAAGGGAGAAATGGTAGGAATGGAGTGTATCAAAGGTAGTATAGTAGACGTCTTCAGGTTGTGACACGAATTGATACATTAAATTACTTGGGGTGAGAAAAGGTACCGCGCCGGTACTGTAGACAGTGATTCTAGTGTTTACCACTCTGTAATTTAGAACTCTCTCCTGAAGTTGAGTGCACTTTGTAATTTTACAGTCGATGCCAAGTTTTGTGAATAGAGCACCGACACACTGCCAAAAAAGTAGTTAAAACTGGTTTCACACCTATGGTACATTTTGTTTGCTCGCTGTAATTGAGAGACAAGTCACACCACACAGATGGGGCTCATACATGACTAGTTGAGTGTGTGTGGGACAAGACCTCGAACATGTGAGTGGGCACGCAAACACACATTGCATCCCACTGTGCGTGTGCGTCAGTGCTGACTCATGGCGTATGCGCGAGTGTTTGTCATTCAGCTATCACAAGAAGTGCACCTTTTCCCTCTGCTCTCATCCTTTTCTCTCTCTCTTTTGCTCCCTTGCTCCCACACCATCTCCTAGCAACAAGACACTTCAGCTCTATAAATACACATGTAGCTGAAAAAAGGCAAAACAAAATTCAATTAATACAGGAAAAAAACCCTCATGAACTGAAAGGTGCACCATTACCGATTTTTAAAGACCGCTGCAGATCCCAAATACTTTGCAGCTAGTTGACGATGAGAACATGTTCTGCACTGAGGCCCTCTGAATTTTAAGATGCCCCGTCTTTAAGACCTTGAGCCCTACAGAAGTCTTTGGTCTCCTAACTAAAGTCTTTAAAAAACGAAAATAGAACAAACAGAAAGGCTCTATAAACCCTGTAGTTTTATGGTGTGAGTACTCAGTAGATGTTGGTGGTATACTGCTAAGTGGAACTACCTGAGAATGAACTCCTCAGTCCTGTGTGAAGGATAAGAGTGAGAGTGAAAGCTTAAAAGAAAAGAACTTACAAATCAACAAGTTGTTGGTTATTTGAGACTTAAAGGAATGAAGAGGAAAAACACTCCTCAATAAAAGGAAAATGTACACCATACATGGTCTCCAAAGCTCAGAGGTAACTGGTGGGCTGTGAGAGGCTTCAGAAGCTAACATTCAGTGGCAAACATACTCTAAGTGCAATAACAGCTATAACGGGCATGTCCCCTGTTATCTGTGGGCTCTGCTGGGACCGCTTTTTCTCAGATGGTTACTGTCACCACTGAGCATACAGAGTTGAGAGACCACCTCACAAAGAGCGCACACACACACTCCCCCACACGTTCACACCTCACCTTGTAAACATATGCACCAAACACCCTGACACAATCCTTACATGATACACACACAGATCAAGCCTGACTTACCGAGATGAGCAATCACACAGTTGACTTCAATTATGATTTGCAGAATTAACAATGTCATTAAACAGTAAAAGATGTTCCGGTACTGCTGGATGCCTCAGGCAATTTGTTCTGGTTTTCTCCCTCAAAACAGGAGGCTGATTTTTCTTGTTTGTGCAGCTGATCTGTCTCTGTGCAATTAACACATCAACGAAGAAAAGTCCTATTAGTAAATCTTGACCAAGATTTATCTGGACCAAATGTACCAAATAATTAATACCGAAAATAGAAGGATTTGTCATTGAAAATAATGGCTATTTAATGACCAGTTCTGGTCACACATTCTTTCTTAGATAAAGATATGGGACATGGAAACTGCAAAAAATATGCAAACAGTGCGCGGAAAAAGGCATGGTTGTATGATCTAGTAATCTTACTACTTGTAAATTACTGCAATATTCAAAATCAATAACGGTTTCAAGGTGTTTTTAAAACTATTTTTATCCATAATTTAGTCCACACCTATTCCACTCATTAACTAGATATCTCCCATCGCACAAAGCAATGAAACTGAAGTACCAATGCAACTTTCGAAAAAACATCCCTAACACAATCTCAGCACACACTGATAATTCTACTGATAATTCTGAAATGCCGGCTGACAGACGTCCTCGTTGGCCAGCATTACACCACCGGGGGGGATGTGCCATATTATGATAAAATAATAATTCTCAATGATATCATAACAGATCTAACAATGATCTTAAGACCCCCAGAATGCCAATCATTGATATGTGACCATGAATGTTTGAGGATGCATAACATTTATATGGCTTTTACTATGTTTTTTTTTTTAATCTGGTTTATTCTCTTTGTATCTACAAAGATTGTGATCAGAACTCTGCAGTAAAAGCTCTTTTTATGGCAAGACTATATAACATCAACAAGAACGGGAACATAAAGGGAAAAAAGGACACATTGTGTTTCTCTGGTGTATGTACCTAATGGCTCCAATATGTTTAGGGCCCCCAAACTAATTCACTCTTTCTATCCGTGTTCCCTCTATCCATTCCCCACTTCCCTCCCTTCCTCCCATTCTTTGTAAGGTCTAAATTTAGCCACAGGAAAAGGTTGGCCTCCATCTGCTAATGATGTTGGCGGTGGGGAAAAAGGTAAGGTGAGTGAGTGAGTGAGTGAGTGAGTGAGAGAGAGAGTGAGAGAGAGTGAGAGAGAGAGTGAGAGAGTGAGTGAGAGAGTGAGTGAGTGAGTGAGTGAGAGAGTGTGTGTGGGATGAGTAATACAAAGAGCCAAGAGCTGCTGCTCCCCCTCAATGTTCCATTTACAATTTACAGAAAAAGTTCTCCACTCAGTTTTGGAAACTGAAGAAAGTTTTATACATTTTGAACAGAGGCTACATGTGTGCCTTCTAAATCAATTGATACATATTACAGGGAAAAAATCTTAAACCGTAGTTAGTTTATTATTATGAGAGTAGTTATTAATATCTGATTCCTGGATTTGAAAACATTTAAGCAATAACTTCTAATAAAATGCTTTGATGTCAAACCAACACATGGATGCTTCTCTGCACTTTACCCACTTTTTTGAACAGATGCGAACGGTGTTTTAAGTATTGAACCTGCCTTCATATCTGCTTTTTAGAGAAGTGCTACAGAGGTTGAGGTTTTCTTGACCGGGATAGATGGCTGAACTCGTGACTGATAACATTTTGGAAACAAACAAAACATAAACCATCAATGAATAAAAACTAGTGAGAAACAGATACAAAATACAAAGAAAATAGGAAAAATCAGAGGACAACTATGGAAACCTGGGGGAAGGAGGGTCAAGAACAAGTAAAGCGGGAGCAGATAAACACAAGTCGAGAGGAGATCAAAGAATTGAGCATTCAGCTGCAGGTGCACAATGCCAGCCTCTGGCCCTCACATGATACGTACAGTGCTCTGTTACGTGACTAAAAGTGTGTTCACTGTGCAATTGTGCCAAGTATCACCAACAGCAGCTAAGATCCAGGTTGCAGGCCTAATAGCCTGGCATATACAAACTTGTTATACTCATCGTTTTTTTTCTCCCTCTCACACACACCCCCCTTCTAGTGCCCTCATGACTGATCTCACTGTGGTCAAGAGCCCACCATGGTGCCAACTGGAGCAGGCACGCAGATATGCTGTGGGCTCGTCTCCAGTTACAAATACCAGTGCCAGGGTGGCTGCTCTGACACTATGGAAGAGTGCACTGACGGGGAGTGGGCCAGCAGTCAAGGATGTATTGAGAATTCATTACTAATTTATTTTGTCTCAATGTTCTACAATCTTTATGGGACGGAAGTACCCAGGACACTTGAGTTTGATGAGTTTGTGCTCAATTCCATTGTAAAGTAAAGCAAAGTGACCCCTTGTAGTCACACGTGAGCGCAGCACAGCACACTGTGAATGATGTGAGCTTCTCTCTCTGCATTTAACCCATTCACCAAGTGAAGCAGCAGGCAGCAGCACGAGGAGCAGTGTGTGGAGATGGTACCTTAATCAAGGGTACCTCAGTGGTGCCATTGGCAGTTCTGGGAATCGAACCCACAACCTTCCGGTCATAGGAGCAACTCCCTGGCCACCATGCCACCGTTGATCATTTCTGTTAGCCAATTTTGATCAAAGCAGGTAATGTTGAGAGAATACACTAAACGTATCAAAAAAAAGCACAAGCTTACAGTCAACCTATATCAATATAAAAAATGGGATTAAATATATATACAGTGCAAACCCCACTTAATTCAGGAAAGACTGGTCTTGTTATGAAGACAAGCTTTATTAGGCAGAGCTGAAAAAAGGTGGCATGCGCACTGTTTGTATTTGAAAGGCGGTAGACTACACTGGCTTGACAGTGCAAAAATTAGATGTGCGGTACTTGCCGGCAACTCAAGCTTAGTCACAACACCAACCATGTGTTGCTTGATGTAGGGTGCATTATCCTGAGCACTGGGAAAACTTCAGAAACATTTTAACACAAGGTGAGAGACCCAAGGTCGAAGTCCAAGAGTAACTTAGGCCTGTATTAATGGAAAGGAATCTAATCCTGAACTAGAGCTCACCATAAGCATATTACTCACCCAAGAAGCAGTGAAAGCGCATCTAAATGAATGGTAACTAAGGAGTGAGTCTAGGCCTAATGCTCTCAACAGTAGCAGTATAAGTTAAACATCTAGGAACGGCTATTTTCATGTCTACAATCTTCATGTCAATGCCAGTGAAATAAAAACCCCAGTTACCGGCAAACAGCGGTGGAGACAGTGCTCCAGATGTCCGGGACGCCACGGTGCGACAGCCAACTCTGCCCAGACAGAAACCAGACGCGTCACAGGGGAGTTCCTTGCAGGGCTATGATTAAATCAACCATAGATGGTCAGGCAGGGCGCATTTCTGGGCCAATTTTCCTGCTATGCGAGCACTGCTGAGCATGAGGTGCAGCCTGCGACTGCAGTCTGCCAAGCAACTCCACTAACAGGCCCGCGCAGGTCCGCAACACATTAAGTGCGTTCAGTAACAGCACTCAGCAACACTCAAGGCGCTCCGTCTCTGAATTCTGTGCTGAACTACATTCACTAGAAACTTTAGTGGCTCAGCAGTTAGACTAGTACAATCCTAAGTCTCCAACATAAACTTTGTGACTTTGGTCTCCAAACTCTAAATTCTAGTCTCTTGTATTTAACTTCTGGTATGCAAAGAAGTGGAGAAGAAGGACTTTTTTTAAAAGAACTGTCCTGAACCGAACACTGTCTCAGTCCTCACAAAGTGAAAACTGATCCCATCAAAAATGAGAGTGCATCTTTTCCTTATTTCTCATTTGAAATTCTTGTATTACTGTAAAGGAAACCAAAAAGCGGCATCACAGCCAGACTATCAGATAAATCTGAAGTATGACTGAATACATACGAAGACGAGTTATTGAGTGAGTGATTTCCAAAAGTCTACAAAAAAATACCATGTTAGTTTTCTAAACCTGAATTTGTACTTGCAGCTGATTTCTAGTTTGCAAAACTCTCTTTCCTTGCACAATACATGATTTATTTATTTCCCAACACACAATTTCCTTCGCTGCAAAAGTGCCCAAGAACATATTTAACATCATCCCATGCAGCAACTTTTCAGCAGTCAACTGAGAGCCTGTGAAAACTTATGATCTTTAGATTTTGTAGCAGTCGCCTTTATGTTCACCAGAGTCTCTGGTCACACGTGGGTAGACTTTATTCCAGCTCCGAGCAATCAGCTGAAGCTGCTGTGTGAATCTCAATCCTTCAAACGTCATGTGAACTAAACTACTCACTTTCTCTTTAAACAGAAAACTGAAAAACACTAACAGGGCATCTTCAAGATACAGAAACGTTGATAAGGCAACCTAAAACAGAAAAGACAATCTCTCACACTACACAGTCACGCTCAGAAGTTTGTGATTCCTTTAGAATATTCTATATTTCTGCATTAATATGACATAAAACATCATATTTTCATACAAGTCCTAAAAGTAGTTTTTATTGAGGAAAATGTTCCCAAATTACATATCTGTGAGAGGCAAAAATATGTGAACCTTTACTTTCAGTGTGACGCCCTTGCACATTTTTTTGTATCAGCAAACACACACACACAAAAAAAACAAAAAAACCCCCCACCACATACATATCAGATATGAAAAACATCAAACATCAGCATCAACCTACAAATCCGACTTTGCTGCATCCTCTTTCCTCCCTATAGAACAGCTTAAACTCTGGGATGCTGGATGGTTCCCTGACATTAACGGCTCGATTCAGGTCCTTACACAAAAAGTTCTAATGAAGTAAGAACAGGACTTTGATTTGAAAGTCCTATCACAGGAAAAAATGTTTTTAACCATTTCAACCATCACTATGTTTCACAGATGAAATAACATCAGATTTTTCTTTTTAACAAAGCTCTATTTTGGCATCAATCCAAAACACTTTTGCAATAACCTTCTCCTGATCAGTGTTCTCCTGACGGTGGACACGTGAGCATTAGAATATACTCTGCTTTGTTCCTGTCGATCTTTCTTGGATGACCACTCCTGGGGAGAGTGACAGTGGTCTTGAATTCCCTCCATCTGTACACAATCTGCCTGACTGTGGATTGGGTCCAAACTCCTTGGAGACAGTTTTATAGCCTGAGTCTGAATCGCACCAACAACTCAGAGTATCAACTTTTCTAAAATAACAAAATCCTTTGTTTGTGCCATGAAACACATCCAGGAATGTGTTAAGATCAGACTCTGATAGATTCCTGCTCTTTAAATAAAACATTGTGCCCACTCACACCCAGCTATCACCCTATTGATTGAACATACATCCTATCTTCACCTGTACAGTAACTTTTAGCCTTATAGGTTCACATACTTTTACCACTCACAGGTATGCATTGTTTTATCCTTTATCATTGTCCTAAATAAATGGCAGGATGAAAACTAAATGACTTCTGATGTTTAAGGTCATGATTCTGCAGAAAACTATAAAAACTTAGACCTACAACTAATAAAACTTAAATAATGTGTTAAAGAAATGCAGACACAGATGATGAAACAAAATTACAGTTTTGTCAAAGAAATGCTGGTATGGAAGGCAAAACGAAATGAAACCAAACACGATCACCATCCCAAACCCCTGCCTTAACTCCCCTGTTGACAAAGTTAAAACCCCAATCATCAAATACACCATACCACAGTGAAGTGTCCGGATGGTACGAAGCTACGAGAAAACAGACACAGTCAAAGCATAGTTAATAGCAACAAACCTGAGTGAACTCAATTTAGGGTTCTCAGTTGGAGGGCAGGCGGAGGGCAGCCAGTTTGAACCTGACTCAGGTCAAGCTTAGTCTTTTTTCCCTACTTGGCATGAAAATGTCATTCTGAGAGTCTAATTTTAACTGTCACTGCCCTGCCTATGTCAGATTATACCAAGACAGGCTGGACAGAGTGTGTCTCCAGACCTGCTCAAAAAAGCGACACTTACTGTAGTCGTGTAAGACGGCCAAAACAGTTTTGTGAGCAATAAACATGGTCCACATAATCTACTGTCTTGGCCCATCCTACAACCTTCACTTTTTTTGACCATACTGAATGTAGCAATCTGAAACGTTCCTCCCTGTTGTGGGCTCTGACATGTGTTCTTGTCCGGCATGTTAAAATAACCTACATTTATCCCTTAAATTCTGTGATTCCACCCAAAACATCTGATTTCTGCTGAGCCATGCCATCCCGTACAGAACAGATCTGAAGGAGTTTAGCTAAATTAAAAGATGTGCTGTCAGCAAAACATTTTAGAACAATACTTTTTGAACACTAAAAAAGACTGATGTTAAACCTGATAAAACTGTTTGAAAAAAAGTTAAAAATAGTGAAATATGCAGAGCTGCCAAAACACAGTAACCACTACCTCTATTAGCTGTAGTGTCAATAGAGAGAAAACTGTATAAGTAAAGGTATAGAGAAAGACAAGTTCATGTTTTGAACCCCACTGTTCTGAGCATTTAAGACAGTTTGCAATGTTCTTTCAGACCCTGGTACCCTGCTGTGATCCACACCAGCAGCTACAGGTCCCATCAAACCCTGGGTGGGGGCAAGAGACGGTCGTCTGGCCTCCAGGCAATAGTCAACAGTGACCTAGCTAGTGGGCGTGTTGAAGAAAAAAAGGAAAGTGCTTGAAAAAATGGTGTGGATCAAAGGAGACTGAATGTCTGTCTGCAGGAAAAGGTTAAAAAGAAAGGTCCCACAAGTAATACTGGATGTCTTACTACTTACCAACCTTCCCTATCTGACTCAAAGCCAAGCCCAGTCCTCTAGTTTCTAAACTCCTCATAATTAAATCAACTTCCTCTCGCTTTCTCTCTATTCTGAGTTCTTGCTGTTATTCCAAAACTGTACAGAAGACTCTGACATGCAGAGTATTTTCGGTAATTACATTTTACAAAGTCATTCCAAAGAGTCAAAATGTCAAGAAAGCATGCCAAAGAACAGAGATGGAAGGGTGCAAAGGCAGACTGGGTGAAAAAAAGGAGAGAGAGACAGGAGGGAGTGAATGGAAGAGAAAGAGAAGCCGATAGATTGCTTCTTTTCAAGTTCTGTGTTGTGGTTAGGTCTCAAGACTCCATCTTTACTTTCATTTTGCTCCAGGCGCGCGCGCACACAGACAAAGTGGCTGACGACACATGCACTGGCTCCAGCTGTGGGATTAGAACGCTGTCTCCATGGTCGCTCCCCGTTTTCTCTCCCACCACAGGCACAGACTGCAGCAGCAGCAGCCAATCCCTCTCCCTTAACTGCAAACGGGCCTTTCATTTACGAGCTTTCCGTTGTGCACAGACACCAGGCCTCCTCAAACTATGCATAGCCACATGTCATTCATTGCACCACCAGCTTTCGACTCTATCAGAACGAGGCCAAACGAACCATTGAAGACAAAACAACACTACTTTGAGCGTCGGCCTACGTCAAACAACTAAACTAATGAGCCTGGAAATCACCTAAGGGGCCTCGTTTCTGATGATGGCCCACTGAAAAGTTGCAGTTCTCGAATAACAACAATCATCTTTTAATAACTTCATTTCCACTGATCTGCAAGACAGGCTGAAAGTTCCACCGCCCAGTGTGGTGGCCTACACAGAATCGGAAATCCACTGATGGGTTCTGAGAGCACTCTCACCTTCACACAGCGGCCTTTATGAGTCAGATCAGGAGGAACTATAGTACCTGGGTGGCTCTGAAATGCAATCCCAAGACAGAGCACTCTGTGGACAGACTTCTCTGTAATGTTTCAACCACCACACACACAGGCCTGTTTAATCCAAGCCCTGCTGCGCTAACACTAGATCTGCCTGCAAAAATAAATTGGCTGAGTAAAAATAAAAGAGCCAGTGAGTCAAAGTGGCGTCACCACAAACATGGCAACCCAAGAGATGGAGATTGAGCATGAGTGTGAGAATTAGGAAAGTGTTCCTCTGTCTGAGAGAGAGAGAGAGAGAGACAGAGAGAGAGAGAGACAGAGAGAGAGAGAGAGACAGAGAGACACAGAGAGAGAGAGAGACAGAGAGAGAGACACAGAGAGAGAGAGAGACAGAGAGAGAGACACAGAGAGAGTGAGAGAGACACAGAGAGAGAGAGAGAGACACACAGAGAGAGAGAGAGAGAGAGAGAGTGAGAGAGACACAGAGAGAGAGAGAGAGAGAGAGAGAGAGAGAGAGAGAGAGAGAGAGAGAGAGAGAGAGAGAGAGAG
>JBBPCX010000147.1:287485-301117 GCA_037974365.1 Hydrocynus forskahlii | reverse complement strand
GAGAGAGAGAGAGAGAGAGAGAGAGAGAGAGAGAGAGAGAGAGAGAGAGAGAGAGAGAGAGAGAGTGAGTGAGAGAGACACAGAGAGAGAGAGAGTGAGTCTGTGTTTAATGCAATGCAGACACCAGCCATTAAAGTGGAATGTGGGGGGTCTGGGCCCCCTAATAAACCCTGTGTGCGAGTGAGTGTGTGTTGCACACCGCTCCATACAACCCCCAATTTCTTGTCTTTATGTTTTAAATCTAAATTAAGAGTGGGACAGCATTTAAACTGATATTTGTGAGAATAAGGGTGGGTCAGGTTTGATCTTGAGAGTTAGCTAAATTTATTCATCTGCAGCCACAGCTTCCACCCAACAGATGTATGTAAAACAAATTTTAAGACAAGATAAGCTTCTCAACTGTAACTGGTTCTCACAGTTTTGAATTCATAGCATGTTAAATATTTTTATGTTGAAATATTCCTTAAAAGTAGTGTCTCGCTGCGCCTTCTCTCTGTTCAACCACATCAAAACCAAAAGACAACTTCACAAACAAGACTTAGTCCAGACAGACTCCAACCTGGTCCTGTCTCACTCTCAGTCTGGACACAGACTCTAAAGGGACGCTTTTGAAAAGGTCATAAAATACACAACTTGTGCTCACAGACTCACCGTTCAGTATGACCACACACACCCGAAAGGGAAAACTAAAACCACAGACGTAGGGAGAGCACTAACAGACAGAGTCTCGACAAAACCTCAGAGTTCCCACCAAACCATGGCTTTCAGTAGACACAACACTACTGTAACCTCGGTCACGCAGAAACCACAGCCAGAGAAACCTCTGTCCTTCAGCCAGAGGAGACAGGAACCTGTGCATTCAGCTCGGCTCACTAAAGAAAACTGCCAGCAATGAGACAGAGCAGGGCCTTTAATATGCCCTAACCCCACAGACTGACAAAATAAAGAGTAGTCCTATATCAGGTACATGAGATTTCTGTACAGGCTTACACCAATCGGCCACAACCAAAAAAAAAAAAAACCCAAAAAAAACATCCGTCTGTTGTGCAGGTTCCCCTCAAGCCACCTAAACAGCTCGGACCTGTCAAGGCGGTGGACACTACAAGCTCTCTGAAGGTATTCTGTGCCTGGCAAAAACATGTTAGCAGCAGACTCATTAGGCCCTGTAAGATGAGAGATCATAGATCAAACTAGTTTGCCCAACACATGCCACATGTGTTTGATTGGACTGAGATGAAGAATTTGGAGGAGAAATCAACACCTGGAACTCGGTCATGTTCCTCAAGCCATTCATGAACAATATTTGCAGTGTGGCAGAGCGCATAATCCTGCAGTAAGAGACCACTGCAATTAGGGAATACTGTTGTCATGAAGGGGTATATTTGGTCTGCAACAATGTTTATGTAGGTGGTATTTACCAAAGCAACATCAACATGACTGCTAGGGCCAAAGGTTTCCTACCAGAACATGGCCTCCTGCCTATAGTGCATCCTGAACTATTTGAGGAATAGACTTCAATAATTCACAATCTCAGATATTATTATTCATTTTATTTATATGACAGTTTTCAAGGTACTCAAGGACACCTTACAGACCACTGAACCAAATCATAAAATTAAAACTCCACAACACGACAAATAAAATACAGTAAAAACAGATGTGCCAAACAGATCAGCTTCGCAGGAAGGAGCCTCGTCAGGGACAAACTTTTTCAAATTAGATTGAGATCTGGACTGTTTGCCATGTCATGGAGACGATATGCCTTTCCTGAAGAAACACCTTGACACTCTTTGCTCTGTGGCAAAACGCTTTACCAGCTAAGAAAAATGACCATCATTACCAAACCTATTTTCTTGAAATGGAATGAGAAATTGACCCAAAATTTCAATGTACACCTGTGTTTTGACTGTTACCTACCTTGATCCTTTACCTGACTTGCAACCATATATCATAAACTATCGGGATTTTTTTTCTTCTTCAGAGAGCCATGTTTCATTTTCTCTGCAATGTAGATTTTCTGATTCATCACTGAATATCACCGTCATCCTGTCATCCACATTCCATGACTACTTCTCTTTATCCCACTTGTTTTCTTCTGTTTAGCTGATGTTCGTTTGGTGCTTCTGGATGTAAAATCTCATTTATGTACTGACTCATGTTTCCACCCATTTGTTCTGTTGTTCCTTTTTTTTTATTTTCGAGAAATGCTGCTTTCAGTTTTCTATCCTGATGCTTTGATGTCTTCCACGGTCGACCAGTTTGTTTTCCTTGAATAATTCTCACTTCATTTATACTTGCACCAAATTTTAGACGCCGCTGACTGAGAACATATTTGGCCATGAACACTGGATTTCTTTGGAGCTGTTTAAATCTGTCTTTTCTTTCAATTAGCCAAGTCCAACAGCTCAATAAGGTCTGCAAGCAGTCTGCCCTGACTGAAGATGGTCTAGTATTTGTCTATAGTAGTTTTAGAAATGCAAATTACAAAGTGCATATGAGTGATTATATGCCATTTGAGTGAAAAAATGCCATTATTTTATTTCACAAAGCCAGAATTTTCAGCTATTATACAAAGTTTGTTTTGTGTCATATCTGTGACTATTTGTAATAAAATAATCTAGGTGAACATCCTCTACGTGTGGCAATTCAATTTTGGAAATAAGAGTTTGCTACCAACACACCAACTAAGAACAGTGCAAACTTTAACAAGGTTTCATGTTATTAATGACTGGTGTATTCTAAACTGGAGAAAAGTGAAAAAGTGGTCAAAATTTAGAGGGAAAAAAGCAACAGCATCAATGTCTCCAGTTTCAGATGGCAAAGCTGTGCCAAAAGATGTTCAGAGATAGCAGTCAGGACTTCTTATCGGGCCCATAAACCTCTACAGTTTTGTTCTGCCTGACTGGCTTTCTCGTTACACTTGCGCGTGATGAGAACATCTTCAGCCAGCACTCGCATCTGTGTGTGTGTGTCTCTCCAGGCCCACATCATGTCAGCATTACACTCTGGCATGTGGTTTTGGTTAGCTCACATTACCTGAGCCTCACCATGTGCTGCGTTTGTCACTGATCTCTCATCTTTCTCTGCCATTTCCAGGAAAAACCTGCTTCCTGTGCATCACTGTGGGTCCGACAGGAAACCCAACCAATCCGACAAGACTTGTACTTTTCACCGACCAATGAAAACCCTCTGCTTTCATGGCAGACAGACAGGTAACATCAACAACAAAGACATCAGAAGACTGTCAGCATGCCAAGATCTTAATTTCAGCACATTTTAGCCATACTGCCGGAGGCACATAACTCTGATATCATGTATCAACACAAAACTTGAGCATTATGTTGGTATTTGGTTCTATTAAATATTTGGAAGCTTTGTTTTTTTGGTAACCCCTGTGTCTACTAGAAAACTTGTAAATGCTTTACCATTTCTGACACATTATCAACTTTTTAACCAAAACATCGAGAAAAATGAAAGTTATAGTATTACAGTTATTAATAAATAAATCAGCTCATCAGAACATTATCAAAAAACAAAACCCCTCACAGACATTTTTCAAGTTACCTTTAGAAGACTGCAAGATCAATTAGTAAATGTTGAAGTGGAAATAAGTGTTTAAACGAATAGAAATCATCATCTGTTTGGAACTAGTTTTCAGTCTTAAGAGGAGGTGTAAACAGTATTTTTAGTCATTTGTTTTAGCCCTGCAAAGCTGAGAGATGTAGACAGATAGCAGGTTTTTGGTTTTGCTGTTTCCTGGAAGATATGAATGTCTATAAATCTAGAGGAGTTTCTTTTTAAACATTTAAATATATTGGCAAATTAACAGTCCTGCATGCAACTGGCGTTCGTCTATTAACACTGTAAAGTTGTGATGGAAATTCAGATATTAGAAATGCCATATAAACCTGGCTTTTCATTCAACAAACCAGCAAAACTGACTATGAAAACCGATAGCTAAAAAGAATTTAAATGAGTTGTGTCTTGAACTTATATGAGGAAAGCAAACGTTCAGTCTGACTAATCTGTATCCTACACAATCTCACATTACAACATGTCATTTTCTTGGTACCTTTGGGACATTCATTATAAAATGTATAAAAATTTCTTACAAATTAAAGAACAGGGGAAATGTAATTGGAAAAACAAACTATCAAACGCTGGAAACTGTTTGTTATATATGAAATATAAACATTACTGCTTTTTAAGAGCAGTACTGAGAACAAGCATTTGAATATTCCAAGAGACTGCAACCTATTATAAATGTATCAGTATATGCACCTATGCACAGGAAAGATGCAGCGGTATTTTTGTTTTCATTAGCTTTGCAACTAAAAGGTACAGCAGAGAAAACTATTGGTAAAATATATCATAAAATACAATAAAAGTATCAAGAGCAGTCTATTGAGAAGAAAAATCTCTTAGGGACACATTGAGCTCCATAGCACTACTGATACCAATGACACTCAAAATCATAGTATGATATTTCATCATACTGCTCACTTCTACATACCCTGCATACATTTTGCAGTGCCAATAAAATCTAAGAAAGTCATCTGATTTTTCAATACATGGTGTGGGTGGAGAAAAATATTAACCGATAAGATTGGAATTCAGAATTGAAACTTTAAGTTAGTACAAAGACACTCCCTAAAACAGTGTCTGACTCAGAAATTAATCACATCATGAACTTCCAGCTCACTATGATCAAATAAGAGGGTATTTGATACAGTTAATGTAAGCTACCAATGAGCTAAGGGCCAGTTTTGTGTTTTCCCAAAGCATTTACCTGCCATACCTGTGTCTGAAAACACTCAAGGCACTTTCTTGTCGGTGGAGCTGTGAATCATACCTGCAGAGCTGAACAGGCCACTGACACCTCCACCCAGTTCAGTCCGGCCACAGCCTTCTCTGAAACTAACAGCACCCATGGCTGCCTTTCCCAAACGCTGGCTAATTGCCCACATGGCTATTTTCACTTCACAAGCTGGATGAGACAACAGTGTGCCCGTTTCCAGATGTGCTGCCTCACATGCAGAGGATTGTTGATATAATGAGTAAAGAAAGTGGAAAAAAAAAATCTCAAACCGGGACACCACCGGCCTGCAGGGCAGATGGACGGATATTACGTTTAGCTGCGGGTATTAAATAAGCTTTCATGCTTCTGTTTTTCACTTCCAAATTCCTGAAAGAGGATTAGTCCATTTGAAATGTAGGACTGTATATAAAAGTTAAGAAATATAGATCCTTGTATTTTCCACTTTACGACTAAACTGGCTAAACCAGACCTTCAGCTGCGCTGAAAAGCCAATACAAAACTCATCTACAGCGTCCACACTGAGCATTTAACAATAATGCGGGTTAACTGAGGAAATAAGGCAGTGTGTGTGCAGGTGAAACTCAGAACAGTAGCACAGAGAGCAGTGGAATATGTTTCAGTGTCAGTAATTAACCCCTTGGGTACCCAAGCAAGAATTTGCAGGAAGAGAGAGATTTTAGAGTTCCTGCATGCGGGGAGGCCAGGGCGGGGTGTCCTGCAGTGACAGAGCAAAACAATCCAGCACCTTATAATTCACTTCTTACTCCTGTCTGCTCCACCAAAGCACCATTGCTCTCCAAATCAGCATCTGGATCCAGTCTAACAATGAACACGTTCATAATAAGCTCACTTTACAGGACAGGACTAAAGTTCCTTAAAGATCTATATTTATAAAATATATTTGGCCAAATATTTTTGGATTACATTGGTTGCATTTGACCAACAAAAATTTATGTTCAGATAGAATTAAATGTTAGTTCTGTTTAAGCTAGCACAAAATGTACAGGTCAGACTGCACGCTGATTCAGTTTAAATTCAGAATTTGTTCAGTTTAAGCTGGAACAAAAAACATTAACCTTACTCGCCTCTCGCTACTGTCTAATATGCAAACCACAAAATGTTACAGGACAGGGTAATCATTCCTATTTTTAATCATCATGGCAGAATATGCTCTGATTGTGTTTTCTTCGAATCTGAAGGGTGCGTTCAAAGTTGTTTTGATTGTCACAATTTTTTTTATCCTAAAGACAGACCTGGTGCATTACTATCATGTATATGAATTGATTTAACAACTTAAGTCACCTAGACATCCACTATAATGGACAAAAGTATTGGGACAAACCTTACTTATTAAACTCAGGTGGCCCCTTACTTCCAGTGAAGGACAATCTTAATGCTTCAGCATAAGACATTTTGGACTATGCCATGCTTCCAACTTTGGGGACACAGTTTGGGAAGACCCTTTTCTATTCCAGCATGACTGTGCGCTAGTGTACAAACCAAGCAAAGCTGCAAAAGCATGTCAATGGATGAGTTTGGTGTGGAAGAACTCAGTGTGGCAGCACAGAGCCCTGACCTCAACCCAATCCAACTCCTTTGAGATGAACTGGAACAGAGATTGCGAGCCAGGCCTTCTTGTCCAACATCCCTGCCAAATTCCCACAGAAACCCCAAAATCTTCTGGAAAGTCTTCCAAGAAGAGTGGAAGCTATTAGAGCTGCAAAGGTGGGGCAACTCCATATTAATGTCTATGTATCTGAATACACTGCCATTAAAGTACTTGCTGGTGTAAAGGTCAGGCGTCCCAATACTTTTGTCCATATAATGTGTAGTCGAGTTGTCGTGCCTACCTCTGCTCACCTACACAGAAAGAGGCACGACTCACCAGACAGAGTCCTCCTACCTCACCACAGAAAGGGTTACTTCATAGCAGCGTTCAGGACCACCAGATGAGGGGGAGGTGGGGAATGGAAGAAATCAGCTAATGTTTTAATGCATAAGAACATGACTTCACCGTCGGCGGTGTGTGTGTTTTACGATATAAGAAGAGCAATAAGAAGAGTCTTAAAGTAGCCCACCGCGCCAAACTTCTCCCGAGGACGAACAGTATCTTTCCTCCCTCTAATCTCACCAAGCTCAGGACACAATACATTTTCTCTCTCTCTCTCTCTCTCTCTCTCTCTCTCTCTCACTCACACACACACACACAACAAAAGCAAACTCTAATTGACTGTTAATCACTTTCAATGTTTCGGAGCAGATTTACACGAGTTAAGACATTTAAACGAGTATTAGAGCTTCAAAAACAGGAGAAGCTGAAACGACTAATTTTAGTTGCCTCTATACGTTTTTTTTTTTTTTGGGGGGGGGGATCCATCTAATATAAATCAAGTCCCTCACGGAGTTATTCCCACGAAATCAGCTGCTAATTTGTCCAAAGTACAGCCAGAGAGACACTCACATTCTCCAACACGCACTCACATTCTCCAACACACACACAGACAATCGATTAACAGAAACAAGTGAACTTCAATTTAGCACCACTAATTATCTGTTAATCATCAACATTTCAAAACCTGCATACCACATTTATTTACGTTGACGTTTATATAAGTTAAAGCATGTAAACGACTATTTGAGCTTCAAAAACAGAATACACGACTAACTTTAATTGCCTCTGTACGTTGTTGGGGTTCCATACAATATAAATCAAACCCCCCACACGGTTATTACTATAAAATCAGTGGCTAATTTGTCCAAAGTCCAGTCTGAGACACGAGTTGCTCCTGGTGGAGGTTTCTACCAGCCAGCTATCGTTTCTCCTGGATCACATTTCTGATCTGGGGCAGCAGTGCTAACGCTAGCTAAACAGAGTTCGACCCGACAAGACTTCTCATTGACAACTCAGAAATAACCTGCCAAAACCTCAACACTACAGAAACAATGCTTCCAGCCCTGAAGCATGAAGTGCAATCCAATGATTCCAGGTGATCAGAAGACAACATGTCCCTAGTAGGCTGAAGAGAGTCGTGTTTTGGGGGGTCGGTAATCCGGGCTGGTCTGTTTCTCTGCAGTCTAAACTTTCTCCAGCCAAATGGCTGGCAGGAGCACTAGCAAATGGTGGAGAAACCATAAATGGGACACAACGCCGGTTAAACACATCACATGTCCGTTCTAACATTTGTTTCGGGTTAATGGAACTTATATGGCCTATAAAAAACAAAAAGATGAGCTAAAAAGCCCTCAAAGTGCAAACATTAGGAAAAAACATGAGCTAGCTGCTAGCCACCTAGCTGGTCATTTTGGGTTAGCTAGTCAGACCGAAAGTTAGCCAAAACTTGGACACGGCCAAAAAAACTTTTCTGTTTTGTTTCAAAGCCTCCTAAATTTCCTAACCCGACAACATCACAATATTACAGTACGATAAAGCTTCCTCAAAACACCAAACGATCCTGGACTAACCCTTTCAGACCGGGAGCAAAGTACGTCGACAACCAGAAAAATAACTTTCATCAAACTTTCAGCTAGCTAGCCTGACCTAGCTCTCCCTTTTATAGTCCAACAAGCGTCTTTCTTGGCTCCACATAAAAATTTACTCCCAGAGAAAACATGTACACACCGTTTGTTACTTAACAAAAACTTTATAACACACAAAAACACCATCGTATCATGTAGTATTCGGTGAGTTAGCTCACTTAGCTCCGAGGTTAGCTGAACCTGGCAGGCTAAAAAGTGTTCCCCGGCTCATTAAGTGGGACTGTTAGTTTAGTGTAAGGTTAGAACAGTAAAATAAGTAAAGAATACGGTAATTAACTGAGTCGGGAGGTTGCAAGGAGTTAGTTAGGCAGCTAATGTCAGAGGTTTGTCCATTGTTGTGGTAAACTCACCCGAATCCCCCGGGGTCTTCATGTCGAGGGCTGCTCGTTTCTTCTCCGTCCGAGCTCAGGCACAAACTCCTGGCTGAACTTTTCCACTCTCTGTCTCCTGTCCGGGTTCCTCTCGCCCCCTGCCGCCTCGCCTGCTCGGTCCGAGGCTGCGGCTCTATGAAGAAAGAGCCCCAGAAGCGAGTCGAGTTGAGTTCAGACAGAGCCGAGGGGGAGAGAAGGTGGTCGTGCCGATGGAGAGGGGCTCTACCCCCGGGACCCGAGCCCAGCCACCTCGCAAAGCCGCATACTCAGCCCGTCCACGTCACTCCCACAGTCAAAACACTCCAGTCCCAGAGAGAGAGGGGAAAAAAATCTCAGTCTGAGGCGTTTTTTCTTTCCCTCCTTCTCTTCTCTGAATTTTTCTTTTTCCACTCTCACTCCGTGCCACTCTTTCCCCGGCGGCCCCCTCCTCTCTCTTCTCTCTCTACTCTCCTCCTCCCCTCTCTCTCCTCCTCCCTCGGTGTCGGAGAGTGTCGTGTTTCGTTCTCCCGACCACACGGGGCCGCCCACGCGGAGGGAAGGGGGAGGTGGGGGTGAGGGAGGAGGAGGGTCACGCCCACTCGCCATTTGCTCGGCTGCCGTCACTGCAGCTTGCGCCGTTACCATGGAGACCGCCAACGCCGCCGCGTGGATTGCGCGAGGTGACGTCACACAGTGGACCCCCACATACAAGCACACACACACACACACACGAGCGCGCGCGTGGACCCCTGACGAAACAACAGTCCTCTCATCCAGAGAGTGGGTAAGTGAAGAGGAGAGGAGGTTGAAACTACAGTAACATCACACACTGCACACCTCCACACACTGGACACAGTGAGGTCCACACACTTCACATCTACACACACTGGACATGGCGAGGTCCACACACTTCACACCTCCACACACTGGACATGGTGAGGTCCACACACTTCACACCTCCACACACTGGACACTGTGAGGTCCACACACTTTACACCTCCACACACTGGACACGGTGAGGTCCACACACTTCACACCTCCTCACACTGGACAGTGAGGTCCACACATCACACCTTCACACGGTGAGGTCCACACACACAACATGGTGAGGTCCACATACCGCACCCTCCACACACAGGACACGGTTTATTGATCCCAGAGGAAATTGCTTATGGAACAACTCCACAGAGACAAGAACAATATAAAATATGAAGTCTAAATAAATCCAACAAAAAATACTCAATATGAAAAATTATATATTCTTGATGTATATACAGTACTTTATATATACTTTAAAGTAAAGTGGCCCCCTGTCGTCCTGCATGAACACACCTCAACACAGTGTGAACTGCGTGAATTTTTTAATCTGCATTTAACCCATTCACAAAGGAAAGCAGTGATCAGCCAGGAGCACAGCGCCCAGGGAGCAGTGTGTGGGGAATGGTATCTTACTCAAGGGTACCACAGTGGCGCCAGTGGCAGCCCTGGGATTCAAACCCATGACCTTCTGATCAAAGAGGCAACTCCCTAACCACCAGGCCACCAGCCTCACCATATATACTATAGATAAGTTATAAATACTATAGAAAAGTAACTTACAGTTAAGTGAATTCCTAATGTCACAATTCCTAATGACAGTGGTGGATGATTCTCAGCACAACTGTGGCACCAGCATATTAGAGGGCACTTGTGTGTGTGTTTGTGTGTGTGAAGCTGTTTTGAGTGTATCAGGCACAGCAGCACTCCTGGTCCACCGAACAAATACATCCAGCCAAGAGCAGCTCTGTGGTCAGAAACGGACCCCGGGAGGGTGGACCTGCACGGTGTTTCTAGAAAAGCAACACTCTGATATTTTGGTCCCATGTTACTTCTTGAATGGTTTATGAATAGTGTTAAAATGTGTTTGTTAATGTATGTTAAGGTAATAAACACCTTAAATCATTGGCAATCATAACAAACAAAAGGGCAAGAGTGGCAGGTTAGATCTGATGGAGAGGAAGATCTGACAGGTTGTAATGCTAACTGTTAGAGAAGACAAAGTAAGGTTCAGCGAATTAATATGGGCTCACTATTTGGCAAGCAAGAGATCACTGTTGCCTTTTTTATTTATGTACTATGACAAGTCTATTATTGAATTTCAAAGTGTTTATGACCTAAGTAATAACCATAAATACATTGTTTAAAAGGGTGGCACGTCTGTCAATGGATAAACATTTCTGAAACACATCCAGTTTGTCAAAACATCATCAAATATCAGTCTGAGACATCTGTTTGGATGTTGATAACTTATTATTTTAAAGCAACTGTCTGCTTAAAACTATGGGATTCTGCTTTCAAGCAAATTAAGCCCTCTGTTTAAAACCATTTATCTAGGCAGTATGTAACAAGTGGTCTTGGTAGAAGAACGTCAGGTGGTTCCAATTTGTTCCAACATTTTAAACTTCCTAAAGTACACTAATACGTTATTTAAGATGTGTTTTTAAACAAGAGTCCCGGGTTGCCTTTATATTCTGAGTTAATATCTAAATGGAGTTGGATGAAAACGCGTAACGTGCAATGTTCCTGTTCCTGTGTCAGAGTCATATCAAAGCTCACAGAAGATTATTCACCACTGGAAAAGGAACAGACTGAGGGAGGTTGGATGGAATCAGAAAAGACTGGGCGGAGGTAGGTGGCCTTCTCCGTCCTTCTATTTCCATTTCCTTCATTTCTCCCTCTCTTTTCTCTCCGCACAG
The DNA here is from genome assembly GCA_037974365.1 of Hydrocynus forskahlii. Taxonomy (NCBI): domain Eukaryota; kingdom Metazoa; phylum Chordata; class Actinopteri; order Characiformes; family Alestidae; genus Hydrocynus; species Hydrocynus forskahlii. Next base: position 289,676 of record JBBPCX010000147.1, on the reverse strand, counting down.
TGTCTGAGCAGTAGCTAGCATAAAAGGAAACGAGGACATTTGTAAAGCGTTTGCACGTCCACGCCAAATTAGCAATACAGTGCTAATGTCTGCTGGTTTCTTATGCACATATAGCAAGAAGCAAACACCTCTTCCCCACCCTCAGGCTTCCTGTGTCTCGAAGACATTCAGACGGAAAGCCCAATAGCAATGGGAACCTTCAGGAAAACACAGGGTTGAAATGGGTCCACTGCAACAGTTTATACACTATGTGGACAAAAGTATTAGGACGCCTGACTGTTACACCGACTTTATCATGGAGTCGGTCCCCCCTTTGCAGCTCTAACACTTTCCAGAGTGTTTCTGCGGGAATTTGTGCCCATTCATGAGAATGTAGAGTATTTATGAGGTCAGACACTGATGTTGGACGAGAAGTTCCTGGCTTGCAATCTCTATTCCAGTTCATCCCAAAGGTGTTGGATGGGGTTGAGGTCAGGACTCTGTGTGGGCCAGTTGAGTTCTTCCACACCAAACTCATCCAGCCATGTCTTTATGGAGCTTGCTTTGTGCACTGGGGCACAGTCATGCTGGAATAGAAAAGATTCTTCACCAAACTGGGTCCAGAAAGTTGGAAGCATGGCGTTATTCAAAATGTCTCGGTCTGCTCAAGTATTAAGATTGTCCTTCACTGGAAGAAAATACTTTTCTCCATGTAGTGTAGGTGGAAAAGTTCACATTAAACACTTGAAAAAAGAGGCATTAGCATAGGAGGAGAAACTCACACCTAAATGTTTAGACTTCACCTAGTGATGTTGATGTGAAGTTGCTATCCTAGGCCTGGTGTTCCTGGAGCCATTTGTTTCTAGTGTGAGTGAGTGAGTGACTGAGAGAGCCCAAATCTGGTTTGTGGCCTCATCTGTAGATGTTTTCTTTTTCTTCTCTCCTTTGTGGAGCGACCTCGCCGTCCCTAATCAGGATGACAGACAGACGCGCAGCAGAGAAAGAGAGGGGGAGAGATAGAGACGAGTGAGAACGAGAGGGGGAGAGGTTCGTGAGGAGAGGAGCTCTTCTCACAGCCTACAAGCCTCTGCGGCGTTTTCCCGTGGTACAGGGCGCGATGGGCCCCAGTGCGTCTGCACAGCGGTAGGAGAAAAACAGCATTACAAGGAAGCTTTAGCCTTCAGATTGAGGCCATAACCTGGAATGTTTACTTCTCTCAACAGGAATTAGGCCTTGCATTTTGTGGAAGTGAAATATATTTGTTTTCAGTAAATCAAATGATTACAAAGTTTTCCTGGCAGTCATGATTCACATCAACAATGTTTTTCCCATTGAAATTACATTGCAACCACAATTCTTGCAAAGAACAGCAGAATTATTATAAAGAACAGCAGATTATTATAAAATTATCTTTAAAATGTTTAAAAATGGGTCATTAATAAAAAAAAACAAAAAACAAAAAAAAACCAGGCCAAATCTTCTTACATACATCACTGTGTTAAGGAACATAAGGTAGTTCCGGTTTGCATCCGGGCCAGGTAAAGAACATTTTAAATAGAACTTCCTAAAGGGCACTTAAAGATATATTTAAGTGTATTTAAGTGCCCAGATTTTGAAGATATGTTAAAAAAAAGATTCCTGGGCTGCCTTTAGGTTTTGAGTTATTTGAGTGGAGTTGGATGAAAGAACACCTAAGCAAGTTTCAAGAGGGCCAAACTGAAATGGTCAGAAGTTCATAGCACCTCAGAGGTCATCTCCAGAACTTGAGGGGTGCTCCTGGCCAACAGGGGTCCAAGGTGAGACCAACTCCCACCATGTGATGAGTAGATGATGTGCTTATTTTCACTTCAAAAATCAACCAAACTCATAACCGAGTGTTAAAATTGCATTAATTTGCCCATGTAAACAAAGTTGTTGTAAACACAGATCTAGAATATTACATTAGAATAAACACAAATAAACCAACAACTATGTTATCTTAGCTAATTTTCCACACCTCCGTTTGTGGTTACCATCTAGAAGCTGCTAATTAATCCTTTAAATTCAATCAGGCGCTGCAACGGATAGAATTTACAAGATCTGTCTGGAGTGCACTGAGAAGTCAGGAATCAAACTTGTGTTACTCTGACTGTACGTTCTTGTTTAAAAATAACAAAAAGTCTTTTACTGTATTCATATAAATGTAGTTTTTCTTTTGTTATATATATACATA
>JBBPCX010000147.1:267820-278019 GCA_037974365.1 Hydrocynus forskahlii | reverse complement strand
ACACACACACACACACACACACACACACACTCTCTCTCTCTCTCTCTCTCTCTCTCTCTCTCTCTCTCTTTCTCTCTCTCTGCATGCATTCTTATTCTGCCTCTCTTCTCTCTTTCTCTCTCTCTCTCTCGCTCTCTCTCTCTCTCTCTCTTTCTCCATAGAGCACCAATAGAGTTGTATAACTGTCTCTCTTCACCCATTGTGCATTGGTTTGGTTGCTATTTGGTTTGTTTGTGTGTCAAAAACTAAAAAAAAAGGATTTTGGTTTTTCTGTTTTGGCTTTTTTTTCACAACATTCTTGATCAAAGAAAAAAACTTGGAAGCTACATTTTCACAGTATTATTTCAAACCACCTGATGAGAAACTCCCCCACAACAAGATTAAAACAATAAAACGGACAAAATATGAAAATAGGTAATACATTACCCCATCCCAAAAATAGAAAGAATGAGACAAGGTTATACAGCATCAACGAACAGACCAGGAAAAAAAAGCAATAAAACAAAATATATATATATATACTTTCGAAGTTCAGTTCGGTGAGGTCAATAAATATTCCTCCGCCTAGGAAAAGAGAGTGAACGAATCAAGGCCATACATAATGGACAGGGAGGGAAGGAGGAAAGGGCACAGAGCTCATCTGTCCATCGACACTTTGAACTGTCAGACTGCCAATCACTGCTTGGTCAGTCCATAACGAACAGGCGCTGCCCCACCTCCCTTCCCTAAAAAGCATCCTCCTTGTCCACCTCCTATTCGTCCACTCTTTGTATTTGGTTTTTGGGTTCCTTTTTTGTCTTTCAGTTAATTCAGTCCTTCATTGGTTTTGCTTACCTTCATTTTTGGTTTGTTCCATGTGTTGAAAAAGAAAAAAAAAAAGAAACAAATAAAGGAAATTAACAACAGCGACATTCTGCGTCCCGGTTTGGAAGCTCCCCGTCCAGCTTGCACTTGTCGAGTTTCCCCGTGTGTCCTCTTCAGCTGCTGCTCCTTGTGTTGTCATTTTGTTCCCTTTCGTCTTCTCCTTCTCGATTTGGCCCTATGCATCTACTCTTTTCCGATGCGCAGGAGAAGGTGGAGGGCAGGGTCTTGGGGGCTCAGTGTGGGAGGTGGGGGAGGTGCGGGGTGCGGGGCAGTGTCGCTTTGTTAAAATTATATTTAATTCCCTTTCATTTTGTCATCTATTTGTGTGTTGGCGTGTGTGTTTTTTGTGTCTTCTTCTGTTTTGACATGTCTGAGGTCTTGTCTGAACACTTGTTAGCCAATGCTAAAAGGTTAGACAAACGCTTTGGTATCCAAGAGAATGAATCTGAGTTATGGGTGGACAGGATGACAGTATTAATAATAAAAAGATGGACAGTGATATCAAGATGATAAAGGTTTGGGAAGAATATTTCCCATGTTTCTGTATGAGCACATTATCATAACTGTCATAACCGTGTGTGTGTGTGTGTGTGTGTGTGTGTGTGTGTGTGTGTGTGTACATACATGTCTATGTTTGAGCTACTATGTTAAGCCGTAATGTGACCTGTACTTCACAGAGACATACCAGAACCTCTCCAAATCCCAACCTTTATCATTCTATCAATAGGAATGATGATGACAAAAGTAAAGACAAAGCTGTAACTGGTTGGAAGTATCTGCAGTGATGGTAATCTGAAATGGAGTAAATCTAGTGGGCTGACAGCAGAGGTAGATTGAGGAAGATGTAAATGTACATAAAAGTCTTAAGACGCAACAGCGTTGCTCAAAAAGTACAAAATCAGAAGTGACTCTGAAGAAGGATACAAAATAAGTGAAGCACTATGGAAAATGAACTTAAACCTGAACAATGAAGAGTATTTTTGGTGCTGTTTGTGGAGTTTATGATCTGATCCTGGATGGGTCAGGTTTAAAAAGTCTTAGGTAAAGCTTTTCTCTCCGATTTTTGGTTTCGGTTTTTGGTATTTTGGTTTTGGCAATTTTGGCATTTTTGTCATTGTTTGCCTTTATGAGTCTTTACTTTCCACTTAGGTCTTATTTTTTGGTTTAAACTCTTCCTTTCCATCCACTGACACTTGTCAGATGTCCTTTTTTTCTGTTTTTCTGCCACCCGTTTTTTTTTTTCACAACACAGTCATTTTTTGGCTCTCATCCCTGCCCTCAGTTTCATCCATTTCTAGAAGTCTCTTTTTCGATTAGAAAGGAGTCCATGTACATTATCATCAAAAGAAACTCTGCGATGCCACCTCTCCAACTTAATAGACAGATCAATTTTTTTGGTTCTCCTGTTCTCTCCTCCTCCCCTGTTCTCCCACGCTCATCCCTCTCTCTTTCATTCTGTGTATTTTTGGCTTTAAACGACTCATTGAGAGAGGGAGTGAAGGAGAGTAATGGAGGAGTGAGAGATGGCTTTGGTTGAAAAGGCGAGGTTTTTTGTGTTCCGACTGTTCCACTGACTCCTCCCCTTCACGCAGGCTGATGGTTCACTGCGGGTGTCACTCGGCCATGGCCCCACCCAGTGGGGGAGGAGAGGCTTCGCTGAAGGAACAGAAGGAGGCGGGACTTGAGCAGGGAGAGGCGGAGCATGAGTCAGGGCTCATGCGGCTGACACTAGGAGGAGGAGACGCCCTGGCAGCGCTGACCAATCCCATGCTGGCACCTGCTGCCATAGGCAACAGGGTGGGGCGGTTAAGGAAGAGGGAGGGACGCAGTCCGGCTCCTGGACATCCAGCTCCACCAAGGAACATCTGACCACTACCCTCAAGAGCTGTAAGGGGCATTTGGCCACCACTGGCAGCCAGAGCTGTGAGATGGGAAAAAATCACAAGAGAGGAAGGGCAAATAAGAAAAAAACTATCCAGTTCAAATTTGTTAGTGATTATGTGAAGCAAGGAAATAGAAACAAGTGTTAGAAATAAGAGAATATCTGACAGTTGACAGAGCAAAATAATATAGTGGGCTGAGAAAGAGAAGCTCTCACATTCATTCACACACAAATACATGCACTCAGTGAGAGCATGTTGACAAGAACGAGAGTTGATGAGAAATAGAGAATTTCTCCTGTTCTCTAGCCTGTACTCGGGTGCCATCCGGGTTTCCTCGGAGTGATGTCATAAACGAAACATGGTTGCTTCCCTAAAGAACCTTTCAATGAATGGTTCTTTAAAAAACTCAGCCGAACGGTTCTTTATGGAAACCTTCTGCAGCAGGTCTCAAACCAGTCCTCAGGGACACATTTTTGCTCCAATTTAGCTCCCAGGGATAGAGCAAAAATACAGAATGTCTGGGGACCCCAGAAGACCGGATTGAGGAATACTTATCTGAAGGATTTGCCTGATTTCAGCAGGTCAAATTACTGCCAGTTACTGGGATGGAATGAGTCTGTGATGATCCTAGTTGCTCTGGTCCTGCATCTCCTGGTATAAATGTCCTGCAGAGATGTGGTCCAGCATTCTGCCACCCAGATGACTCTCTGTAGTCTCTTAACATCCTGCACAGAGCTGTTCCCAAACTAGGAGGTGATGTTCTGCACTTTCTACAGCGCCAGTGTAAAAGGTCCCTCGGATCACTGCAGAAACCCAAAACTTCCTCAGCTGTCTCAGTTGGTAAAGATGCTGCCTTGCCTTTTAGGACTGGGCTTGAATATGTGTGTGATCATCAAATCATGCAGTCATGAGTGTAGAAGGAGTAGAGCAGAGGGCTGCGTTCACAGCCTTGTGGAGCTCCTGTGTTGGATGTGACTGTGCTGGAGACCAACTCTCAGAGCCTGTTGTCTGCTTGCAAGGGAACTGAAAACCCAGGCACACAGGCAGATGCTCAGTCCCAGGTACCTCAGCTAAGCGAACAGTCTATGGGAGACTTTTGTATCGAAAGGTCCTATGATGTAGGAGATGGCATCATCTGTTGATCTTTTGGGGCTGTAGGCTGGAGTGGGCTTCTGGAGCTGGGGATGGATGCTTTAATGAGTCTCTCAAAAATGTCTACTGACATTAGTGCAACAGGCTGGTAATCATTCACGCGCAAGGGCTTATTGTTCTTTGGTCTCGGAACAATATTGGATCTTTTAAAGCACGGGGGGAACACAGGCGGAGTCAGAGACTTGTGGAAGAAGAAGGTGAAGACTCCGCTCAGCTGCTTGGCACAGCAGACGCCCAGAGATGCCGTCAGCGCTTTCCTGATGATGATGTGATGCAGCGCCCTGCACACGTCGCGCTTGTGTCAATGTTTAGGTAGGTGGAACATTTCAAAGTAACATCCACATGTATGCCAGGTCCCAAGGTTTCCAAACAGAAAATCTCCCAGGTCAGGACATCACCTCAGCTGGCTTGCCTTCCCCCAGTAGTGCATTCTAGTGGCATCTCTTCCACATGATGTAAAAGAAACTGATTTATCAGACCAGGTCACCTTCTTTCATTGATCCATAGCCCAGCTCTGTTGGCTTGTGTGCCCATTGTGGGCACTCTGACTGGTCTGCAACTTATTATTGGGTTCTGAATTTCAGAGTTACCCAACCCAAATTGCACCAAGCTGCAGTGCACTGTGTGTTCTGACTCCTTTGTATCAAAGCACTGTTTTGCTACAGTAGCCCTATCGTGGGATCGGACGAGATGTGCTAACCTTCACTATCCACACAGATCAGTAAGCTTTAAGTATCCATTACCCTGATGTTGGTTCACCTGTTGTCGTTCCCTGGACGACTTTGGTAGGTACTAACCACTGCATACCTGGAACACCCTGTACTGTTAATCACTGTAATGCACTTCCCCTGTTTGTTGTTCAATGTTTGTGGCTGATCAGTGTGTATCATTTAGTTCAGATTTTCTTTGTTCTCTGTTACTCGTTAACTAACTTTGCATCTTCCTGCATTGTACTTTGTCTCTTTTGTGATTGCTCCCTCAATTACAAACCTTGCATGGTAGCCAGGGGGTTGCTGCTGATGATAGCCTGGTTCATGCCTGTGCTTACACCCATCATTGTGTTCCTGCAATGTGGATGGTCCCATTTATACACATACACACGCGCACATGCATACACATTCATACATGCGAGGAGAAGCAAGGATTTTTGAGACATCAGAAAAGCGTGCAAAAAAGTGTATTTGTGTTCAAGCCTGTGTGTGTTTACATGCCATAAATGTAAATGTAAATGTTTGTAAAAATAAAATAAAAAAAGACAGAAATTAAAAGAGCAACATGTTCATGTTCGCTGGAACATTCCGGAAAGGTAAATTCTTTTCGTCGGTCAGATATAAATTTCAGAGTTACTCAACACCTCCCAGATCACAGTGAAAATTTAGGAGGCCACATTTCCTGACTGCCGGAACGCAGTACTAATAAAAAGAAGAATGTTACTTATGTTCTTAATTGCCAGGAGAAAATTTTGCTAACGTCTTGTCTTACTTACATGACTGTGTTGCCTTGGCAGCAGAGTTTTAGAAAATGTCCCCAGTAATAACAAAAGAAAACAAAGAAATATCATAAAAGTGGCACAGATGAACTCCTTGGAATTTATCACGTGCCAGTCATTGACTGCTCAAGAATTAAACTGGCCTTTGGATATAACTAATGACTCATATTGCTGCATTCTTCTAACCAGTACAGTGCTAATTTAGAATGAACCCCATCATGTTCTGAACCTGTTACACGTAACATGCACCTTTCTTGATGAACAGGATTTCTTTGTTTCTTACATTTCATCTAGCCCTGAGGATTTGTCTAAACTGCTCAACCTCGTCTAATGGTTGATGAACCTGCTTCAAACTGACGAGCAAGTTGACACTGGGTTATGTCTGGGAACCTCCACACGAGGCCACAAATCAGTCCATGCAACTTATTATCGGGTTCAAAAAAGGCTGACAAAATATTAGCGATGCTGCATTTTTGTTTACATGTTATTGTTTTAATTTACAGGCATGATACAGACATTAGGTGACAGAGGTCCAGATTAACAGGGCTGTGTTCCATATCTGCTTCCATAGAAACTGATCAACTAAACTGAATGAATTAATAGAAAAACATGATTTAGGATAAAGTGATTATTTGATTAACCGTGTGATTCATTCTCATGATGTTGTTATATAATGTGATGCTATATTACAGTGATGCTGAAACATAATGTGATGCTGTATTACAGTAATACTGTAATACAATGTTGCAGCACTTTTTCTCTCTGTGACATCCAGCTGCACTTCGTCTTGTTGTGACTTGTTTACTGTACACCATTTTGCATCAGCGAACGCTATTTCAACCCTCTGTGTACTCGTGTATATGCCTGGGCTGACAATAAACTCTCTTGAATCTTGAATCATGAATCAACTAGCTGAATAATAATTTTTGAACAGACTGTCTTGAACATTTTTAAAGACACTTTTAAAATACTTTGAAGCAATAAAAAGTTATTTATTGTTTGCTATTGTTATTATTATTATTATTATTATTATTAGTAGTAGTAGTAGTAGTAGTAGTGGTAGTATTTTTATTACTATATATGTTTTGGGCATAGAGTATGTTTTGGGCAATTCCTTGTCAGCCGTTTCACTGGAAATGATCCATTTCAATATCTCACCAACACCTTAAGCTAAAACAATACAGCTCATTTAACAGGCTGAAAACATTTTCAGCATCACTGTAATAATACAGTTATACATATAACTTTTTTACTTTGTACTAATATCATTTTTGTGTGAATGTACAAGAATGTACTCCTATTTATTTGCTACTTCGCATTCAGTTTTCATGTACACACATACCCAACACCTCTGATGAGTGATTGGCCTTTTTTGCTCGTACATTAGAGAGGACAGATAGATTTTTCCACAACAAATTAGTGGCGGCTTTCTGTAAACAGCAGTGTTTACATAGAACAGTGCAGTTTTTCTGCTTTGTTAGTGAAAGACCAACAAAAAGACCGATAAAAAGAATCGAACAAAGGAAACTGGCAGGGAAAGTATGTTGCATAGCCTGTTTCATACATTTTGAGTTATACTGCCTTGTACAGATTGTTGATTACCAACAAAACAGTTAGCTAGATTTGACTCTATGCAACTGGATTAGATTACTTTTTCATGGCAAGGTGGAGTTTGGATATGAAAGCAAATGAAGGCATTATCAAGAATGCTGCTCACTGCATGGATTTTCCCTGAAAGAAGTACAAATTTTCAGCTAGCCCAAAAAGGCAAGCGATTTTCATGATTAATATTTCAAGTTTATGCTGTATTTGTTTCTCGTAAACTTAGATATTGAACCCTGAATCCTCTGTGCAGTTAAAAAAAAGTGTGTGTCTGTGAGTTTGTGCCCATGCGCGTGTTAGTGGAAGAGAAAAAGAAAGGCAAAAAGACAGAGAGAGAGATAGACAAAGAGAGAGATAGCGAGAGTATACTGTGCTCACCCTGCGTTGAGACCAGGGCTGCTCAAACTGGGTGGGGCAGGGCTTGCTGTGCTGAGAGGAGGCGTAGTCACTGAAGGTGGAGCGGAGCTCATCACTGCATGGCCTGTAGGGTTAGGAGGGCAAGTCACAGAGGGGGTGGGACTGACAGCTACAAAAACATACAAAAAGCAAGTGGTGATCAGTTCCAGGATGCAGATTTAGACCAATCTTAAACCAATCTGTCACTGTGAGCTGATATTTGCTTTTCAGTACATAAAAAAGTGTATTTGGAAAAAAAGAGATCAGACACTTACCTGTAGCACTAAGACTGGTAGCAGCCTGAGCGAGGGCCTGACTGGACATCTGGGGAGGGAAAGAGAGATGTGCACCATGGCAGTCTTGAGTCTAAAGTCTTAAAAGCTAAAGAATGCTATGCAAAAGATCAGTGGTTCTCAGTCTTTTTGCAGTGAGAAAAGCACTTATTTAAAAACAGAACTCCTAAATAAACCAGTTTGTTTTCAGCTAATGTGAAATGTGCTCATACAAAATACAGTGCAGTACATCTGCACACTGCACTAATCAAAAAATCAACGCTACAGATTTAAACTAGATAGAAAGACAAATCAGCCATGTCAGCAAGCTACGTTATTATGGTGCATTTTATTAGCTCAGGCATTTAGCTAAAGAACTCTTCACTGGTATTTTGAAGCCCATCACTGAGGGCAAGTCCATTCCCTTTTCTTCCCTTGCTGTTACATGATGTGATTCATTACACTCATGAAATCATGGAGGAAAACCAGGGGTTTAAGGGGGAGCCTGTTCATACAATCTCACTTCGTGAAATGAGTAGAATTCTCTGTTTTTCCGATCCTATTTTTTGTGCTTGAGTTTTAAAATAAGTGTATGTGTTTGTGTGCTTTATACATATTCTGTTCAGAGCCACTGGTGTATTTGCATAGCACTTCAGGACTAGGTGCAAATTCATACAAACAGTGCAGAATGCAGTCATACAGAGACACTGGTGCTAACTGTGCAGTACCCAGCTGGTACAACCAAATGAATTATGAGGAATTTAAAATTTAAACAACAATTGTACTAGTCTCAATCTGATATGTGACTTCAGCATTCTTTTGTGATACCTAGTGAAACACACCTAGCACCAGAGGACCGCACGTCACAGGAATGGCTTGACAAAAAATACTTTTAGCAAACCAAGGAAGGGGCAGGCAGAGGGGGTGAGAGGTGAGGCGGGTAAGAGGGGTGTGGGTGGGTCGTACCATCTGTGGGCTGTAGCAGGGAGGTTTGTGCGTCGCAGGGGGGGGCTGGCTGGGCAGGGGAGGGGTAGCGCTGGAGGGGTTGATGCGTTTTTCTTTCTGCCGGCGGTTGCAGAACCAGACGCGGATCACCTCCTTCTCCATGTTAAGCTGCTCGGCCATCAGAAGGATTTCCTCTGAGGTAGGCTTCTGGTTCTGTATGAATTAGAATACAAATACAGTTTGTTTGGTTAGTATACAGATTACACATTGCACCAGGCGGCCTGACTGTGAAAAAAATACACTCCTCAGACTTTTATGGAAAAGTGAAAAGTTTACACTATGATGAATTTCTAAATCAAATTGTACAACATGATGAATTTCTATTTCTCTTACAGTCTTTGGCAATGTTATGTTATGGCACTCTGACAGATAGGGTGTATGTGTCTCACCGTGATGAAGTTGCGCTCTAGTGCCACGCGGACGTTTGTCTCGATGCTGGTGCGTTTCTTCCTGCGTCGTCCAGGCAACCCCTCAAAGCCCAGCATTGGAGAAGAAAGGGAGCTGGGACTGGGGAGCATGTTGTCTATTGCCATGGTTTCTGTAGGTGCACACACATACATTTGTAGTTTCTAAGAAAGCATGTAAAATGCACACATTATAACACTATACATATGATTATGCATCTCATGCACACTAAACCTTATGCATACACACAAGAACACTGACCTGCATCACTCAGCCATTTCTCCAGCAGGGGTTTAAGCTTGCACATGTTCTTGAAGCTGAGATTAAGGGCCTCAAAGCGAGAGATGGTGGTTTGGCTAAAGTCATTGCCGTACAGCTTCCCCATGGCCATCCCCACGTCACCCTGCCAAGAAGAGTGTGAGAGAAACACACAAACAAACACAGAAGAGTGTCAATCAGTGCCACAGGAAGGCTAGTCTATTTGTTTTATGTACACACACACATACAGACACACACACACACACACACACACTGCACACCATTCCTAGTGAGAAGCACCACAGTATTAGTCAGTTCATATTCAATCAACTCTAAACAAGACACAAATAGAAATAAGCCACTAAAACACACTCACACATGCTTGATTACTTTGTCTCAATTAAAAAAAAAAGGTTTTAGGTGTGTGAGGTGTGCTAATGCAAAACAGTCTGACAGTCCTGTGGTACAGATATCAACATGATGGGTTTCATGAAAAATTAATAAATGGTAAAACATTCATCACTAGACCCCCAATAAATCAATATACAAAGACAATTTACATTCATAAAAATAATAGCAATCGAAATGCTACTTTTTGGCACATTCATTTGTTTTGTCACAGTTCTTTGTCATTCTCTCCTATCTCGCATGTCTCCTCCTGTTTGTTTTTACTGGCATATGTTCATTAATTCTATTTCGCACTTTGCATCTTGTCTCTAGCATGCTAGCACTGCAATGATGGTCTCAAATAAACCTTTGTGTTGTCTTTTAGGCTGCTTGAGCTTGTATTTAATTTGTTTTGGAGGTAGGTTGCTTGTTTTTGTGTTAATCACAGTATCCACAATAAAATGAAAAAAAAAAAGAAATAATAAT
>JBBPCX010000147.1:213181-238877 GCA_037974365.1 Hydrocynus forskahlii | reverse complement strand
GGCACAAAGGATTCAAAATTAGATTGCGACTGTACATTAAATTATCTTTCGGAATACACCTTCTTTGACAATATAACCACATTTAAGATCCCGGAGCAAATTCATTTCATAGTGAGGAATGGGTGAGTGTCTCAGCTGACCAGTAAACAGATGCCCCTTTTCTTGCATGTTTTGCTAAAGGTCTTGTCTGCTTTGCCTCGGCTATGGCAGCCGGGCTAGGGCCTTGAACTTGAGACGGCACACAGGTCAATACGAGACGGATGGAGGGGCAGATGAAAAAGCGGAGAGAGGGGTGATGGGCGTCTGCATATGAATAGAGGGGGCACGAGAGAGGGGAGGCAGAGTGGAGAGGAAAAGGTCAAGGGTTAACCTGTCGACCCCCACCACCCGACCATGCAGACAAAAGGAGGAGAGAGGGGTTGGATTGGGTGGCTGAATGAACAACTGGTGAGCTCACTCTAATCAAGAGCACCTCTTTAACCACGCACAAACACACACACACACACACACACAAACGCACACTAACATTGCCTTCTGAAGAGCTTTTTTACCACTAAGATTCTCTTCAGGGTCTTTAAAAATATAAAATGCACACTGGGCCTTGACAAGTTCAATTCTGACATGCATTCATGCGTTTTGGGCTTCTAAACACTTTTAGTTATTTGATTTTATTAATAACAAATTTCAGACTAGCAACTGGCACATCCTCCTGAAGTACCAAACGAAACAAGCAAGCCTCTGTTTACTGTTTGTTTTGATTTGATTGAATGCATCATCACTGTGTCCCTAATGCAGTGGAAAATCAGATCCCTCAGATCCCAGGGACATTAATCTGTGGCTTTTTTTGAAACAAATACAAACATGAATGTACCACAGTTAAACTTATGCCTGCTACTAGTTTTCTACAGAACCTATCACTCAGAAAGAACCCCCATAGGGAGTTACATTAAAAATATATATTTGAATGAACATACAAATGTGTGTGTGAGTGTGTGTGATGTCCTCCTCATTAGTTTAACGCATGCAGCCTTGCAGAGCTGGAGGAGAGTGTGTCCACTTTCGCTGTGCAGCATGATGGCTATTTATCTTATCTGTGGTATTAGCTAGCTGGCCTGTCAGGTAAACTCCACCCAGCTCCGAGCGGCCGCTCACGCGGCTGCCCCCTGGGTAATCAGCATGGCTTTCTTTTAGAAAATTATGCGGCTGACCTCTCCGCATATTCACCATATTCATCCTGCATATGGAACAGGGGAAGAATGGAGAAGAAGCAGAAGAAGAAAAGGGGGGGGGCTGTCACCTGGCCTAGTTATAGTCCACACACACAGGAAAAAGAAAACATAGCTGGTATTATACACACTGAGTAGTCAAGGCAAACAAAAGTCCATTAGGGATCTCTCTCCTTTTTTTTCTTTTTGACAAATTTTAGAAGGATGGAGGATGTTCCAGCACTGATATATAAAAATAGTGGAATACAACACTCCAAGTAATGTTTTAGTTTGAACAAAGTGGTCCCCCCCACTCCCCATACAGGTTTGGATGAGAGTTATGTACTCTTAGCTGAGCAGCCTGCTGGGCAGTCGATGCGTATCTGTGTGTGTGTGTGTGTGTGTGTGTGTGTGTGTGTGTGTGCGTGTGTGTGTGAGAGAGAGAGAGTTAGAGAGAGAGAGAGAGAGAGAGATAGAGCGAGAGAATGAGAGAGAGAAAGAGACTGAATCCCCTGAAGAAACCATCAGAGGATGGTTTGTCAGGTTGTCAAGAATGTTTGAGTGTCTGCATGTGTAGGTGTGTATTTGCTTGTGTGGATGTGTTTGTGCGGTGCCTCAGGTGTGTTTTTATATACAGGCTTGAGTGTGTAAATGTAAAGCTTTGAGATGATAGCTAACAGATTCATACCCAATATGAAGAGGACAGAGATAGGGCTCTTTATGAGAGCTGGGACGGAGATGAGAATTGGTGTAGTACAACAGATTAATTTCATTTCAGAAAAGATGGAGAGAAAACAGGAAGAATAAAGGCAAAAGGAGGCATGAGCAAGAGAGGAAAATAGAAAAGTACCTTTTTCTTTTCACTGGATGCGTGCCTGGGTGAAACCATAAACACTCACCTTGACATTGCAGTGTGACTGTGTCACATACCATAGGTTTAGATACAGCATTATGTCATTGCCTCTTAGCATCAGGTAAACATTTTTTTAAAGTATTTTCAATTTAGGTTGAACAAAACATTGACGTCACATCACCAAGGAAACATTTGATTTATGTGGAGGAGTGAGAAGGAGTGTGTGTACGTAGATAGACAGATACATACATAAGTACAGCGATTCATACTTATTTATACTTTGTATGACAGATTAATCCCATTTGGAAATGGTTTTGTACACACAAAGCACATAATATAAAAGGACAGGTAACATAGATAGTTTTCTAGTAAGCAAGGTGAAAGTCTAAAGTAGTTATGCAAGAACAGAACACAGTAGCCGTATGGTTATACTGTAGTTCTGTATGTATTTTTTGTGAGTGTATGTGTGTGTTTGGGGGAGGTTAAGGATGGGGTTACTTTGGAGAGATTGAAGTGCAAAAGCACTCAGAATTATTAAAAGCTGGCCCTCACGCCTCTCTCCCTCTCGCGCTCTCTGCTGCATTGTTACCACACTCGCTCGTTCAGTGCGCATACATTGAGGAAAGATATTAAATTTACCCCTCAGACCCTGACTGTAACCCCAACACTCCAAACGGTGGCCACTGGAAGGGCAACGTGTCCCTGAGGTCTCACACACAATCATTATCATAAGGCTTGTCTGCTAAATTAAATTGGATGCTTAAATCTCTCCAAAAAAGTGTTTCAGCGAAGGAAAGGATATGAAATGTGTGTGTTTGTGTGTGTGTGGGTTTGTGTGTATGTGTGTACTGGGGGGCTGGGGGGGGGCAGTGGCAGAATTCAATCAGGCTTTTATTATTTCGTGTTATTACTGAGCTGTATGGTCTGTTAGGAGATACTGCTCTTATATACATTCATATAAAACATATACACACACACACACACACACAATGAATTTCAGGTAAATTTCCAAAAGACTGCTTTAGACAATGAAGGTAAATCATTGTCCACTACTGAGTGTGTGTGTGCGTGTGTGTATATATATGTGTGTGTGTGTGTGTATTGTTTTCACACTCTTCCATCCCTACAGTCTTTTCTTTATCTCCTTCTTCCATCTTCCTCACTCTTCTTCTCTCAATATTGAGGCCCAGGAGGAACTATGGTCTGCTCTTGCTGTACAACATACAATTAGCTACAAGCCCTGCAGCTTTTCACACACACTGCTTTCTTATTGTGAAAGAGGGAGCTGCATAGAGAGAATCTAAGTGTATTTAACTAAAGTGAAATTGAAGATGCACAGAGACATACGGAAAGGCAAAATGGGTAGCAAATGAGAAGGTGGGAGCGAATTACAGAGAATGACAGTGAGTGTGATTCACAAGAAAAGAAAAAATGGCCCAAGAGAGGAAAAAGGTTAAGAGTTGTTTGACGAGTGACTGTATTAACATGACTACAGTGTGTTATTTGGTTTATGAGTCTGATAACAGGCTAGACTGACTGCGTGTGTGTGTGTGTGTGTGTGTGTGTGTGTGAGTGTGTATGTGTGTGTGTGTGTGTGTGTGTGAATGAGAGAGAGAGAGAGAGAGGGAGAGAGAGGGAGAGAGAGATTTCTTCAAGGCTTGATTTCATTTATGATGCAAACTGCTCAGTGTTTTAAAGGCTCTCAGAATCAGGCAACACATTGTGCCACTTAGCCATCAATATGCAGACAGACAGACAGACAGACAGACAGACAGACAGACAGAGAGGGGAGGTAGATCCAGAGATAGGCACTGCTGGGTGTCTTTTATATCTCTCTGTCTTTTACACACAGACACACACACAGACACACACACACACGTACACACACACACACACAAATGTACACTTTGCCCTGTCAGAAATAAGAGTATCAGGGAGCAAATGAGGTCCATTTCATTGCTGATGGTCATGGTGCCGGTTTCCACTGAAGAGGTGAGGTGTCCGTGGGAGAGAATGTGTTTACCTACATATTTTTATTGCTATCTGCTTAATGGCCTATAAATGTCTCCATGGATACATGAAAGGGAGAGTGGGATAGAGGGATAGGGATAGGTCACACGCGAAGAGGCGGGTGCTCAGCAGGGGGCGTGTGTGTGTGGAGAGAGACGAATGTGTGTGTGTGTGTGTGTGTGTGTGTGTGTGTGTGTGTGTGTGTGTGTGTGGGTGAACGGGGGAGAAGAAAGATGTAGAACTGTGCAACACACAGATGAACTGTGAGAAGGTAGAGATGGAACATGAGAGTGAAAGTAAGAAAAAAATTGTATTGGTTGGACACCTGTATGATTAAAATTGACAAACGGAATGCACAACTAATGTGTGAGTGTATGTGTATATGAGAGCTAAGCAGGGAGGGAACGGGAGGGAGAAAGAGAGAGAGAGCTCATGTAGGTGTTGGGACAGGGACAAGAGAGGTAGCTTAATGCAATAAAGCATGTTGTATTGACATCTCTGTTGTGTCTATTGATTCCCCATTATGTCCCTAACAAACCCTGGTGGACATTTTGTCATTCGCAATCACGTTAGCACTGGGACTTGCCGACGCTACCGCTCAGATCCGATCTATACACACACACTCACACACGCACACACACACACAATGCACATATAGACGCCTAAGTCAGTGTTGCTTAATCAATACCAGTTGGAGGTTAAAACACCTCATGCAGCATCTGACAGCAAATTTGTATTGATATGAACTTGGCTCACAAGCGCGCGCTCATGCACACACATGCACTCAAAGACTTGAACACTTTAATTGACCACAAAGTACACTATTCACATTCCCACCCACTCATAGCGTTAACCCCGTGCAACCCCACAGCAAACGGGGTAATATCTGCCACCCCCTGCCTACGAAGGGCAGTAATGAGAGGACTGCTGGAGGTAATGGTGGAGGAGGTTTTGTGGCAAGCTCAGGATGATGTGAATGTGTGTATAAAGCGGAAAAAGTTGAGTTCATGGGTTGGGAGCAGAAGGTCAAAGCCTGGAAGATATGTGTTAAAACCCTGAGTGAAGGGTCTTAACCCAAAGCCCATCAGTGCAGTTCCAAACCTAAGCATGCCTCGAGACAACTTTCACCTACCACTGTCTGCTTCAACTGCCTCCATGATGACCAACTCTATTCCATTTCAGAAGAACATGCAGTCTGCCAGTGTATAGCTGAAAAGAGACATAATACGTGTACATCCAAAACAAAGGATAACAACTGTCAATTAATTATACTAGAAATCTGATTTTTTTTTTTATTCAAATAAGTCAAGACCTATATTTTCCTTAGGCGTCCCAAAGAGTGTATGTTTGGTTATCTGGTCATTGTATATTTTATCTTCTGTATTATGCTATTTATAGTCTCTGCTTTTTATTCTCTCCT
Source organism: Hydrocynus forskahlii (assembly GCA_037974365.1). Lineage (NCBI taxonomy): Eukaryota > Metazoa > Chordata > Actinopteri > Characiformes > Alestidae > Hydrocynus > Hydrocynus forskahlii. Next base: position 233,389 of record JBBPCX010000147.1, on the reverse strand, counting down.
TTTGATCTGCTCAAATATTTGTCTTATTTTAATTGGTTGATGCCTATTGTTTATTATATGTGCTACATAAAAAAAGATTACTTGACTTGACTACAGACACTATAGTAATTTTAACTCTTATTAAATACTAGGAATAGCATCTACATTTGAGCAGGATTGTTGTGTTTGCAAAGTAGACTGAGATTTGAAGTGGTACATTTCTCATGTGAACACTCCTTGGAACTATAATTCCCATTACACTGTATAACTAAATCTATTAGGATAAAAGATGAAGGAAGACATGACGGTTATATTGCGCTTATCAATGTGAAGAGGAAATACAGCCAAATAACACAAAAAGCCAAATATCACAAACAGTGCTCTGTCACAGAAATATTCACCTATAAAAGCATTTGGAGCTTTATGTCTACATCGTGACGGCCAACCTGAAACCACGACAGAGCTGAACAAGCTGACCAATGGTGCAATGGCCCCCCAAAAATGTTCTTTCCTATTGGCTAATCTACCCGTTGCTCTGACAGGTTAGATGTCTTGCCATTTCACTGATGCCCAGTGTCCATTTTGAATTTCTCTGGAGCTTTCAAGCACCATAACCACTGTTGGTCTGTTTTACAAAATGTCATTCTTTCTTGCAGGGCGGTTTCAAGTTTAAAGCTTGCATAAACCAAAACAATACATATGTCCTGCAAAGGAAGCAGTCAAAATTCTGTAAGGCTTGAGTTAGTTATGAATGAATGCCATGATCTGAGACAACATGAGGTGTGGGCAAACACTGCACACAGACACGGACACACACTTTCCAAACACACAGAGTAACGCCATGGGAGCCATGTTTAACATACAGATCACTGGAAATCAGAGCCAAGACGATCTAGAACTCTAACTTCATGCACCTCATTTGCTTCTTAATTGCTCCTTCATCTTTACTATAGCACATCCTTTTGTTTCTTATCGTAAATACAAGAAAATACGCTCTTGCAAAGAAAATACAAACCCTTGCCCGAAAAACAATCTACACCTCCAGACTAAATGCCTAACCGACTTATCCAAACTGACTTAGGAGGCCTCTTGCCAATCCAATTTAACACTGCCTGCCCAGGGAGAAAGGACAGCACTATGTGATCCTCACTGCACCGTTTAGGGAGATGTGTGAACATCTGGACCCTAGGTCTCATTTCGTGAAGGGGGATATGCATTTGCTTTTGGCTGCCTTTCTCTCAACCCAGCAGAGTGGGGGTCATGACTGGGGACAATCTGCATAGCTTACTTTACTATCATTTTACACATGTCACAAATATAGGTTAAGAAGACAGTTAAGAAGATAAGATAGAACTTTATCTAACCCCAGAGAAATTCCTGTGTTGTTTGCATGCTCAGTGCAGTGACAAAGAATCAAAGAGAATAAGATAATAGAATAAACTATGATAGACAATAAACAATCATGCAACACAATGATAGGAACATTAGTGTCACAAATAACAATGTAACTCTGATATTGCTGTGTGCTGTACCGACAGATCAGTAGTGCAAAATGACTTATGAAAGTGGCTGTATAAATGCCAATAGAAATAAAAGCAATAAAACAGATTCAGATCAGAATAATGACTTTAAAACTTAATGGGGAGGCTATGTAGAGGGTCACATGATGACTCTGTTTTTACTCTTGGTCCATGAACCTCAAAATTCACACTTAAAGACAACAGAAACTAGTAGTGTAAAATGTTCATTTGCAGCTCATTTGAATTGCAGTTATATATTTTTCGAATAAGCAGTATAAAAAACATATAAGTCGAATTCGAGGCCAGAGCAGACACTTTTTGGTAGCTGAAAACAATGATAAAACGTGGAGATAGACAGAAGTATAAAAGTGAGCCGTGTTATTCTCTCCCCTCAGCGCCTCGTTTCGTCCCGCGGTCCCTCTATCGATCTCGGCGGGATCGATGGATTTGCCATGAATATTCCCCAAACCGGCCGGGAGCAGAGACACAGAGGGAGAGAGGGAGAGATGAACAGAAGAACAGAAGAGGGGAGAAGGGCGAAGAAGAGTGGACAGAAAAAGAGAAGGAAGCAGAAAGGGGACAATACGGAAGACGGTATAAAGGAAATAAAACACGGACTGTGCGCAAGAAGCCGAGAGCCTTTCAAAAAATAAACAAAACGCTGCTCAGCACTACCGTTCGGTCTTCTGGATGGGAAGAAGAGTGATAGAGGTGGAGAAACTGGACTAGCTTTAGGAGGGCGTGTGTGTGAGTGTGTGGTGAAAGAAAGAATAAACACAAACGCGAGTGCGTGGAGGCTCTTACCGGAGCTGGAGCGCAGGGGCAGCGGAGCCTTGAGGCGCCAGGCGCCGAAATCTCGGGAGCTTCTCTGGAAAACCAACGGCACCGGCAAGGGAACAAACATGATCCGCTGTCGTCTGGCTCTCTGGGGGTGGGCTTTTTCAGGCGCTCGTCCTTCTTCTTCTCTTCTTCTTCTTTGATTTCTTCTTGTTTGTTCTTTTAGATGTGCAGAACTGGAGGAGGGAGCTGGTGTGGACGTCTACGCAAGGTTTCTCTTCTTGGTATTCTGCCTTTCTGTCATCGTTACGGCTCCGTTTGTGACTTGTTTTCCTCTTTTTTGGTTGTTTTCCTCTATTTTGGTCTAATGCTGATACCCAGACTCGCACACGGATGGACAGGAAGCTGCTTTTTTTAAAAATGGATATAAAAGCAGCGAGTTTGGGTCCTAAGCTTTAATTTTTAACACTTTTCCCGTCTCCTGAAATCTCTCACAAGACCGTGGTGCGAGCCAATGATTTTGCTTTGGTTTCGTTCTCGTGGCTTATAATAAAAGAGTAAAAATCTCAAAATCTCTGCCACTCACGCGCTCCTCCATCCATCCGCCTGAAAATAAACCACAAAACTACAAAAGCTGCTGCAACGTGACCCGTTTACGCAGAAATATTTGGTACGCCGTTTTTTTGTTTTTTTTTGTTTTTCTCTATGTGTATGTGTGTGTGCAGTCCTCAAACACACACATAGATCGACATTCTTTTATAATTGTACCCTTTTGCTACATTAAAGAAGTGTCAGGTAAGGCGCTTCGCTCCTCCTTCCTTTCCCCCCTTCGCTCCCAGTCACAGGCCACTAATTAAAACGCAAGCAATCGATAGATAGATAAATAAAGCGGAGCCCTTTCTTTCTCACCCTCTCTCTCCCTCTCCCTCTCTCTCTCTCTCTGAACACTAGGAAAAGAAGGAGCACGGTACCGGTCACGCAGATTTCGCTCCTTGCCTGTGTCCCGCCATCCGTGTGCGAGTGTGTGTGTGTGTGGAGTGTGTGTGTGCGTGTACGGGTATATGGTGTGTGTCCGTGCTTGGGGAAGGCCTCGCGCTCTCCTCTCGCTCCGTCCGCCTCCCAGCACGACGAACGCGCTCTGCAACAGAGGGAGGAGGAGGATAGAGAGGAGCAGCAGCTCTGAACACCCCCCCTCCGCCAGGACCCCCCTCTTCCTCCTCTTTCCATACCTCCCCCACTCAGCCCTCTCCTCAGCCCCCCTTTTTTGACTAATCCTATAGAAAGGCGGCTGTCCCCCGTATTGATCCCGTGATTACTCTTCATTATAGGAGGCTATGATGATTGCGGTGAGTCGCTCTAATCGATGAGTTTTGCGATGTGAACGATGTGAACGGGACCTCGGATCACAGCAATTGATCGCGAGCACACCTTAACACACAGGTAGAGAAAGGTGAATGGATGGATGCGTGAAGAAATACCATTGCTGGGGCCGAAAGGGGTTTCACATAAACCACTGGTGGCAGGGGCGGACTGGGACTAAAAAACGGCCCTGGACTTTCTTCACCTGCGCCTCGGCCGGGTTTGCCAGTCCGTCCCTGACTAGTGGGGGAAGGACTGGGTCACCATGGTTTAGAATAAGAGATGTGTATAAGTAACAACCACATACACACACACACACACACACAGCAGCGCCCTCATTCGCTTTCTGAAGTTTTGTTCAGGAGAAAAGAGCGCAGCCCTGAGATCGGATGCCGTCTATCTTGCTCTCTCTCTCTCTGTCTTTCTCTCTGTCTGTCTCTTTCTCTCTCTGTCTCTCTGTCTGTCTCTCTCTCTCTCTCTTCCTCTCTCTCTGTCACTTATAAAGCTACAATCTCTGCGCCGCGCACTTACACTCAAGATTATTGCCCACATAGATTTTTAAAATAGAAAAATCTATACGCTAAACATCGCGGTCAATACGGGGAAATCGAAAAAGCGCAGAGCCAGATCCACCCTCCCCCACCCCCCACCGCAACACCCCACGCCCCTATCACCCCCCCCACACACACACACACACCTCTCCACACCTCCCCCTCTCCCCCATCCCCCGGCGTTTTTAATGAGATATCGATCAATTATGGAACCCACGCATCATAAAAAACTCGAAGCATTATTTAATGACGAGATATGACAGATTTATTCATGACTAGTAATGGCAGTCTTGTTAAAATATTATCGCACTCGTTTTTTACATTAATGATCGTTTCTGCTCGTTTTCGGGCCTGTAAAAGGCGCAGAGACTGTGGAAGCTCTATTGTCCCCTCCCAAAGTCGGTCTTCATCCGCCTCCTCCTCTTCCTCCTCTCCGTATGACAGATGACATCCGCGTGTCCAGCGAGAGAAAGGGAGAGAAAAGAGGAGGGAAAAGGGGAGCGCGCGGTTGTCCTTCCCGAGCCCCCCTCAACGGAGGGGCCTCTTCCCCCCCACCCCATCCAAACTCCTTCCAGACAAAAGCAATTATTTCTTGTAGAATATAGTGTGTTTTGCGCGTCTATCGCGCGGAGAGGGAAGGAAGGTGGATTGAAGATGGTGTTGAGCCCAATACCGCCCGACGAACACACACACATAACACACACACAGACACACATATACACACACACCAAAATGTCTCTGACATTTTGTACCCTACCTGGTCCAGTGTTCACCTGCAGCCTTGACCACAGTAAGGCCCATCATCCTTTCATCCTGAAGCAAATAAAAATAACACAAATTATATTTATGACTATAGATTTCATTGAGAACAAATAAATAAACGTGTCCACCTTGGCCTTAGAAGAAATGAATGGAGTCACAGCAACTCAACAGCCTGGTTAGTTAGTAATAATAATAATAATAATAATAATAATAATAATAATAATAATAATAATTGTTGTTGTTATTGTTGATTATTATTGGTGTTCTTGTTCTCATAATGAGTTGCCGCTAGTTGCTGTCTGCTGATGGAAAACATGCCGGAGTTTAAAGAGGAGGAAATGTCGCGCGCGCGCGTGTGTGTGTAAGAGTAAGAAAGAGAGAGTTCATTGTTAAATGGCAATGTCATGTTGACAAACGAGTTGGTTGAATTAAATTCTCTCTCATCAATAACAAGGCGCCCCCAATCAATACCAGCTTACAATTATATCACCACCCTCGCTCACTCTAACAAGTAGCAAATACTGCGGCCTGTGTACATATACACACGCACATACGCACACTCACACACACTTCCGTCCACGTTACATTCGGTTATAATAAAAATGAACAAATATAGACACACACGTGTACGCAGGCACACACACACACACACCTCTGTTCTGGTTACACTCGGCTTGAATGCAACTGGCAAATGCAGAAACACACACATACACTCACATTTCTCTTATCGTCTTTCTGTCAGTGCATTTCTGGGTAAGAGAGAGAGGGTGGAAAAGAAAGTGAGAAGAGATGCAAACAGAGACACTTTCTCTCTCTCTCTCTCTCTCTCTCTCTCTCTCTCTCACACACACACACACACGCACGCACACACGCAGGCTGCCTTCCTTTGTGAGCTTGGCCTAATGATCAGTGCTGACATGTTGTCAATAGCCAGCTCAACCTCTGCCAATACCTCTAATACATATCCATTATCCGAGCCGTGGGTTTTGACAACACCAGCCAGCTGTTGAGGCCAGGTGAAGTAATTACTGCGGCGCTATTGGTGGTGTCCTCTGTTCATCACCAGAGCACATCAGCTCGCAGCTCACCACAAATATCTAAGGCACCGATGTCACGGAATGCTGCAAAACTAACGCTATAACCCAAAAGGAGTGGATGTGTCCTTTGGGCCCTCGGTTATACTGGCACCCACATGGCACCTGCCAGAAAAAAATACATAATAACTTCATTCCTTTTGAGTCAAATCAAACAGTAAAGACTTAACTCAAACGAATATTATCCACAGTATGAGTAGTCTGTTAGGATTACGTTACATGTACGCTGTGTTATGAATATGTCAGTGTTATTAAAGTGGAGTTTGCCATTATCTAACCTGAGTGACTCACATAGCCTAACAAGAGTTTTAGCTTCAGAATCAGAAAACGTTGTTGATCCCGAAGGAAACTGCTTGTGTTATTACCGCACAGACACGCAGAGGCAAGAGCAGTATAAAATATGACGCGTAAATAATTCCGATAAAATATATAGCTAAACCTCAGTGTGAAATACACTATGATATATACACAAATGCTGTGTATAAATACAACAGATAAGCAGCTTACAGTTAAGTGAATTACTAATGATTCAAATTGTAGTTAGGAGTACGTTACTGCACTTAGTAGAGATCATGGTAAGACTATTGCACATAAGACATAAGATGTATGACTATTCCACATAGGATAGGAAAACGCCACTGCACACGGTAGCACAACTGCCCATAAGATGTAATGTGAAGTGTGCTATTCCGACTGGATTTTGACGTAAAATGTGATTTTCTGACATGATTTTGTCATTAAATGTTCTATTCCGACAGGATTTTGGTAATAACTAACGGAAATGTCAGAGTATTTATCTGTAACGCTTCCACATTCAACGTGACACAGGCCTACTATTTTGAATTCACACTATTTATCACCTTTAATCATATTTTCACTCATATTCGAACACTATTGTTACAACATTTCTCTCAAAGCCATACATGCTTCTCTTTTCTCTCTTGTGGATTGAACACGGAGGCCCAGTGCGTGTTATTTGGCTTCACATTTCCTTAAACTGTGCGCATTTCTGGCGCTTTCGTGGCGAGAAACTTCAACCCTGTTTGCCCCATTTGGCTCAGATTCTAAGACCAATGTTCCGGTATTTAGCACAAATCCTCACCGCGTCCATGTTAGTGTGAGAGAGGCTTCGGACCGCGGCGGGGTGATCTGGTCTATCAGCCGCGCGCAGGCCGCTGTGCCGCGGGGAGCCGCCGGACTGTGATCCGCCGATACAGGAGAACAGGATAAAGGGCCTCTGATCTCATTGCTTTCTGTGTGTAACAGATTGCATGGTGGCAGAGAGAAAAAGCATGTGAGGTGTATGTTTTCCTTTGTGTGTTTTCATATATATATATATATATATATATATATATATGTGTGTGTGTGTGTGTGTGTGTGTGTGTGTTTGTGTCTGAGAACTAGCAAAGAGATAAAGTGAATCCAGCATGGATTTGCTTTTGTGTGTGTGAGAATATGTTCATGTGTGTTAAGCGTATTTTGTGAGAGAGGGCTGCATCTCTGTTGGGTGTGTGTGGGTGGATGTGTTTCTTGTGTGGATGGTATCACTGTTTCTTTCTTTCTTTTTTTTTAAATCTTTTTGGTGCTGTTTTAGCATGGCTGATGTGGGTCAGCATTTAAATCAAAAACACTGTGTAAATCTAAATGATGACCTGTCCAAGGTCTAGAAGGTAACATATCTTTGTCATCAGAGCTACTAAATTCATCATTTTTTTGCATTCAATTTCCCATTGTTGGCCAAGTGCAAACAGGTTTGATCTAATACTCTAATGCCCTACACGGATTCCTTCCGTCTCTCTCCCTCTCTCTCCCTCTCTCTCTCTGTCTGTGCACTGAGACCATGTGTGGGTAGATTTAGAACCAGGATCAATAAGAAATGTAGAAATCAATGCACTTAGCACCAGGAAATCAATGGGCTCTAATCGGGATGCCAATGGCACAAGTCAAAACAATTAAGAGAGAAGAAAAATGTTTAACAACCTCCTCTCTCTTGCTTACACAGCGAGGAAGAGAGAGAGGGAGCAAGAGAGAGGGAGAGAGAGAGAGAGAAGGAGGGAAAGGAAGAGGGAGAGAAAGCGAGATGCAGTGAAGAGATGAGATTACAGTTGGGATTCAGGGAGAGAGAAATAGGGGAGGAGGAGGAGGAGGAGGAGAGCTGACAAGCTGAACTGAGAAAGAAGGATTGGGAAGAGCGGAGGGGAAGGACAGAGAGACAATGAGCAGGCAGCTGAGAGGCAGACGTCTGGGAGAATAATGATGCGTAATTGTCAGCAAGAGGGACAGGGAGGAAGAGAAAGAGGGATAGAAATTTGGATTGAGAAAAAAGGTTTGACACAAGTAGCAAATGATTTCTGGCAAGAAGTGTCATCATTATGGCCAACAGCCAACAAAAGAGTCCATCAGTAGCTTCTCAGTGGTGACTAAGCAAATTAGGATGTCAAAGGTTAGCCCGTGTGTGTGTGTGTGTGTGTATAGCATTTGGCTCAACGGTTCCATCAGATGGTCAAATACAGGGGCATTCGTCCATGTTAAGTGTCTGAATTTGGCTGTCAATCAAACCCAGCCCAATTATCAATGCACAGAACAAAAATACCACCCAAGCAATCAGGCAAGGTGTGTCCCACTGATGAAGCGCTTGGAATGAATATGAGTTCTGTTCACCTCCAAAGGCATGGGAAAGTGGAGGCAGGTCAGGTCAGAGGCTGTCGTACGGGGCTGAACTAGGGTCGATCAATAGCTGAACCCCCGTCCCACACGACCCCTACCTCTCTCCCAAAGGCAAGCAGAGAAAATCAATGCCAGAGGGTCTATAACTCCTGACTAGCGTGTGGATTAGTGAAGTGCCAACTAATCAGTGACTTACTGAATCTGACACCATGGCCATTAACCTATCGATATGACACTTGGCACCACGACTATATACACACACACATACACACACTTTCACATACCCACACACATTCTGTACTGGAATATAAAAACTGGTCATGTGTACAGTGCAAGCACAATAGCTTTGAAATTACACTTCACATTTTTTTCCACCATTGTCACAGATGTACTTCACTTTAAAAATGCTTGTAATGCTTCTGATTCTATTGTGTCCTAACTTTAAACGTGAGGAAAAAAATCCCTCTTTGCAAGTTTTATGTGCAGCCACAGGTGTGACCAGATGTGTAAATACAATCCAAATTCTAAGCCAAAACAAATACAGTGATAAGACTTTTTGACAGTTATCTGCTGATGTAAATATGATACTGATTCAGTCATGCAATTTCTGAACAATTGCATACACTTATCCAATGGTGGGATGAAAGAGGGGGAAAAGATAGAAAGTCTAGAAACGAATAAAATGAAAGTGAGAGAGCATTGAGGGAATAAGAACAAGGTTAAGGTAAGGATGTATGTGGCACGAGAGGACAAGCACAGGGAGTGTGAGAGACTGATAAGAGAGGGAGAGAGAGAGAGGGAAAAGGGGGATATTAAGGATACAGCATTATGGCTACAAAAGGCACTGGGGGTGGGGGGTCTCAGATATTTGGGATTAGGAAACACGGTAGAGTGGGGAGGGATTAAGCTGGGAAAAGGAGGAGGAAGGGGAAGAAAAGAAAAAGGGAAGGATGTTTCGGGGAGGAGAGGAGGCTGCACACAATACAGGCAAAGGCACTTAGTCAGGAGAACGCACATGTCCGCCACACTTTCCTCCACACCCCCTCCTAGGCCTCTTGTTCACTTGTGCATTCCTCATTCCTCATTTACTAGGAGGGGACAGTGAACCCAGCCATAGTGGCAGATGCTCACTATTGCCATCCATAGATAATGGTCACTCATTACAACTTTACAGCACCTGTCAAACAACCCAATAAAGCATTTCTCAAGGGGGGCTCCTACCCTGAGTAATGCAGATGATCATCAAGTTGCCATCCACCTGAAATGTAATGCGTTTGCAAAGTCCATGCTGCCTGAATGCAAAGTTTGAAACAGCTGAGTATAACTGTAAAGGAAAAAATCACTGTAACTGAAAGTCCACTTTTTGGAGTTGCAACATCAAGGGCCATTGAGCAGCAATAATGCTCTAAGACGGCACTCAACAAAATGCAACAAAACACATTTTCCGAGCTCACGGCTAATATAGCCAGCCACGGGTCAGTCATGGTTCTTACCACCTTCATCTTGTTTTTTTGCACAGGGCATGCCTTGCTATAGAACTCACCCATTTATAACATATAAGTATATATACATGGATAAATAGTATGGTCTTTGAAAATATTCATAGATTTCTTCACTTATGCTCTATAAAAGACATACAATTGTTTAAACATAAATGGGTTAAACAGAAATAAAAGCATTTGTGGAATTTGTATATGAAAACAGATTATCAATAAACTAAAACTGAACTGAATCTATCCTGGGGCCTTCTTATTAGTGCTGTAAATCATACGATCTGTGTGTTTATAGTGAACCGGTTTTAAATAGGTTCTCACTCTTTCCCACTCAGACACACAAGGCAACATGACTTCTTGGGACAATCTGTGCTAATCAAAATAAAACAAATCCTGTTGTGTGTATGTGAAAAAAATCCCTGGTTCATAGTATGTTTTCATCCTTCATCGACAGATGTATCCCTTTGCTCATGTATTTACGAAGATGTAATATGAGCTATATCACTGTTTTGAACGTCATAGTGTTCAGATCAACATAACTGTTGCTGTAACACTTTAGGATAGGTTAGGAAACCTGCAGCAAAAGTGAAAATGCATGTCCGTTGCATGTCCTTTGTGAATTTGTGAGCGTACATGCATGTTGGGGGCAGAAGGAGTAGGGGTGTCAGGGCTTCGGGGGGTTAGGGTCAGTGCTTGGGTGGGATCATGAGTCAAGGTTAGGTGCTAATTCATGAGCAAAAGAAAACAAGCAAAGAGAAAGAAAGAAAGAGTTCTATAATCATACATAAAGACAAACATCTAAAGAGTGTACGAATGACACCAGCACAGAAACTGTGGGACAGGACAATGATTAGCTCTAGAATTTCTCTCTTTTTCTATCTCTCTCTCTTTCTCTTTCTCCTCCCCCTACTAGTGTGGCCACAAGGGTCATCCACCAACGAATGAGGTCATTTGTCTGGGATGGAATTGACCTTCGACCCCCCCCAACTGGCCTGATCGCTAGCCCGCATCCTAAGCACCTGGTTGGCCGAGCAACACAGACTGCGTACCTTCTGTAGGTGCATGTAGGTGAAAGTGTGTGTGTGCGACTAAGCAATCATATTCAATTTATTCATTCTCCTCATAAACTTTTGACCAGAAATGGCTACATTCTGGATATCACGTCACTTTATCTCATCTCACCACAGATGAATTATTTATTTGAGGAATGTCAGACATTTTGTTAAGGCTGGGGTCAGGCTTAACTACTCTTCTGTGGCCTCTGGCCAGAGCACACACACACACACACACACACACACACACATACATACACTCCCACTGGGGACCATGCGTATGCACTGACACCAATGAGCAAAACAAAAAAGATCAATATGTGTATGAATGTCTACGTGATACACCTCTCATGATCTTCCTTTGATGATTCAATGATCAGCATTAGAAAATCGAAGTCATTGATTAAACCAATGCCAAAGGAGAAAAGGTCAGAGTGGATACTGCCCTGAATATCTTACTATACAGTAACATCTGTAGATAATCCAAAAGTATGTTTGCGAGAAATTATTATGTTGATGTTATTCTATTTTAAATGTGCTGTTTTCAGGGAAAGAAAACAAATGTCAAATCGATATATAGTGTGATACTTAGAATCTTTTAAAGGCATATTAAACCATTCCACAATTTGCCAGTAGTTAAAGAAGGCTTAAACAATCTATATTTCAAATACACATGCAGGCAATTTGTTGGTTTAGCTATATACTGTGAATAAAATAAAATAATTAAAAGGTGCTGATGTATTTTGCCTTCTGCTCTTTCAGTGGACAATAATTTCAGTGTCACAGGAAATGAACCCATTAATGGAAAACTGAGCTTGATCTTCATAACAGTGATAACAGGATCTTTGTACTGTATTGACAAGGGTGATACTCCTTTAAACCCTCTACGACTGAGTAATGAAAAACTATTATATAAACGTTTCATGGCTAGTAGAGTTTTAAGTCTGATTTCTGGTCTATCAGGCTGTTATATTAAATAACGTAACCACGAGGCAGGTCAAATAACTATTCAAATATTCGCAGTTTCTGCAACCCAACCAAACATTAAGTCAGTCATTTTAATCACAGCGCTTTTAATACAAAATACAGATCAACAATACAAGTGCATGATCAATTCTGTCTTCAAAATAAATAAAAATCTATTTAACTTGTAATAAAATGCATTTATAAATATGAGCATGCTGTTATTCCTCGATCTTTATCAATATTATTCATTTGACTATTTATTGCCATTATTGTTATTATTATTATTATTATTATTATTATTATTATTATTGTTGTTATTAATAATAATAATAATAATAATAATAATAATATCATAATCATGCAGAGGTTTAGAAACAGCTGGTATGTATGGATAGGTTTACGAATATTAAACCCATAATAATTGAACCGTGAAAAAATTGCGTTCTGAATGCTCTAAAACATCACTAGAAACTTCAATTCCAGCTGAGAATTAATGCTGAAATAGGCTTCTATGGAAATTATTTTAAATATTCAAATGAATATCATCCTAATGTCAAGTAAAACCGAGAAGCCCGCAAATATTGTCATGTTCCGCTTCTCAGAAACTCACAAATAATTTGCGCCAAATATTATTTTATTTATTTGCATAATTTACATATATTATTTGCATGCATTTTTCACTACCGATAATTACGCCTTCAACCAATTTACACAGCACGTTGACATGAATAAAGTTACAATTTAAAGCTAAAAGGTTAAAAAATTACATTTTAAAATATGAATAAACTATGAATACTTAAATATTCCTGTTTACTAATTGCAAGTTTAAGTTCATCTTTCGGGTCCCGCAACGTCATTGTAAATGAACACAGAAAACTGGCAATGTGAAAATAGAGCATGTTTTGCCTATGCAAATTGGATCTACTACAGTTATAAAAGTCAACTTGAGAAATGTCTGTTTTCATTCCGTATTGTTATTTTTAACCAATTTCCTTCTTCGATCAGGCTTTTAATACATATTCTGTGAAGCAATATTAAAATAGGTCTTGTGGACAAAAAAGTATGTATAAAATAATATTTGGGAACAGGTTCTATATTTTAGGCTCGCGTGCATCTTTTAATCGGGACAGAGATGTGTACAGCTAGACGATCACAGTTTCCTTGAAAGCTTTTTGTACTATTTTAGCTATGACCGATTCTCATAAATCAGCCTGTAACACAAGCTGTTCCCGTTTCACGTGAATTCTTTCAAAGACAAAATCGTGACGCCACCCTTCAGCTTTTCCCGATTCAGCATCACCAACAGCTGGAAGCTCAAAACTCCTCTGTTAAAGACTTTTAAAAGTCTTGCTCAGACTTGCAGATTTCTTTTGTTTTCCTGTTAGTCCTGTTATATTCTGTTTGAAACTAATTCTCTTAACAATGTACTGCTGTTCTCGTCATAACGAATCACGCGCGGAAAATATTAATACACTTTATGAAACATTAACTATGACCAGACATTCATTTAAACTAAGTTGCAAAAATAGATGATATTTTATAGCCGGTCTATTTGTGTTGATACATTGTAATAATTCGAGGACGTTAACATTACGGGCAGCAAAATCCTCTCTTAAAAATATGAACACAAGCTTCTTTTATGTATTCCTTCCAGGACCTTCAACAACTTTTTAAAATATAAATGTACAACTTGCTTTCGGTGCTCGTCTTTCTAGGGAATTACGGACAGGGTTTAGAAATACCAAACGAGTCTAAACATTCCTTTAAACAACAACAAAACAAAAACAAACATGAAGATGTGGGTCTTTGAAGCTTTGCTGCAGACTCGCCGTGAGGAGATGAAGAAGCTGCGAGGAGCTAAGAGATCTCCTCCGTCTCCTCTTCCTCCTCCTCCTCTTCTTCGTTCAGGAGTGACCGTGCTCTAGTAAAGCAGCGGCTCTCTCGTCTTAATTGATTTCTCATAATTAACTCAGTGTGTCCATCGATTTTGTTCCGGACGGCGCGGCGGCCCTGACGCCCCCAACACGGCGGTCTTATTATTCTGCAGTTAGAGCCCACTAACACCCACCACATTCAATAACAATTAAGGCCCAACAACACTAAATAATCCCCTTTCCCTCTGACACGCGGGAGCAGGGGACGACGCCCTGTAGAGGAGTGTGTACAACCGGTGTCAGTAAGTAAGGTGTCTGTGTGATAAATGATTCAGTGATTACCGTAATGTCAAACTAAAATAACAAAAAAATGAGAAAAAATCACTCTGACACACGCGTCTGTATTTTCACACGCCGGCATCTTGTAAGGAAATAGGCACAAATTTCACTCTGACTTTGAGAGAGAGAAAAGGAAAAACTGACTATGAGACTACACGGAGACTTCAAAAGCTACACTGAAGCCAAGCATGGCTTGAATTTAGGAGCTGCACATTAAATAAAATACAATACGTTCAATTTACACGACTCGTGCTATAATAAAGCACAAAGTCAAAGACGAGAGGTTGATAAACCATTTTTTGTTGAGAGTTTGAATAAATGTGGAAGATTTCTAACCACGTACAACTTTGTTTTCTTTCTGTCTTTATTTATTTTTTTCATGTATTAATTAATTAATTTATTTATTTATTTATTTATTTTTGCAAACATACTTCCTCTCGAAATTCAATAAATGTCTTAACTGAACTCTAATGTAGTTGTCATTCAGACATTTGAATATATCAAGGAGAGGATGAAAGAATAGAACTGGAGCGACAGACGCAGGACGAGGAAGGTACGGCGGCACATGGAGAAAAAAAGGTGAGCAGAGAGAGAAAGAAAAGAGGAGAGAGAGAGAGAGGGACGGATGTTTGAGGCCCTTTTTGCTGTAGAATCAAGCCTCTCATGAATTAAACGCTTTAAGGCTTTCAATAGGAGGCACGTGCAGGAGGGCCTCCGAGAATAAAACAGCTCACCCCATCTGGCCCTTTCAGAGAGAAACAGAGAGAGAGGGAGGGAGGGAGAGAGAGAGAGAGAGAGAGAGAGAGAGAGAGAGAGAGAGAGAGAGAAATTATGGAAAAGTTAGATTTAAAACAGTTTGTGTGGGAGAGGAAAATGAGGAGAGTGAGTTGAATTGTTTTGCGTTTAGAAATATGTGGAATTAAACTGAAATTTCTAATCCGTGTCCTGAAGAGGGGGAGGCCGGCAGACACGCGCGGTCAAAACCGCCCACCTTTAATCCGTGAGCGACCTTCAGACACTTTTCCTCTTCCTCCGGCTCCCCGGTTCTCCCCCTCTCTCCTCATCTTTTCTGTTTCCATGACTACCGGGTAGCCGCCAAGGAGGCAGAGGGGCACGGGCGGAAGGGGTGTGTGTGTGGGGTGGGGGGGTAAAGGGTGGTCGGAGGGGAGATTGGTGGTGATTGCCACTGGCACATTAGACATCCTATAATGTAAACGTTAGGAGGAGAGATCAGGAGGTTACTGCAACCAGGAACTTCACACAGAATCCTTCGGCCTACTGGAGACTGTGATACCAGCATGTTAAAATTAAAGATACATTAAAAAAAAGGATATGAAATGAGAAAATTCAGCAAAAAGTTTCTACAACCGGGAAGAAGTTAGATTGCTTAAAAGACATGAAGGAAACAAACAAGCAAATAAACAAATACTAGTTAGTTATTTTAACTAAACACATTTTACAAATGGATCCTCGAAGTGTTAGCCTATAAATCGATCACATGTAATGTGATAAACAAAATGGCTAAAGGTTGAAAGGTCTTCACCTTCATTATTATTCTAACATTTACAAAAATAAATACATCAATTTCCAACGTGTTTATGGTCAGAAGAAAGCTCTCACATGATATCCTGTAAATAAAGAGATGAAATGCAATCTTACGTGTTCACGTGTCGGGTGAAAATTCTAATATCAGGAAAATTCTATAAATGTTCTGTCCCTTTCTGGTACCTTTTTATCATAAAAAGACAGAGTCTGAGCTGTGAGGTGTTCAAGACGATACAACACAGCTAATCTTCTAAAAGGTCAGACTATTGTATATTTTCTCTTCTATCTTTGTTTAGACATAACGTGAAATATAATCTAGATCACAGTTCAGGCTCTGGCTATTTTTATTAACATTAAGAAGTACCAGAAAGGGAAAACCTTTTCTATAATTTTTTGGAACACTCTGGTAGGAGCGTGTAATCTAGAAGATCTAGAAGAATACACCTGAAATGCCAACACACATTTCTGACATTTCTTTAACATAGACTGAGGACTGATTTTCAACTGGTAGAAGTTACAAGAAAGACTTTCTAAAAACAAACCTACTTATCTTTCATGCAGACCTGTTATTTTTAAGCCTGTACGGACTATAAAATAATATGAACTTACAGACTATAAACTACTATACTACTATACAAGATATTCAATTTCAGTGTGATTTTTTCATTGCTGTAATTTGCTTCAACGCTTTAATTTGTATTTTCAGTGTTTGCTGTTTTATAGATAACAATGAAAGATAAAATGCTTTGAATTCCAGCCTGATATCAATTAACTATAATAAAAGATTTAATTCAAATAAGTTAGTGTTATAGGCAAATTAACTTTTGGTTCACTACGTCCATAGGAGTTCCGGTCCTGCTGTAGAGGAGTTTTGACACCATCTACTGGTCACAGCTCTGTCCTGCAGCATCCTAAACCTCAAAGCTAACACTATACCGGCAAAAGTATTAGAGCGCCTGAACAGTTCGCCGACAGGGACTGACATTGGATTTAATTACACACACTTTAATATGGAGTTGGTCCCCGTTTGCAGCTATAAAAGCTTCCATTCCTCTTGGAAGGCTATCCACAAGATTTTGGAATGTTTCTGTGGGTATTTGTGTCCATTTATAAGGTCAGGCACCATCTTCGTTCCAGTTCATCCTAAAGGGGTTCGAAGGGGTTGAAGTCAGGGCTCTGTGCGGGCCAGTAAGTTCTTCCACACAAAACTCATCCAACCATGTCTTTATGGAGCGTGCTTTGTGCACTGGGTCACAGTCATGCAGGAATTGAAAAGGCTCTTCCCCAAACTGTGTCCACAAAGTTGGAAGCACGGCGTTGTCCAAAATGTCTTGGTATGCAAAGCTTTAAGATTACTGCTCTCTGGAAGTAAGGGGCCACCAGAATTCAATAATTAAGAGGCGTGTCCCAATACGTTTGTCCTTATAATGTAAGTGCTCTGTTATTTTCACATTTCCCTTACTACACACGCAACTCAGGTGAAAAAGCAGTAAAATCTAAACTTGTGTCGCCCATGTTTCCGTTTTCACTCACTCATTCATTCTGCTTTAAAAAAGTGAAAATTCAGACCTGAGAATTAAGTGTGAATTAAAGACTGAAGAATTCACCGATTTTTTACCGTACATAAAAACGCGAGTATAATTGATTTTTGCACGGCATGTGAATACTGGAGGATTTGATATTGTTACTGATTTTAGAGGAATGTAGACGCAAAAATAATCGAAACAATGTTCGATAAAATAAAAATGATCTTTGATGAAGAGGAGCTTCATGAAACGTCTATGAACGGCTCATCGCTCTTTCTGCTTTTCTTTCTTTTAATTTTTCATTCCTTTCTTTCCTTCCTTTCTTACCCTGTTTCTTTCTTTCTTTGTTTTATTCTGCCACTTTGTTTCTATGTTGTATCATTCTAACACGCGTTGTTGTTTCTTGCCTTTCTTTCTAACTTTCTCTTTCTTTCTTTCTTTTTCTTTTCATTTTGTTTTTTTATTAGACTTTCATCTTTCTTTCCTTTCATTTCCAGTTTTATCTTTCTTTGTTCCATTCTTTCTTTGTTATATCAGTCTAACACATTTGCTTCTTACCTTTCTTTCCTTCTTTCTTTCTTTCTTTCCATTTTGTCTTTCTTTTTGTTCTTTCTGTTTCTGTCTTTGTTGTATCATTCTAACACATTTGCTTCTCGCCTTTCTTTCTTTCTTTCTTTCTTTCTCTCTTTCTTTCTTTATTTCTTTCTCTCTCTCTTTCTTTCTTTCTTTCTTTCTTTCTTTCCTTCCTTCCTTCCCTGAACTCAAGCCCTAATCCCTAACTCGAGCTGCCTTTGGCTTCGTTTGCTGCCACTCACACATAAATCCGCCCTGATTACTGCTTGCTGTTGTTTACTAACTGGAGATGCTACCAGGTATGTTACCATAGGAACCTGTGAGTTCAGACACAGACCTGAAACTACGCACAGCTGCAAGTCGGCCAGTGTTCAAAAACCTAATGGAGCTCTGTAAATCCCCCACACTCCGCATTCTATCTCTTCTTTAATGGACTACTTGGGTATTCTTATTCATATTCAGAATGAGGAAGTAGGCAAATTTATCTCAAAGGCACTGTATTCTTTTAAATAATTGATCGCACATTTGTGGTTTGTGACATGTAATAAAAAATAGACACGGAAGACCTTTTTTATTAATAAAAAAAGGGGGTAAGTGCTAAAACGATCAGAGCTTTTAGAATGAAACAATGTACAGTGATGCATTGAATGCATTTAATTTGTAGTGTAAGTGTCTTGGCCTACAGTAGAATCAGATATTAAGACAAAATAGAACCGTACTGTACAATTATGGTAGGCGACACGATTCCTTCCAGTTTTTTTCACACAACACACACACACACAGACTCAACACCAAATCCTTGATTACTCATCACCCAAACATTACTAGCCATCCAAATGACCCCTCCCCCTGTCATGTGACCTTGGCGACCTAGGCGCCATGGCAACCCTGTGACCCATCCGGTAGTTGCCTGGGAGACGACCTTGGAGCCTGTCTGACCACAGCCCCCCTTTTCCCCCTCTGCAGAGAGAAGGCAAGCGATCGATATTCTATCACACAGAACAGTGGAGCGAGAGGGGGAGAGGGGGAGAATTAGAGAGAGGGAGAGAGAAATGGAGGTGCAGAGAGATTATAGGCGGGGGAGGACAGCTGACAAAGAGAGTGGAGTGTGTGGTGTTTGTGTGTGTGTGTGTGTGTGTGTGTGTGTGTGTGTGTGCACGCATCATAATGAGGGGACATATTTCTGTTGTTATGGAGAGATGGCTTCGAGGCATGTTGGTAATTTTGTTTAGTAGGTGTGTGTATGCAGGCGAGTGTGTGTGTGTGTGTGTGGCTGTGTGTGTGTGTGTGTGTGTGTGTGTGTGTGTGTGTACAAGTGTAAGGCCCATTGCTGCTCTGTTCATCATCAGAATGAAATGCAGGCTGCGTTTAACTAGAGAATTCATCAAAGCTCTTTCGGTGCTGGCTATCTTTTCCTTTTTCCACACCAGTTCTAGTATTCACTCTAAAACTCCCACCAGATACAAGTGAGGTTTAACCGCCACATTGTGAAAATATGCTTATTTAAAAAAAATCAATAAAAGGCATTTGTTTATGAGTTTGTTGCTGCAGTTTATATGTAATTAACAGTCTACTAGAGTTAACTAGAAATAAAATTGTTTTGAAGCTGCCCTTCTTGCTATACACGTAATCTTAGTTTTATTGAAGCAGTATAGTATTTTGCAGCTTCTGTTTACCTAAATTCAGAAGGTCCCTATGTTGTCAAGCTGAATTATTTTTATGAAGCACAGTTTTTAGAATGACCTTTATAGTGTCATTAAACTACACATGTGCAAATACTAGAGTAAATGTATATTCCCTATTTTAAGTGTCTTTTGATAAAATGTTTTGTCACTGAACACAAATGGTATATGTATTTGTAGTGTAAGTTGTGTAAGAAAAATTCAATTCAGTAATAAATTTAGTTTTAGAGATTTTCCTGTTGAAGTGAAAATGTAAATATAGGCCTTTGGGGTAAGGTGTCACCAAATGACTCAAATGGACCTCCACATTACTATAATAATAATAGTAGTAGTAATAATAATAACCATTATTATTATTATTATTATTATTACTATTATTATTATTATTATTATTATTATTATTATTATTTTTGTAAATAATCATTATACAAATTTTTAATAAACACATT
>JBBPCX010000147.1:174119-201578 GCA_037974365.1 Hydrocynus forskahlii | reverse complement strand
TTTTAAGCCACAAGCTTTTGAAATATTGATGTCAAAATCCAGTATTTAAAAAAAACCCTGGCGCTTAAAGGGTTAACCTGAGGATGCTTTCGGTTCAGGTACTGCAGCATTGCATTCTACTCTACCTACCTACTTCATCTGGATACAGCTGGAAACTGAACTGTACTGTTTAAGTTGGACTATTGCTATTTTGTACCTTTATACTTTTTGTTATTCATTCTTTATTCTCAGATGGGCTATTGCAGGGGGCACACCCCTTTTTCCTTTTTTTATTAAGACAAATCTAAGGACATATAGGCTAATCTGTGTTTGTGGAGTTGTATTTCATAGTTTTTTTCATGTACATCATAAATGTTTCACGGTTCATTAAATGGCCTTAGTTCTGGAAACAATAAGCCAAAGGTTTTGAGGTTTGATCTAATAAAAGTGTTGAGTTTGAATAAAAAACTTTTTTTGTGAGGAATAACAGCCAATTGCTGGCTCATATTAAGAGGCCTTTCATGCTGCATAACACACTATTGATATAGTTGTTTAAAAACATAAAAGTATAATTTATCCGATTACCCGATTAATCGATGAAAAAATCGACAGAATACTCGATTCCAAAAATATTCGATAGTTGCAGCCCTAGCTGCGACTCATAATTTCAAATGCAGTATTGCAAAGAGAAGTGGAACATTGCCATATGTGTATTATAACATTACTAGCCATGTAAGGGGCACAGGACTTAAATCTTTTTTTTTATTTAATGGACATGACTAAACTTTGCCTTAGACTAATAATGAGTGAGGGACTCATTATTAGCCTTGGAAGCAAACCTTGTGAATGAGTGAGTGAGACAGAATTGTTGCTGTGTACTAACCGATCTGTCCATAGGCAATACTGATCAGACGCTCATTGACAAGCTTGTCCCTCAGAGGGTTACGAGGCTGTCGCTTCATGATGTCACTCTCTGCAGCTTCATAAGCCAAGGAAATCGCAGGCACCTGGGATAGAGAGCAGATCACCTGGTTAGTGTGTGTGTATGCAAGGTAATAAGATGTAATTTTAGTGGGGTGAGGAAATGTATGTGTGCCAGTAATGTACGAATCTGGAGAACATTTCCAAAATAACAGCATTTCCAGCTGAGCCAAAAAACATGATGGATCCCTACACCAAGAGCCTCTTTCTCCCACGTTCTCAATGACGTCGCCTGTTTGAGTCACAGATACACTATGCAAATACACTGCCTTGCTAAAAACCAGCCACTAATATTAATAATAAAAATGATATTATTTTTTGTTGTTTGTTTGATGCAGGATTTTCAACTAAATGGATTTCAATGTTGTAAATTCTTTATATATGTGGATTTCCTGAGTAAATACTGATGTCTGTTAAAAATTTCATGTGAATATATTTACTGAAAAAATTGTTTTTAGTATGTTTTCAATCATTATTTCCCTTACTATATGTTGGGGTCTTGGGCTCAAACACTGGCTGTTCATTGAAATCTAAATAAACTTTTGCTTGTTCAAACTGCAGTTTTGGGGAGCACTAACGTTTCATGGCTGCACTTCTGAAGGAACTTACCAGCACAGTTTGACAACTAAACATTTGAGAAACGCACCCAGTGTGTCAGTATCTGTTTGAGTGTACATACAAACTCTTGTCTATAAATGTTTGTTTACTAATGCACGTGTCTTCATTGTGCATGTGTGAGTGAGAGTGTCTCACCATGTCAGTTCCCAGGTCGATGCAGAGAATGGTAATGGTGCCAAGAGGAAGGGGAATGTTAACCAAAATAAAGAACAGGAAGGGAGTGATTTCAGGGATGTTGCTGGTCAGAGTGTAGGCAATAGACTTCTTCAGGTTATCAAAGATCAGACGTCCTATATATAAAAACACACACATACAGATTCATCAGCACACTTTATTCATGAGACATTAATCAGACTTTAGCAGTGTTTTTTCCCTTTTTGCAATTCATCATTTCTGCCCATGATTTTTTCTTTCTCCCTCTCACCTTCTTCCACTCCAGTGACAATGGAGGCAAAGTTGTCATCCAGCAGGATCATGTCAGCTGCCTGCTTAGAAACATCTGAACCAGAGATTCCCATGGCAACACCAATGTCAGCCTTCTTCAGAGCTGGAGAATCATTCACACCATCACCAGTCACAGCCACAATGGCACCCTGAAAAGCACAGAATTGTTATTACAGACAATGTGAAAATGAGACCAGACGGATGAATATTTATTCTACTAACTAATATTTATATATTTTCCTCGTTAAATATACAGGCTAGTGGCCTGGTGGTTAGGAAGTTGAAAGGTTCACACTGTGTATTTTGCTGTGGTGTGGTGTGTTCACGTGTGACAAAGATGGCCAGTTTTTTTTTTTTACTTCACAAATCTGCCTATGCTAACACAAAATCATTTATAAAATGTATGAACTGGGAGCTCATCTAACTGTAACATTTAATATATAATATTTATTTCAATAAACTTACACAAGCAGCAAACTAAATTACAGTAGGCACCAGTGTTACCTAAAGGTCCAATTTTTCAGAGTACCCTGAATCCATAATCTATACCGGTTTGAATACACGGCCATGAGGAAGATCAGCCCACCCCAACTGAACAGGTGCTCTGTCTGACCATGGCTCTGCTTAGAGTCAACCCATGGAAGGCTTCCGGTCCAGACAACATTTCCTAGTCGTGTGCTCAGAGGATACACAGACCAGCTGGCAGATGTCCTCACATCTTCAACTTCTCTCTGCACACAACCGTCATTCCAATGTGCTGCAAAGCCACCACCATCATCCCCGAGCCAAAAAAGCTGTCAGTGTCCTGCCTCAGTGACTACCGTCCTGTCGCACTCACACCAGTCATCATGAAATGCTTTGAGAGGCTTGCCATTAAGCACATAAAATCAAAGCTACCTCTCTCACTAGACCCTCTACAGTTTCCATATCATCCCAGCTGTTCAATGGATGATACCATCACCACCACCCTTCACCTGGCCCTCATCCATTTGGACAAAAGGGACACATTTGTTAGAATGCTGTTCATAAATGTCAGTTGAGCTTCAACATCATCATTCCTCAGCATCTGATAGGAAAGCTGGGCCTGATCACTTCTCTCTACCTGGATCCTGGACTTCCTGACTGGGAGACCAGGACCACCATGCTGTGCACAGGGCGCCCCAGTGTCGTGAGCTCAGTCCCCTGTTGTATGCACTGCTGACTCATGAGTGTGCAGCAATGCACAGCTCAAATCACATCATCAAATCAGCTGATGACATGACTGCGGTGCGTTTTATCAGTGAGAACAATTAGGTGGTGCACAGAGAGAGGTGCACAGCCTAACAAACTGGTGCAGAGCCAACAACAACCTTTCTCTGAATGTGGACAAAACAAAACAGATGGTTGTTGACTTCAGGAGAACATGCCAAGATCAAGCTACACTGAACAACAACAGCTCCTCAGAGGACAGCATCAAGAGCAACCAAGTTCCTTGGTGTTCAAAACAATCACCAAGCTATCACCAAGATGCTATTTTTGCACAATTATTTATTGATCTCAATCACTGCATTTTTTTGCATTTTTTGAATGCTTGACTACTCTACTGGTAGAATACAGTATGTCATTCAAACTAGCATTGTTACTGCTCGTGATGGCTGCACTGCTTCTTGTCTTATCCTGTAAATTATTATACGGCTGCTCTTGTGTTTTTTTGCACTCTCTCATGTAGTCTTGAGGTGTTCTTTTTTTCTTATTGTTTCATTTCACAGTGTACTGTGATTATAGTTAAAATGACAATAAATACCTGCTTGACTTGATTTCTAGGATTTATCTAATCATAATTCCGATATTTTTAGGCATAATGGAAGCTTCTATAATTTCAGGGTACAGCAGGGTTAAATTACATTCATTTGGCTTTAGGTATGTCAGTGCTTTTATGTTTTTGTGTGCACCTGTCTCTGGCAGCCTTCTACAATAATGAGCTTCTGTTGTGGTGAGGTCCGGGCAAAGACGATCTCGGTGTGGTTCTTTAGCACATCATCCATCTGCTCCTGGGACATATCCTTCAGATCCGTACCATGGATTACACAAGCTTTGGCATCCCTGATGATACACAGCACAAGAGAAAATAATTATTTTTGTCATCTTTTGATGTTTATGTAGTACTGTATTTTATGTAGTACTTATGTTGCAACAGTTTCCTTTGCCTCAGGGCTGTCCACAAGCACTCCTCCAGGGAAGTTTAATGATTTTATTTCCAGCTATTCCCATTCAGCTAACCAGAATATTACGGGCTGGATCTAAACGCTAGAAAGATATTACTGCCCAAATGTAAGAAACATATTATGTAATTTACCAAAACGTGGACTAAGCCTAGTTCTGGATTATAGTTTGCTTTCAGTGGAAAATCTCCAATTACAATAGTGTGTAGTCAAAGACTAGACTTAATTCTGGTTTGGAAAATCTGATACATTGTGTAAATATGATGGTTCTGCTGTAACAATCTTTGTAAAGTTTTATGTGATGGACAGCATGTGAGCATGTATACTTGTGAGTGGTACAGTACCTGGGGTTAACTTGGCTAACAGGGATGTTAAGGCGAGCAGCAATATCTTCCACTGTCTCATTGCCCTCAGAGATGATGCCCACCCCCTTGGCGATGGCCTTGGCTGTGATAGGGTGATCACCTGTCACCATGATAACCTTAATTCCGGCTGAACGGCATTTTCCTACAGCATCAGGTACTGCAGCACGGGGCGGGTCGATCATGGACATAAGCCCTACGAAGCACAAGTTATCCGTCTGGAAGTTGACATCATCTGTATCAAAGGCAAAGCCTTTGGGATACTGGTCCTCAGGCAAAAACACATGGCAGAAACCTGCACAGACATGAGGAGGGACAGAGAGAGGGACAAAGATTTGGACTCAGTCTGAATCTTCCAAAACAGCAAATACTCTTTGCACAAATCTGTAAAGCACTAATCATCATTAGGGTGTTTTGGCATAAATTTGCTGTTGTTGTCATCAGCTGATCTGTTAAATACACAGCTAAATACCAGAAATCGTAGTATATTCAGGATGTTTTTTAATCATTTAATCCCACTGTAAACTGAAATAGATATACTGGGATACAAGAATGTGATTAGCAGCCACTGAAAACAGCAGAAACAGCAGTGTTCAATTATTTGCTGCTCAGGTGGGATAAACTATAATGGTAGACAAGTGATTAAATTTTTAATGGTATGAAAAAGTTATGGTCTGCATAAGAATGCAGACAATAACGTTTTCATACCATTAAAAAATTGGTTAAAAGGATATGGTTTACATTCATAGTAAAAAAGAAGCTTTGCTCTCAACATGTCCCCTATACATGTACTGTTTAATGTGCATCTGTTCATTTAATTGACTACACCAGCCTGTAGTCTTCTAGTCTGTAATTTGTGCTTATAATTCTAATTCATTTTGCTTAGTTGTTTACTACTCTCTCACTCACCCAAAACTCTTTCTCCCAGTCCTCCCAGCTCTAGGTAGGCATTCTGGAAAGCCTCCTTCATTTCCTCATCCATAGGTTGCTCTTTGCCCTGCACCATGATGGTGGAGCAGCGGTCCAGAATACGCTCTGGTGCCCCCTTCATTACCAGCAGGTACCGGTTATCATTGGGGTCTTCAGTTTCATGCACCGAAAGCTGGGAGTTGCACAAACAAAACAACAATATTATTTATCACTAAAACTATAATGTCTAATATTTTCATCTTAATCCCATTTCTAAATATTGTTTTCACTGATCATATACATGACAAATGTAAATAAATGTTTTTTTTTAATCCTTAAAGGATTGCCTATGAATCAGAGGAGGAAAACATCTTTAATTGTACATTTGCTTTGAGTCATTTTTGGTTCTAGGTTCTCTGAATATAAAGTACACAGGAAAAGTGTTGCATTACCCTTTCCTACCACGTTGTAAGTTATTACTAACCTGGTATTTGTTGGTGGAGTTGAAGGGAATCTCAGCCACCTTCTTGTTCTTGTCCCTCATGGCTTTGACGGAGCCACAAGATAGCTCGATACACTTCAGCAGGGCTGACTCGGAGGCATCGCCAGCTACATCTCTCTTCAGGATTGGCAGAGATTCCTGACCCGCCTTAAACACAGCTCTATTGCAGAGCGCTGCCACACGGGCTAGTGATACCCACGTCACTGATGTCTTGTCAAAGGATGTACCTGAAAAGAAAAAAAAAATAAACTTTTGTTGCCGGTGTGTGGTGGGGTGGGGGGCTTATGTATATTTAACAGCCCCCTGAACGGATAACTGTACTGCATACCGGGCTATAGCACAGTTATATAGCTATAACTATAAAAATTGTATTAAAAAAAGGGAAAAAGGAAAAGTTTCTTATAAGGAAAAGAAGAAGTTCATTAAAAATGCCACCGGTAAGCAGAAGGTCAACTGCTCTCAAATATCATTTATTTTTAATAATCTCAGCACTGCAGGTTTTTCCTCTCACCAGACTGGTCCTCAGTGGTGTCAGCCTCGTGAATCTGATTGTCAAACCACATGTGTGCAACAGTCATGCGGTTCTGCGTGAGAGTGCCAGTTTTGTCAGAGCAGATGGTGGAGGTAGAACCCAGAGTTTCTACAGCCTCAAGGTTCTTCACCAGACAGTTCTTACGAGCCATGCGCTTAGCTGTAAGGGTCAGACAAACCTGAGAGAGAAAAAGCGCAAAAGACAAGGAAAGGAAAGGAGGTGACAGAAAGAAGTACAGAGTAGAAAGGGTTTAAAAGTAGAGAGAGTAGAGGAGAGAAAAAGTATCAGACAGAGAGTGAGATAGAAAGGAAGTGCCATAAAGGGGATAGTAAAAGGAAACAAGATTTTGAAGAAAATGTAGAAAAAATGGAGAGAGAAAACACAAAAGATCCAGTGTTAGTGAAATTTAGTGACTAATTTTAATTGGCACGGTGCATTTGAGTGCAGTGCAGGGCAGCAGTGCACTGGCAGAACATTGTAAAATTGTAAAGAGGCCCTTGAAGAACCAAGCAGAGGTGCAGCATAGGTAGCTAAGGCACATTCTAGCTTTGTGGTGCAGCCAGTGGGCACAGGCTAGCCCAGCACAGTTAAGCACAGCGACAGCGAGCATGTCAAAGTTTCCGCAGCCATTAGCCAGTGCAAGCTAACTAGAGATATCACAAAGTAATACTTTTTCAGCTTTTCACACTGGCCTAGGCCTTCAACAGTGAGAGTCTGAAAAATAAGACAAGAGAAAAAGAATAACACATACACGGAGAAAGCAAGAGAGTTCCAGTCACTAAGAGTCACAAAAGCAGAGAATAGGAAGAGGGACTGAGTAAAAGAAAATCACAGAACACATAGACACAAGCTTTCACAGACACAACATTAACACAGACCACCACGAACAACAAGAAGTCACAAATAGTACCATAAAACATCACAACATTACAAAAGGTATAAAGAGTCATAGACATAGGCGACAGAAGCATAATGAGCAGGACACAGATACTGTTAATAACACCATACTGAGCTAGGGCCCAACCACAATGAATACTTTGTCCCCATTACTGTTCTTAAGGGGCTAACATTTTCAGCAACTGATATCAGCAATATATTTTATATATGTTTTTGTTTCAATCTTATACTCCAATAAGATACTTGTTGATTTGACTGACATAGTCAGTGAAGAATAGTTCTCAACTATTTTTCCACTCAGATACACAGTAGAAACTCACATACTGAAACTAATGATGGTGGAACTGGCCAGAATTATCTGCTATTTTATTATTTTCTGTTATGTCGTTTTTTTATTTATCTTAACAAAAATAGTGTATTACAACCTGCTACCAACATGTGCAAGGTTAGATTTAGATGCACTTTTTGTTATTTTAAACACTGACCAAGGAAAAATAATCTCCAAGTGAGTATGGAGATTATACTTCTCTCCAAGTGAGAAGGTTTTCTTCATGTCAGAGGCTTGTAACAATATAAGATGATCAAGTGCAATAAGTCTCTTGACATAGGGTAATATTTTCTAGTTGGGCCTTATCCACAACCACTAGAATACAGAAGTCACACCAACCACCAATACTAAACACACACACACAGGCATACAGAAACTAAAAAGGCAGTACAGAGAAAATCAAGAAAAAACAGAGTGGTTCTCACAGTGACAGTGGCCAGCAGGCCCTCAGGCACATTGGCCACAATGATGCCAATTAGGAAGATGACGGCCTCTAGCCAGCTGTAGCCCAGGATGATGGACAGGATGAAGAAAGTAACACCCAGGAATACAGCCACGCCAGTGATGATGTGGATGAAGTGCTCAATCTCCTTGGCGATGGGTGTCTTGCCAGTCTCAAGGCCAGAGGTCAGAGTAGCAATGCGGCCCATGACTGTACGGTCTCCAGTACACACCACGATACCACGAGCTGTACCTGCAGGAAGAAGGAGACATATCACATCTAACATCTTTTATGCATGTTGTTTCTGCAGCTGTTTTAACATATCTGCACACCGGACATCAGTTCTTTTATCAAGCAGGTATCAAGCAGTGTGTCACTTCTCGTCCTCTCAGAGCATCAAGCACTGAAACTCCGTTGCTCAAGAGAAGAGGAAGACATGCATCAACATGCTCTTTTCAGTCTTGGCCCCCCAGTGGTGGAACAAACTCCCTCACTGTCTTCAAGCCTCGTCTGTCCTCATGCTTATTTTTTATATATATGGAAAAAACTCTTTTTACTCTTGTCCATAATTTTTGATAACTTTATATTAACCTCTGACTTTTTCTTTGACAGGGTTTGCTAACATGCAACTTAGCTGGCAGTAACTTAGCTGGTAGCTTTGCAGGTATGCAGAACATATGTGGATGACTTAAGCACCAATGTACATTGAGCCGAATAAGAGTGTCTGCCAAATGCCTTAATTGTAATTGTTATCTGGAATTACCTGCTTTGAAGCTCTTCATTTTCTCACATTTAGAAGGAGTAGGTCTTGTCATGGAGCCTTATAAAAACACTCACACTATGCATGTTTCTCTTTATACAAGATAATCACATGAATAATTATCATGATTAGTATTCCATCCCCAGTATTTACTCATGCATTTTGATAGTGTTCTACAGATTTTTTTAGACTTTATATTTTATACTGCTCCTGTCTCTGTGCCTCTGTGTTTCTGTGCTGTCTTAATATAAGCAATTTCTACCAGGGTCAATTGATTCCAGTTATGATTCTGCACTTGTGCATGATGGTGCTATGAATCTGTTTTAGACAACATGTTTGGTACTGTAACATTTAGGCTAAAAGGTGTTTTTAGACAGCTGTGCTGTTTTTTCTTATCTACACATCCTTATCTTTACATATGTGTGCACTCACATACATGTTCACTTAGAAAATCAACAAAACAAATTTCTGTATATAATTGTAATTTATTTTTCTTTGTAGCTTTAATGTGTTTCCATCCTAAAAGTACTCATTCTTCATGCTTTTGTTCTATTTGGTGATGCAGAACAACCCTCTGATCTTTTTGTATTACTTGTATCTTCCAGAAGTGGGCAGTAGACCTCTACTCTGGAGTACAGCCAGCCCCTTTGTGTTAGTGTTAGAAATCATCGTGCCGCAGCCTCCTGCTGACAGCCAGAGCATATGCAGTCAGCCACCCTGACAACACGATTACTCTGATGACCTCTGCTGCAGCACACACACCACTGTCAGAGACTCTCACAGTCACAGGGACACAAACAACTCTGGCTCATATGTACTAGCACCTCAGAGTGCTGATTACAGACCAGCTGTCCTGTGTCCTTACAAACCCTTAAGGTAAAGTGGCCCCTTATAGTCACGTGTGAACACACCACAGCATACAGTGTGAATAACGCAAAATTCTTTCTCTGCATTTAGCTCATTTACCAAGTGAGGCAGGGGGCTGCCACCAATGAGGGGCGCCCGGGGAGCAGCTTGTGGGGACGGTACCTTGCTCAAGTGCACCTCAGTGGTGTCACTAACAGTCCAGGGATTCGAACTCAACCTTCTGATTTTAGGGTGAACTCCCTAACCACTAGGCCACCAACTGCCCTGTGAAAGCAAATCTGATCCTAGATCTCTCTGTGAATCTTCAGACACACAGGGCAGGCCCAATAAGGAACTTGGGAAGAGTTATGTGGTTTCTCACTGTCAATTTAAATACAATTTAAAGACAATTTAAATACAAATGAAAGAAAATAAAGGTTTAAATACAGTATATGTGTTGTAGACATTCAGGATGTTTGATTTGCTTTAGTTAGAGAGTAATTTATGGATTATGAATTAAAACACAATGAAAAAACAACATCATGCCCATTTTATCATTTAGTAATTGGTAGTTTCATTAACAGGTATTTTATTTTATATTAAATAATCTGCATTAACTGAGCAAGCACCAAGTGAACATGCGCAGGTGCTGTGCACAGATGTGAAGTGAACATAAATTACAGGTGTCTAAACAGACAGTACAGAGATGAAGAAGAAAGAGTTGCATTTGTCCTCTCACTTTGTCCAAAAATTAATATGGATTTGTATCATTCCATTTGATTTTGTGGTAGTTTTGGATCAGATTGAGTACCAGTTGCTTGCTTGATGCACAGATTCGTCCAAACACATTTAGAGGACAAGCAGAAAAAGAAGCTTTAGTGATGAAGAGATGGCTGTATAGACAACTGTGAAACGAGAACATGGATTGTGCACTCAGTTGCAGCCACATCACTAAATATTCTGTGCTGTGTTTTCTCATGCATGTACACCTGATCCCAAGAATTTAAACACTGTTATTCTTATGGTAAACAAAAATTCAGACCTGATTTTAAAAGATGGAAAACCAGTTGCCGCGAGCTGCTCAGACTTAGTAAATCGAGCGGAATATGTAATCACACACAATTTAAATTGAGGTTCATAAACAGCCATAATGTGTCCGATTTGCACCTGAAAATGATGCAAAAGGCTTAGTATGTAGGGCCCAGAAAATGTGATCTCAACATTCCTATTTTTGTTGTATTGTGTTTTGTTGTGTGTGTTTGTGTGTGTGTGTGTGTGTGTGTGTGTATGTGTTTGTGAGAGAACAAGAGGGCAAGACAGAGAGAGAGAGAGAGAGAGAGAGAGAGAGAGACAGGCAGAGAGTTATAGAGAGAAAGGGATATTGTGTGGGCGACTAATAAGCGACAACATGAAGTCAAAAGATAGAAACAGGAAAAGTAGTTGTCATGACAACAGTTTTCCTCCATTTCACAGCAAAGGATAGAAAATCAAAAAGATCAAAACTACAGCATGAAACTAAATCAGAGACAGGCAGAGACAGGGAGCTATTAAACGAGCTGAGGGTGAACATAGTCAGTAAAAAATGATAACAAGTGAAGCAGCTGCTGTGAACATACCTTCAACACAGTTGGTGGAGAAAAAGGCAATGTTGCGGGTTTCCAAGGGGTTGTCGTGGGTGCAGTCAGGTGACCTAGTCTGAGGTTCTGACTCGCCAGTAAGAGAGGAGTTGTCAACCTGATATTATGACAAAAAATGTTATTATATGTATACTTAGCTAGACTTTAAGCAGTTCCAACAAAATAATGTTGGCTCGCAGAACAAAGAATTTCAATTTTTTGTTTGTGTATAAACCTTGCAGCCATGAGCAGAGATGATCCTAAGGTCAGCAGGGATCCTGTCTCCTCCTTTTACCTCCACCAAGTCTCCAGCCACCACCTCCTCAGCATTAATCTGCAGCTTCTCACCCTCACGGATCACCAACGCTTGCTATGTAACACAAACACAAATCTTAGGCCAGTTTTGGGGAGATGTCTCTGAGGCAGGATTAGGCTTGAAGCTGACACTGGAATTCTCTGAGACTGAATTCGAATAATTGCGAAAAATGCAATCCTTTGATTTAAAGTCAGAGAGAATATTCAGCTTGCATGACTACGTACATGACCATAAGAGATGTCTACTATAGCACGGACAATGAGAGACAGGAACTGAGATTATAATCATTGGACTGACAGTGGAAGCTGATATTAAGATTTAGGTTGTGGCATAATTAGATTTTTTCACTTTTGACTGTCAGTACCTGGGGCACCATGTTCTTGAAGGATTCCATGATCTTTGAGCTCTTAGCCTCTTGGAAGTAGGAGAAGCAGCCAGTAATGATGACCACTGCTGACAAGACAATACCCAGGTACAACTGAGGAAAGAACAAGAGATCATAGTTTAGGATGCGCACAATCTAGTGATACTGTTCATCTGAGTGATATCCAGCCCTACTTTTTCTGTCCTTGTTTTTACATCAGAACTATCCACAATCCACAACACAATCCACAATCAGAACTATCCGCAATTTATTTGTAAGAAATACTGTTAAGTCTTTTACTGTTTTAAAGCTAGCATTCCCTGTCTTTGTGCCTGTATGCTGTTCTGTGATTCAGTTTCCTCCTTACATCAGGAGAACCAAGATCCAAAAGAGCTAACACTGCATGCCTAAGGCGTTCATGAAACCTTGATAAACTGGTTAAGTTGTGTAAGAGGAGTGTGGTTTTAAACTCTAAGGTGATAAAAGTGGCATTCTAGCTCTAAGCTGCTGCCATTGTTTTTGTCCTTGTCCTAAACTGATACCGAACACTATCCTCATTTCTTTTCCCCACCCGCTCCATGCTATTTAATTTGTACCTGCATGTGTGTGTGTGTGTGTGTGTGTGTGTGTGTGTGTGCTGTGTGTCTGTTCTTACGTTGTCTCCAGCCGGTTCATCTTCAGTGGCAGCCTGGATGGCATAGGCCAAAAAGCAGAGGATGGCTCCAATCCATAGAAGAATGGAGAAACCCCCAAAGAGCTGCCGGCAGAACTTTACCCACTCTGGGGTGGTGGGGGGAGGAGTCAGTGCATTCGGACCATCCCGAGCCAGGTACTCGGCTGCCTTAGCATTAGTCAGACCCTGGAGACGAAGACAGCATGCAAGTATTATTAATAGTGCACCCAGGATTTTACTGGGACAACCCTACACATATCCCAGATCATTTTCATCTATATCAGCAAAAGAGCTTCAGTTCTGCCACAACAAAAACAGGAGATTCCCTTAAACTGAAAAGAGTAAAGAAATCAACTGTGGAACTCACTTGGACAATGTCAGTATTGTACTTTCTGCACACTTCCTCAATGGACATCTTGTGTTCCGTCTAACAGAGAGAGATGGAAAGAGTAAGAAAGTGACAAAGAGGGAGTGAGAGGGAGGAGAAGAGATAGAACAATTATTAAGACATTAAGCAGAGTGAAAAATAATCAATATAGACATAGGAGAGGTTAAACAGAGGTCAAGAAAAGGTTACTCTAAATATGGCTGCAGGATACCACATTTTGAAATTTGATAGGAAGAAATAACAGATTTTTTAGGTTTTTGCTAAAATTTCCAACAGTGGATAAACATTTTTTGTTATGAGACAAACAGTGCATTGTATTTCCATGTATAACGAAAAGTTTTACTTGTAAAGGGCGCATTTGTGCCTGTGTCTTACCAGTGGAACTTCTTTCTTAAGGTCATCCAGATCTTTCCCTCCCTTCTTTTTAGGGGAGTCCTTCTCATCATTGTCTTGCGTAGTTGCCACACGGTAGCTGTCTGACCGTCCATACTGCAGTAAAAAAGAGAGACGGGGTCCCAGATTAGGTGGTCATTCAACACATCACTAAGAATAGGGTTCTGGGAACATATCATGTCAAAAGGTCACACTTATGAATGCTATTACTGATCTGTGTAGGGCAGTGATTTGCTTTTGTATTTTTAGGGACAGCAGCCTTTTTCTTTATTACATCTGTGAGCAACATATCTGCTAGTAGACACAGTAGTTGTTGACTATTTAAGAACAGAGTCATTTTAAGCTGACAAAACTTTGACGAGCTTAGTAAGATCCTCCAAGCCCCAGTGAAATCCCACCAGTGACACGTTACAAAAACAACAGATTAAGTAGAAAGAAGGAGGGGACTGGATGCCACAACCAAATAAACATTGATATTGAACCTGACTTGAACCTTGAATTAAACCTGACACACTTTACAACTTTGGTTTGGATTATTGAAAACTGTCTGTCACACCTCTGCTGAGCAAACTAAGTTTTGGAATGGATAGGATGCTTGGAAGAGACATGATGAGGTTTAAAAGCAATATCATCTTTTCAATTTAACAGCTTCCGTAACTTCACAAAACCCAAAATCAACAAATGTTGGACAGCAAGGGATGTGATACAAGTAAAGACTTAAGTATTGGGCAGCATTTAGCTATTCAGAATCAGACGTTACTTTGTGTTGTGTAGATGCTATAAAACTCACAATGAATGAGGTAACCAGAGGTAACAGAGGTAATTCAAGGGATGTATGTGTATATCATGAAATGTTATGACAAGCTATCAATGTGGAAAAAACATCCATCCATAATGTTGAGCTACTGTCAGAGATTAGTAATACTAGTAATACAGAATATATTTCTGTGAGATAATGTGCTCACATAAGCTAATTTTCATATGTTCATGCCAGAAAACGGCTAAAATCAATTAACCGAACTGACCAGCAGCTCGCTGTCTAACTAAGATAAGGTATAAACTCACTGTAGTTACTTTGACAATATGGGAAATTGAGAACAGAAAT
Organism: Hydrocynus forskahlii; assembly: GCA_037974365.1. Taxonomy (NCBI): domain Eukaryota; kingdom Metazoa; phylum Chordata; class Actinopteri; order Characiformes; family Alestidae; genus Hydrocynus; species Hydrocynus forskahlii. The sequence continues at coordinate 186,922 of JBBPCX010000147.1, read as the reverse complement.
ATTGTTGAAAGTTTTTTGTCAACATTACATTATGAATAATTGATTCAGTCATAATAGAATACTACAGTACTACTTCTACAACAACAGTATAAATATATTTAACAAATATTAATTTATTAATGCTCTCCTACCCACTTGATTTAAGGAGTGGTGCTTCTGTGATAATTAACAAGCTCAAATGATCTAGTTGCCACAGGAAAAAGACATTTAAAAAATGATTAAGGCCTAAAACAACAGTGTTAACACATACAATTTTACAAACAATTTTACTGATAAAGAAAACTGAAAAATGATTACAAATGCAATTTTTGTCCTTCAGCACTGTCAGCACAAGCTGAGCAGCTGCAGTTAAATGAAAAACGAAAATATGTAATCACCAATGAAAATAAATATTTTTGATATCCAAACTATAATTCTTTTGGTACTTTAAAATGAAAGTTTGTCAGCGAGTTTCTATCACAGTTCTGCCACGTTCTGTATTCAGCCGTGGGTGGATTTCAAAATTCAAACTGATGCCGCCTTGATTCTTCTCTCCTACGTCCTTCAGCCAGCGACCCAGAAACTCAGCCATTTTAAGGACATGTCAGTTTTATAAGTGCACTCTGAGAAACTGAGGAGTGAGTACAGAGAAGGCTTGCAGTGCGAAGATGCATTGGTACACCAAGCTAAGAAGTCCACTATGTGTAGTGGTCATATGATTGTTGTAACTCTTGGTGTGGCTGAATTTTAATAAAGTATACTTATGTGAAAAGCCAGTTGAAAACATGAATGAACTATCTTAAACCCCAGCAACAGCCCAGGACATCATTTGGCAAACACATTTTGAGTTGATTTCTCATTTCTTATCCTCGCATCTCTTCATCAGGTGCTGGGAGGGAGGAGCTGACACATGAAAGAGACGCAGGAAATGGAAACGAGGGAGACAAGGTAGGAAACAAATTAGAGAGACAAGATAGGAGGAGAGTGAGACACACTCCAGTCTTGTGTCCTTAATTTCTCCTGAGTTCCATCATGATGTTATCTTGCTCACCTGTGTTTAGTTTATTTTAATTTCACCGCAGCTGTTCCTCATTACCCGTATAAGTACAACTTTTTCATCCATCGCGCATCATCTCTATCTGAAATCTTTATGGGGTCCAAGCACCAAAGGTAAAACCATTCGTCATAGAAACACCAGATCAGGAAGGTGCAGTACGCCCACCATTACCCAGGCACACAGTGACCCACGAGTCACCAACACAGGCCTCATGGTGGCACTGCAGCAAAGCTGTCTGCACTTCTGACCTGTAAGACTTAGAGGAAGTCTTCATTTTGGTTACTCAGTGAAACTAAACTGCATTTAGACAATTAAGCTCAGCCCACAACAATTGGCTCAATTTTACATACAACGCAATACCTACTTTGCTTACTAGTTCATGTTTTTAGCCTGATCATTAAGGTACCGATGTCAAAACAAAAAGTTAATCCTTCTGACTTGGAGCATAGTTGCCTAAACAGCTAAAACGTCCGAACACTTTGATTCTCATAAAACTGATTATGCTAATATGTTAGTAAACACCAATAAGGGTCATTATAACATGCAATTAAATGAGCAAACATTTCTAAGCTAACAAAGTTGCAGGTTCAAATCCCCAATTTCTACCATTGTGTCCTGGAGCAAGACACTTAATCCTCTGTGTCTCCAGGGGGAATGTCCCTGTAACTAATGATTATATGTCGCTCTGGATAAGGGTTTCTGCCAAACGCCACTTTACTAAGTAAAGAAAGATGGTCAGACATTTGCCAGACTTAGCATTAGCCAGTTGTTACGAAGTATGGGTTCTCTAGCTTGGGCAGGAATTGGCCTGAAGGTAGAACTCCAACACAGTATTTTACGTTTTGGCCTACATATTACACGTATAATATTGATGAAAACATTTCTGCTACACGCATTAAATCCTCCTGGCTGGGAGCATAATTGATTAAAAACTAATGCTTGTAAAATTCAAGTCCAATTCTTAGAAAATTTGAAAAGCCAATGTGACATAAATACATGCCAATTAATGAATATAAATTAATGTTACAGCTTTCTTTTAATGTTACAACATTCTTACTTGGACAATCATTGACCAAGTGTTGAAATTGTGAACACTAACTGTATGTTAGAAACAGGCTATAAGTCTGAAAGTAAATAACTAGCAAAAAAAGTTTTATTTGTAAAGAATATAGACATGCAATGCCACTTAGCGCTAGTATGGTGCTAAGTATAGTTTAGCTTAAAAATCAGGCCTACCGAGTAATATTACCTTTAACAATTGTTATGACACACACTTCCATGTCACACAATCTTAGGTAGTCCACTAAGTAGTGCCAGTTAATTCAAAGATGCTGATATAAAATAACTGTTTTTCAGCTACTGCTTGACCATTTCAGATGAAACTTTGATTGCTGCTTCTTTGAGCTACCCTGCATTGAAAGCGTTAAGGATAACCAATTTGAAATAACGAATCAATTTAAGTTAACTTAGCATTTGTTAGGGGCGCTGGACATTTTGATCAATCCTTATTATTTGTTAACCAGTATTAAGGGTTCTTGTCAGACCCATGTGTAAGATGTGTAAGATGTGAGAACGTTCTATAATTTTACGAGGTCAGCATTTAAATACATGTTGATTTGATCCTGTTCCTTTGCCTCTTCTGAATCCCACTGGCAGATCTGGCAATTTTCTTTAAATGTAAGGCTCTAATCTGTGTTGAATGATCTTGAGCCTTTTTTACTGGCCTGTGTAGTTAAACTGTTAAATAGTCGTCACACTCCTTCTGTTCTCTTTTCTTGGTCCTGGGATATAAACTGACCTCTTCCAAATTCCAAAATTTGGTCAGTACAGTAACCCAATCTCCTCTAGAATCTTTGTGGCTTTCTTTTTTTGGCAATGCTCTCAGGGCCTGTCTTCTATGGATTCCATCTTTGTTTTAATCTTGGTTGGAGCTGTGATAACTTCTCAACTGACATCGCAATTAATGCTGCAATGGTGAATCAATGAAAATTTGATTAGAATTTAAAAAAATAAAACCTGCTCATACATTTTGTCAAAGTTCATTATTGATTCATTCAGAGTGAAGAGAAAACCACATTATTCTGAGTACAAAAGTATGTTAACTGCAGACCATGTACAACAAATCTTGAATGATACAGAAGCATCATGGCAATGATAGAACACCTGAGGCGAAAACATGTTGACGCCAATAAGGGGAGTCAACAGTAGGGTATGTTACGACAGAGTTAGAGTTAGAGTTATTTGAGGTTACTTTGTGTTATATCTTTCTTTTTTTCTATGTTTTTTTTAAATTATTTATTATTTTTTTAACAGCAAATCCCCCCCCAAAAGTATATTAATCTCATTCATACTATAGCGTAATAAACATAATATTTATTTAGGTCTGTCATTTGTGTTAATTTGGAATAACACTTAGTTTTTCTTAATAAAATGATGGAATTAAAAAAATTTTTGTGTGTTTTATCAGATTCATTATTTAACTAAAGAAACAATTGACAGGTTAACTGATTATCAGTACAGTTGTGGGTACAAACCTAATTGCAATGGACAAATATAATCACTCCCATGTATCTTTGATCTCATTCTGGAAAACTTTTTTCCCATTTTATTTGTCTTTAGAGATGTCGTTGTATTACTGGTCCTTGCAGATTTGTACATGCTGAAATAACCTCTCCTGTGGCTTTGAAGTCAGAGGATCAAGAGGGAAACTCATCCATAGTACAGTCACCATCATTTGTAAATGTCTAAATTTGGGAGATATCTCTCCAGATTTTAGGTCACTGCTCACGAATCATTAGTCTAGAGGTCATACTGAACTGCACACTGGCTTCACTCTCAGATAAAGAGTGTCATTCCAAAATGCTGTATCTGTATTTGTAATAATTTTGGACAAAACAAGACCAGTATTATTTTACCACACTGCACTTATTCGAATACTGTAGGTACCATTTCTGTATGCCATTGCTTGTCACTTTCCTCTCTTTATTATGAGGAGGAGGAAGCTAGTACGGCCAGAATCAAAGTTATCAAATAAAGAGGTAATTATTTGTCTGCTTGCTTATTTATTTAGTTATTTATTTGTTTTTTTGTCATACTGTTACAAAAATAATTTTGCATAATATACTTTTTAACTCAAATGTTACACTGTTCACATTTTAAATCATATTCACTGACATTATTCAATCACTGAAATATTTTGAAAAATATATTGAATCAAGGGTGCATGTGATGAAAATTCAAAGGGGAAAACGTTTAAAATTATTTTTAAATTCAAAAACGCAAAAAAGGGTTAACGGACCCTAAAGTTGTCTATTTTTGTCAAAGAAAATGCAGTCTTGTTTTTCTGATAATTTCAAAGGGAAATATACACTACAGCAGAAGTGCTCAAATTTGGATCGTGAATCCAATTTTCAGAGGATTTTGTGGTATGACACTAGATGGCCAATCAATTACATCAACTTCCAGTAATTACAAAAATCTTATAGTAGAAACAGGATTAAGGATCTGGATTTTAAGATCCCTGAACAACAGGGTTCAGGACAGTCACTAATATAGTCTTATTTACTTCGAGGCCTTGGTAGTCAGTTTCACTCTTCCAATGCATTTGGAAAGGCCCCTGCATTTAAGGCAAAGTAAAAAGTTTTTTTTTTTTACTACTTAGTCTCACAATTATTACTCACCAATACAGCAGATGTATGCCATATAAAGTACTTATGATCACAAATGAATTGAGACCTGTGTATAATTTTTTTATATTAGCTTTAAGAAGTGAAATAATTTTGTCTAAACAATTTATTTGGTCGAACTCAAACTGGTGATGAAGTTAAGAAAACTGATGAAGCCTGATGTGGACGTTGTAGCCAATCACTACACATTTAATTGTAAATTGATTATGACAGATAATGCAGACACAAAATAAAGAATATACAGCTTCATGTAGGCAAAGAACCTATTACATGCCTGCTAAACAAGGGAAAGATCCTAATTCCATTCAGATGATGCACACACACATGCAGGCATGCACGTACGCACACAAATGCACAACAATTACGAATGGGCATGCTCAGTCCCTGACATGTGAAGGACTTTGAGTGTGCCTCTGTGTGTGTGTGTGTGTGTGTGTGTGTGTGTGTGTGTGTGTGTGTGTGTGTGTGTGTGTGTGTGTGTGTGTGTGAGTGTGTGTGCATGTGTGTGTGCATGTAGTGAAGGGAGGTCTAATATGGTAAGATGCTGGTTGTATCTTGGTGACCTATTTGGAGCTGGTAACCAAACTATAAAGCATAGTGGCCAAATACACCGTGCAACTGCAGTCATTACATTAAAGTCATATTTCATATTTTGCCATAAATGACAGGAAACTATAATACTTCTGATGAATAAAGCCATTTAACATGCTGCAGTGCTGCAAGACAACCATAACAGGTTTACCAAATCTTACATAAGAGCAACAATTACTAAAATAAATAAAAGCACAAAAAAATCTCCGTAAGGCCAGGGTTACAGCATTTGTGTGTGTTTATGCATGTGTGAGTGTGTGTGTGTGTGTGTGTGTGTGTGTGTGTGTGCGCCTTGGGTGAGGCTGTGTCCGATCAGTCTAGCCATCTGTCGAGACTTCCCTCATTCTATCCTCTGGCTGTGACAGTAGAGCAGGATTATGATTGTTTACTACAGTTTGGATTAACCCACTAAACAATCGTAATCTAAGTCTCTCTCTCTCTCTCTCTCTCTCTGTCATAGACTCTGATGTCCAAGTCTTCCTTCTTTGATATTTGATACTATGCATCTTTGTTCAGGTCAATAATTAATTCAATACTGACTTGAACAATGCAATTTTTTAATAACTATATTTTTCAGTGTACTAATCTATCTCACATGTCTGAGTGTACTTGCTTATAGAGGTCTAATAAACAGCAGGCATTTTCTCTCTCTTGCTTCAACAAAGCATTCTCCACTGGCATTTATGGTTTTCTCCTCCATGCTCAAGTGTACTACTGCACACACACTCTCCTGAGTGCAGTCTCATCTCGTGCAATGTCGGCCAGCGGGCACTTTTGTACCTTTTGGTTTCAAGGCCCATGGGTTGCTATTTCCTTTAAGAGCTTGAGCAGTTACAGAAGTTTCTGGAAGGACCAAGATGTTCTACAGCAATTCCAGAGCTGGACCACCCACACTTGATTGAGTTTAACCATCACCGGTGACTAAGAGAGAGATGACATTATGCCCTGATATGTCAAATGGATTATTATTAACGTCATGAATATGAATAATATTCATTATATAGTTGCCATTTCATTGTGGAAGACATTTTGTAACTCCCTTCCCCTGTCTTGGTTTTCCTATGAGCCAAGGGATCGAGCAATACAAAGAGAGCTGATGCAACGCACCACACCCTCAAGTCACTCCGTACCACTAAATCATTCAAGTCTGTTACTCCAGCCCATATTCATTTAGGTGTCACCCAGCGTAAGTGATGCAATAACCAGAACATGTCATTTCCAGCTGAACTGTCAGAGCCAAAATCATGTATGAGCTAAATTCTCACAAAAACCTCATCCTTCAACCAAGGTGATTTATTCATATACACATTTACACATAATTTATCCATAAGAGATTTGTACATGACCAGCCTACTCATCACTTCTAAAAAGTATTGTTTATCACAGTTAAGATCTGAACATAACTAGGGCTACATTAATATTATCTTCTGTGACTTGACTAACAGTAATTATAAGGACATTTCATTTTAAGCCTTTCTGACAAAACTCAACAATCCTCTGCCTGTGATCTAGAATGCATATCAGTGCACTCTTTTGTTTTGTTTTACGACTCTCTGATATGTTAGATCCAGAGAAACGCTGTTTAGTGATGTTGCCTTGGTCATTATGACCATTTAAATGTATGGGAACTTAACACTGGCAGAGGGAAAACAGATTAAACTGACACTGGAAGCACCAACCAGACTAAGCTTCTGGATCGATTGGGAGGATGTCAAAAGGATATGACATCACAACCATGACCAGATCATCATTGTGTAGCTCAACATCCTGTGCGTATTGATTGGGTGACCCTGGGCTGTGGAATAAAATCATTATGGATGATATACGTAGTGGAAAACTACGTAACAAACACACCCACACACATTCTCTCTCTCTTGCAGGGAACAGCCAGTCCTGTCGATGCGAATGAGATACTGAGTGGTTTACACAACCATTTATGATCACACTTCTTGTCTTCCATCTCTGACTCATTCTCTGTCTATCTCTGTCTGTCTCTCTTTCTCTCACTCACACACACACACACCCTACTAGGCTCCCTACACACCTCCTCCTTTAGGTTGCGTAATATGCTGATTTGTATGCATGTCAGTAACACGTATGCATTAGACTGAATTAAAATGAAAGAAGAAACTGACATATTTACTGACATCTATTCTCTTGAAAACGGCTGCAGAAGACTGCAGTCTTGCCTTGCTCAAAATCTCAATTTGGATTAGCTGATTAAACAAGGCAGGGCTGTGAAAAACTGTTCTCATGTCTGGTAATATGATCCGTGCATGATCATTGTCTCCCTTGCTGCTCCTGGATTGGTGAGTCTTTAATGAGCTCTTCCCCAAGGGCATCACAGACGGAATCACCCTCTCTCCTCACTGCTGCACCAGCCTCAAACCCTCCTCTGCACCTGAGCCTCTCCAGTGGCTGAGGCCACCTCAAGGTGACAAAATCTATACAAGCCGCCACCCCCCACTCTCAAATACCCCATTCCATCTCGAGAAACCAAAGAACCTGAGAAGCGACACCCCTCCACATGACCTTTCGAGTGTCTGACAATCGTTTTTCTCTGCTCGGTGTGGCAGCAGCATGCAGCTTCTACCTAGTTGATTAACTGGCTTTGATGGTTTGTCCATTTTACCTTCAACCACTTAACATTATTGCCCTTGTGGTACTAATAAATGCATGACAGCAGCATACGCACTGGGAATTTCCACTCTGACAGACCAACCTCTCCTTTGAGGTAGTTACATGGTGTCAAGCACAGTCCCAGTTCCAGGGCCCAATTGGCATTAACAAGGTAGAATGTATGACCTTTCGAGTGTCTCGTCACATGCAGCATTTATAAAACACTGATTAGAAGAGCACTATGCATCAGTCCTCCAGCTTGACAGGTATTTTCAGGATGATTTCAGCATATCTTTCAACCAATCGAGTTGACTGTAAGTGTGTAAGGACACTGATTACACAGCATCTTCAACATACTTCTAACGTGAGTATGAATGAAATATTCTTAGGCTGTTTCTCAGCTAGACCTATAAACACCAATTTGAATCAGTAATCAGTGCAGAAATTGGGGGAGCAGGCATCCATCTTGACGCAGTTGTTTGCACCGTTCTTCACCAGCCCTCTTCTGTTCTCTTTACCGACCATTTGGACTCACTGGATGTCACGAATCCATCACATAGCGTGTTAGCATTTCACTGGGAAAGATATCAAAAGGGGGACAACGTGGTTGCGCTACCACACCCTTGGTACTGAAACTGTCATCTTTGACAGTACTGTACCATATCTTGTCAGGACAATCCAAAAAACATATTTAGGATCATTCTGATAACCTTACCTGCCACTGATCCCGTTTAAACAGCTGCTCTTAAACTGCAGCAGGCAGGATGAACTGGTCCCAAAAAATGGCTTAATTATTTCACATGATGTATAATAAATTTGAGCAGATTTTCTGGCACAAGGTGCTGTGGCAGAAGGTGCGCCTTTTGCATACCAATCATGTCTCCCAGTACCTAATATGTCTGCACTAGATTTCTGTGACGGGTTCCTGTTCTTCTAATCTTCTTCTTGAATATGGAGTATTGTAAAGTCCTGATGCATTCAAAAAGGCATATCAGTCATTTATCAGTCATATATATCAGTAATGTCAAATCCACCCTCTTGCCACCATCAATGACAGGTGCAAGACGATAGATAGAGGGGATTACAGTGCAGTCTAGCTATGAAGACCTAAATTTATGATAGATATAGAAATGAGACAAAAGAAAAAGACGTAAAAACACAGAGAGGCATCATGTTACACGAAAAAAATCATTCTTACCCCCATTTTGGTGCAGTCAGTCGGTGTCTCTGCAGACGTTCAGGGGTTTGCTTTCTCTTTCAGTCAGGAGAGGAGATGCAGAAGGACGACCTCAGGGGGGAGAACGGAGGAAAAACCTGCACCCGGCAGGAGCTGCTCAAGTCTAGAAAAGATAATGAATGAAATAGGTTTTTTTTTCTTTATTTACGATATCATTTATAGTAACGGATACGCTGGGCCGTCGTGAAGTAAACTCCGTTAAAGCAGCCCTGTGTGCTGAAGGTGATGTGAGTGCTCTCACATGCCACACTACACCGCCAGTTACAGAGCCCTATGAACTGTATCCCTCCGCCGCTGCTGCCTGATGCCGCGGCACACCCCGAAGCGCTCACTCCGCGTCTGAAAGAAGTGCCGGCTTGACATCAGCCATCCGTGGTTTTCCTAAAGCGTCTCAGCACGCAGTGAGAATTAACATTGGGACGCCTGACCATTACACCAACAAACTCTTCAATGACATTGCATTCAAACACAAAGACTTTAATACACAAAGACTTTAATACACACATTCAAACACAAAGACTTTGTTCTGTGCGAGCCGGTTAAGTTCTTCCACACTGAACTCATCCACCCTTGTCTCTATGGACCTTCCTTTGTGTACAGGGGTACAGTCATCGTGGAATAGAAAAGGGCCTTCCCCAAACTGTGTGCACAAAACTGGAATCAAGTTGTTGTCCAAAATGTCTGGGTATGCTTGATTTTATACACATGTGGGTATGATTGAAACACCTGAATTCAATGATTAAGAGGTTTGTCCCAATACTTTTGTCCCTACGGTGTACTGAAAGGTGTGCCATGCATTTGTATTCAGCCCCCTTTAATCTGATACCCTTAAATAAAGTCCAGTGCAAGTTATTGCCTTCAGAAGTCATCTGATTGGTGAATAGAGTCCACCTCTGTGTAGTTCAATCTTAGCATAAATACAGCTTTTCTGTGAAGGCCTCAGAGGTTTCTTAGAGAACACAAGTGAACAAACAGCCTCATGAAGACCAAGGAACACACCAGACAGGTCAGGAATAAAGTTATAAAGAAGTTTAAAGAAGGTTAGGTTATAAAAAGCTATGAACATCTCACAGAGCACTGGTCAATCCATCATCTGAAAATGGAAAGAGTATGGCACAACTGCAAACTTACCAAGACATGGCCATCAACATAAACTTCCAAATCAGGTAAGGAGAGCAAGCAGCCAAGAGGACAATGGTAACTCTGGAGGAGCTGCAGAGACCCACAACTCAGGTGGGAGAATCTGTCTACAGGACAATTATTAGTTCTGTGCTCCAGAAACGTGGTGTTTATGGAAGAGTGGCAAGAGGATAGCCCTTGCTGAAAGAAAGCCATAAGAAGGCCCGTTTGCAGTTTGCAACAAGCCATGTGAGGGACACAGCAAATGTGGAAGAAGGTGCTCTGGTCAGATGAGTCCAAAAATGAACATTTTTGGCCTAAATGCAAAGTGCTATGTGTAGTTAAAACCTAACACTGCCCAACAATCTGAACACACCATCCCCACTGTGGTGGGGGCAGCATCATGCTGTGGGGATGCTTTCTTCAGCAGGGACAGGGAAGCTGGTCAGAGTTGATGGGAAGACGGATGGAGCAATCCTGGAAGAAAACCTGTTAGAGGCTGCAAAAGACTTGAGACTGGGGCGGAGGTTCATCTTCCAGCAGGACAACAACCCTAAACATACAGTAAGAGATGCAATGGAACAGTGAAAGTCTAGACCTCAATCCCATTGAGAATCTTAGAAGAAGAAGATTCTTTTTTTAAAAGATTCTGTGGCAAGACTTGAAGATTGCTGTTCATAGATGCTCTCCTTCCAATCTGACTGAGCTGGAGCTATTTTGTAAAGAGGTCTCTAGATATGCAAAGCTGGTAGAGACATACCACAAAAGACTTGCAGCTGTAATTGTAGCAAAAAGTGGTTTGACAAAGTATTGACTCAGTGGGGATGAATACAAATGCATGCCACACTTTCCAGATTTTTATTTGTAAAAAAATTTGAACACCATGTATTTTCCATCCACTTCACAACTGTTTACTGCTTTGAATTGGTCTATCATATAAAATCCCATTACAATACATTAATATTTTTGACAAAATGTGGAAAAGGGGTTATGAATCCTTTTTCAAGGCACTGTAAGAAAGTTCAAAGGACTGAATCCTTCAAACATGTCTTGTCCAGTTATCAAAAGCTAACAAACACCCTTGAAGTCTAAGTCGCTGCAAAAACTCATGCAGCTAATGCAAGCTATCGCACTGTGAAATGCAAATAGTCACCCACTCATGGCAAATATATTAATCAGAATGAGAATCAGAAAACATTGATCCTGAAGGAAATTGCTCATGTTATGACTACACAGAAACACAGAGAAACGTACATTATAAAATATGAAGTCTAAATCAACGTAACCACTGTAAACAAAACAAGAAGGTTTAAAAACACTAAAATACGAGAACGAGACACTGAGCAGTCATAACATGTGGCAGCAAGCTTACACTGGGGCGCTAAAGGCAATTTTAAAAGCACTTCAGTACAATCCATTGTACTGCAGGTACTTGTCTATGAGATTATTTGGCTTTATGTAATTTAAAGGGATGTCCAAATTTTGAGCATGAAATGTATATGACATGATATATAACATAATGTATAGTGAAACAAATAAACACATAGATAAATAAATAAAAATAAATGAATAATTTTCCTAATGTTAATTTTCCTGTTTGGAAAAAACAGGTTCTCCCATTACCTGGCTCCACTCTATGTAAAAGAAAACTAATCAAAATGTGCAGTCATGCAATCCAGATGACTATGCAATTTAAGTAATAAATAACTTGATTCTCGCAGTGCTCCCAGCAATCTCCAGACGAGAGTGGGAATGACGTAGGAGGTGGATGACGGCATCATCCACTCCAATGCCAGGCTGGTAGAAAAACTGAAGTGGGTCCAGTGATGAGCTCACCAGGGGCCGAAGCTGAGTAAGTACCAACCGCTCCAGGGTCTTCATCAGGTGGGATGTCAGAGCCACCGGCTCCGACATCAGGTGGGATGTCAGAGCCACCGGCTCCTTGGGATGTGGGGTCTTGAGCACTGGTACCACACAACAGAGCTGTAATACTCGGATCCTTTTTAGGATTCGGCTCCCTCTGAGTCACTCACTAAACTGATCCTGATCCCACATTGTCCGAAAATTTAGTCCAAATCCATGTATATATGGATATATATATATATATATATATATATATATATATTTGGCTGTATTTGAATCCCCCTTCCGCTCATATGAGCGATTCAGCTGTATTTGACCGGTTGATTCACTCATTACTGTCGTTCAGGGACCGCTATCCAGCAGATTCACTGACTCGGACTATGCGATTCCGATCCAGTTAAAGTTAACCGATGGATTCACTCATGACTCGCCAAGGACCCGGACTTAGGCAAGGACCCGGATCAGACGGATTCACTCATGACTTGCCAAGGACCCAGATCTCACGGATTCACTCATGACTCGTCAAGGACCCGGATCTCACAGATTCACTCATGACTCGCCAAGGACCCGGATCGGCCAAGGATCCGGATCTGACAGATTCACTCATGACTTGGGAAAAGGACCGGACCCGCTCTCTGAGCAAATCCGATTC